>JAZAYU010000001.1:20529251-20887400 GCA_038501625.1 Corbicula japonica
CCCAGAAATGTACGTTTAAACTGGCAGATATTGTAATAATTCTGATTGTGTTTTACATAATTGTCATGATTGCTTTTTAGTTTTTAGGAAGCTCACGGAAGTGCAGAATTCATTCAGAAACTTATTAAGCTTATACCTAATGTTAATAGAATTATCTAGAAAATATTTTATAGCAGGGATGAAGAAAGGTTAAAACGGCACTTGTCGTTTTTCTAATTGCAGCAGTCATTACACGAATACCAGGAAAGACAGTTCTGGTGGCTTGAGTGGACAATTTTAGAAGTTTGTTAATCACTCTAGGGTTGTGAACACAAAACTCTCATTACTGGTTACGATATTAGAGCTATCAGCCGGTACAACAAACTAATGTGATTAGACGGGGATTAGTATGTAACACAAGGAATTACCTAGGAAACTGTTCGAATGATGCATTTCTTTAGATTAAAGTAACTAACCTCGCATCACATACTTACTGCTAAGATGATAATCTTCTGACGGTTTATAACCACCATGGGAGGCTGTAATATTCACATTTGCATTATTGTCTTTGAACAAGCTCTATCAGAAAGAGCATCTTCCCTGTTTTGATTTCCATATTTTTTTATATAGTAACCACCTGCCTTATATGTGCTTTCCCCGCCTCACTCTCTCTCTCTCTCTCTCTCTCTCTCTCTCTCTCTCTCTCTCTCTCTCTCTCTCTCTCTCTCTCTCTCTCTTTCCCTCCCTCTCTCTCACTCTTTTTTCTCTCTTTGTCCTGATTGACATAATCAAGAATAGTGTAAAAAGTGGTTAATTGTTTCAATAACCACAGTGGACAAAGACTTGTCCGACCGTTAGTAAAATCCGCCTTATTTTTTCTACATGACTTGAGTGCAAACATTTCCTCTCCTAGAAAATAACATGTACAAGATTTGTCAATACTTCAGTCCCCCTTATTCAATAATCTTCAAGAAGCTCGTGTCGGTAGTTATTTAGAAGGAGGAGTTGAAGTGAAGTAGACCATTTATCACTGATATTTCCAGAGGGAAAACCTTATTGATCCAAGACGGGAAGCTCGTATACTTTGTCCAATTGCTCCATTTGTGCGTAATGATTTTCTCATTTTGCGTCTTTTGTTATTCACGATTTCCGGAAGACAAGAATTTGGTGTTTTGAACAACTGTAAAAAGTTGGTTTGTAATGTATTAAAGTAATGTGCTTAATAATTATTAGAAGAAATACTATGGGGACAACAAAGTTATATGATAAAAATACAAGTGTTATAAATTATAATAAATCAAATTAGTATTTACTATTCGTACCCAAATATAACGTTTTACGACCATTATGGCAGAGATGATGCAACTTTCAATATAAACATACATACAGCGTTTTGGAAAGCTAAAAAACAAAGAATAAGTAGTTAATTCATAAGTGTCAAATAAAAATAAATTTATCACTAGAGAAAATCAAATTAAAATGCTACTCATAGCTTATGCCGATGTAAATACTATGTCTATTCTGTAATATCAACCTTTATTTTAATTCGTTTATTACTCGTTTGTTCGTGTAATTCATTAAGGCCTTTAGATTCAATACAATTAAATAATAGAAAATACAAATACATACATGTTATATATAAACATACCAGCAAAAGTTATATTGATCATTCGCACTGAAATTTTAACTTGAACACATAATATTCTTTTATATCATTTCTTAGCTGCATTGTTTAGTATACATAATGCACAAAAAATCTAACACAACAAGAATAAGAACGGCTTACCTAACTAGTAGGAGAATTTCATGCAAAGTTCAGTTCATGTTTGCAAGGAAAAACTGTACCTGCTAAGTAAAATCAATTAAGTATATCAACTAGAGATACCCATCAATTTATAAAATTAAGTTTAATATATTGAAGGTATTATTAGGTAAAGGTTAACTACTGAGAACTATGTATTAAAAGGTCAATACTCTTAGAATCTGATAAAAAATGTCGGTTAAAAGTAAGCTCAAAGTCAACGTTGAATATATTTGCAATATTTATTAAATTAAAATATGGGATTTGGAGCCATTTCGTTTCCAAAATGAAATTTTCAGACCGGTATATTGCATGCTAAGAGAATCTTAATTTAATCAAATTCAACCTTTAAAGTATAAGTAAAGGATAAGTAAGCTATTTATATATCTGCTGAAATAAGTCAGATTACCTGCAACTCTTTTCAGACAATGGCTATGAATATATATTTGGGGTTTTTAAGACGTCATGAACATAAAACATGGCGGATTCTATTGAGCAGTAAGTAAGAAACTTTAAATGCCTAATTCTACCATTATAATTTTCCGATTTCAAAATGTCGTTCAGTTTTGTGGTCTATATGTAAAAATGACTCTAATAAATGGTCAAGTGTTTAATACTAAAATAGAAGAAAGGTCAACGGGCATCATGACGATCCATTAATACCATTATTAAATTGCGAATGAGAAAGCAGAATGGTTAAAAGGTATTCTGTGTATTTCAGGTGCAATTTTCGACAAGAAGTCCATTGATATCAAATATGCATTTGAAAAGCAAATAGACTTCTTAAACAGCCAACGAGACGGTATAGAACTTCGACCGGAAATACAAGAGCTAGAGTCTACCGATAGTTTTGCCGTTAGTAATGCAAGTAAGTATGATATAATATATTAACATTACCTAACGAAACAGTGAAATATGCATACCAGTAATACCCACATTCAGAAAATACCCCAAAGTTGGAAAAGTGGGCATGTAATTAAAGACAGCACCAACAAAAAATTCCAGGGGTCACCGCCTTGAACGGTCATTGCCAAAACATTTTCACTTGGGGTTTAAACCTTTTAACCAGGTTCTTGGGTGAATCAATCTAAAACTTACTAACAGGTTGTCATATGAACAAACAAGTGAAGCAAATTAACTCAAATATACACGTATACACGACTATAATGCATGCAAATGCAAACAAACTAATAAACACATTAAGATATTAAATTGTCAAGCAGACTAGGTATCCGAGACTAGAGCACCTTGATTAAACTCAGCAAGAACACGATGACAGGAAAAAAGACAATGACTGAGGATCTAAGATCTTATCCAAGATGAGAACCTGTAGCGGCAAGTGTGCGATTGGTGCAACCCAGAACCTGGTTTCAACCCCCGTTGGCAATTTTATTTGCCACTGACCGTTCCAAGGCGGTCACCCCATGGGTTCTCGTTTTTGTTAATTGTTTGTGGTGTTGCTTTGAGCTGATCGTTTTGTTAACCTTGCTCTTTCTTTCTTTTCTTCTTGTCTGTGTGGAGAGGCTGTGTCTTCTGTTTATGTTAGATTCGGTACCTCTATTTTTAAACAAGTAATAAGCATCCCAATGGGTACTAATTGTGCACCCCTTGTTGCTGATCTGTTTTTATACTGTTATGAAAGAGACTTTATGTTATCTCTTTCTACTGAACATCAAGATGATATTATTACAGCATTTAACAACACCTCGAGGTACCTTGATGATTTATTAAATATAGATAATAACCATTTTCCATTACTGGTTAATAAGATCTACCCTAAAGAACTACAACTTAATAAAGCGAACACTTCAGAAAAGCAATTAAACTTTCTCGATCTAAATCTGTCAACTGAAAATGGTTATGTCACTACTAAAATATATGATAAAAGAGATGATTTTAATTTTAATATAGTAAATTTTCCGTTTTTAGACGGCGATGTTCCCCGTGCAACATCTTACGGGGTTTATATTTCACAGCTTGTTCGCTTTTCAAGAGCTTGCAACGATATTAATGATTTCAATGAACGTAATCTTTGCATTACAGAAAAACTTTTAAAACAAGGTTATCGGTATCACAAATTAAGGAAAACATTTTGCAAGTTTTATCGTCGATACCCAGATCTAATTCATAAATACAGGTGCAGTTTAAAATCACTATTGCAACAAGGTATTTCACAGCCAGTTTTTTTTAGATTTAATTTATAAACTTAAGAAGATAAAGGGCAATGTTAATTTCTCACGGTTATTCGTAAAAACCATCTGTAACTTTAAAAAGAAAGGTTACCAACATGATATTTTACAGCGCTCTGCATGCCTGGTGATTAACCCTTCTACAGTTGATCATTATGTTACCTCTTTGGTTGCACGACGGTGGCAGGGGTTTATAAGTTTATGAAGGTTTATGGGGAAATCATTTCTTAAAAGAACTTAGAAGTTCGATTTGTTTCTTTTATCCCTGTCATCGTGTTCTTGCTGATTTTACTCCAGGAGCTCTGGTCTCGGTAAGATCATTGAGTACCCGCCCTTTGGCTTTGCAATGCTATTAGATTCTTATGTTTTATATGTTAGTGTGGTTTTGCATGCAACATTGTTGAGCCAATAAGTGGGTTGGAGTCTTTTCACCAAGACAACTTGTATTTGTTTTGTGATATGAGAACCTGTTGGGGCAAGTGTGAGATTGGTGCACCCTAGAACCTTGTTTAAACCCCCAGTGGCAATTTGATTTGTTACTGACCGTTCCAAGGCGGTAACCCCTCGGGTTCTCAATTTTGTTAATTGTTAGTGGTGTCTCTTTTGAAACTGATCATTTTATTAACCATACTCTCTCCATCCCTTCATCTTGACTGTGTGGGGAGGCTGTTTTTTCTGAATGTGGCGATTCCTGATATGCATATTTCACCTTTCTGAATGTGCAATTCCTGATATGCATATTTCATTTTTTAACCCCTGGAAACGTCGAGCAAATAAAGAGGTAAACAAAGCGATCAATTGTAGACAGGTTAATCACAAAGCATGCAAAGCGCAGTAAAATATCATTCTGGCAGCCTTTCTTTTTGCATTCACGAACTTCTTTTACAAATAACGTGGATAATTTGATAGTGCCTTTTTTATATCCTTTATTCCTTTATTTATACATCAAATCTTTACAACACACTGGATTGAAACTGCTGTGTTGTAGATGATTGTAAAATGCAATAGTAATTATAAATGAAATTTGGATATCGGCGATAAAATTACACCCATGTTTCACCTGTTTTGCAAAGAATGTGTCCACTTTGAATCTTTAGCATTAATACAAGCTCTAGAAAAACGAGCTTGCTGAAAATATAAAAATGTAAAATTTTGCATCACCAACTAACAAGAACAATGTGCAATATAAAAATTTAAAACATATCTTTTATTTTATAATTTAGTAACATACCAATTTTCATCAGAAAGTTTTCGATCAGGAAAGGTTGTTTCTAGAGTATTTGCTTAGAGGCTAGAGTTCATTAAGCTATATTTTATGGATTTAAGTAGAAGTTGCCTATTATCTATATTTAACGAACGTCAAGATACCGCGTAGTGTTATTAAAGGATGCTGTAATGTAATCATGAAAGGATGAAAGTTACTATATAGTCAAAAGAAAATTAACAGTCTTGTCTTTACAAATCTATTAAGTATAATTATCATAAGAACAATTTGTTAAAAGCTCTATATATTTATATCATAATGGCTAAACTTAAATAATTGAAAATAACTAAATATTTAAACAGCCCAACCTTAAAGAGACTAAGAACACCTTGAGAATCGTCACACAAAACAAACAATCTAAACCTTGACAATAGAGCAAAATATTTTATAGTCTTCAGTATAATAAAGGAATCTAATCTCACTCTTCGCCTTCTGTATACATTGAGTTGCAGAAATGCTAAGTCTTATTTATTGAGTTGTATAAATTTCTCTTTGTTTTCTTTGCGAAAATAATCATCATGTGTTACTTCCTTACCTTTTAAATTTTATAATTTCTCAAACAGATTAACCAAAAAACGCTTTTTGATTAACTGTAAAAACTGTAATCGTACATAATTCATATAATAATAGAAATGGAAACGGTGGTGCAAATGAATAGGTTACATCAATGTTAGGTTTGATATTTCAGTCCAAGGCGAACACGTTAGTAAATTAACCGAAATATCTAGACACACTCTTTATGTTATTCTTATGCAAGTGAAAATTTGTTTAATATGAAAACATAACCATTTCTGATGTGTGTATATGCAAAATCTGTTTGTATTAGGCATGCCGAGCAATATAAATATTGTGCAAAATGTCCGTTTATACGGCGTCGACTTATTAAGAGCGTGCTTAAGATGTAACTTTTCATATTTACAGAACTGATGCATTATCTTGTGTATTGACTTGACATAGTGCCATGAACAAAAACTATTTCTCTCACACCAGTAGACTTCCTATTAGGATAGGTTTCCCCAACACAAATATTGTTCCCATAAAATATCATGTAAAAAGCAAAACGTTGATCAATATCGTTGTCTTAGAGTCTACCACAAAATTAATGGATTTCCGTGAGAGCTTCGGCGTAACAAAGAGTCTTAACAGATGTCCAGGAACGAAATTACTGAATTAATGGTCAGTTGTCTTTGCAAGACAGTGGATAATATCAATTTAACAGTACTTTCTGTACATTGGTAAGTCTGCTGTCTTTTATGAACCAAACTTTCTAAGATTATGTGAGTTAAGGATGTTTTTATATTCTAACTTCATAAAGAGGTTAATTATGCATATAAAAAGCCATATAAGAACATTCAGTCTTACAACAGAGATAACAGGGGACAACGAAATATCTTTAGAAAAGATAGATACGGTATCACAGACGACTATAAAAAATATAACCAAAGATATAACTGCCATAGAATTGTAAGTCGCAAAACATATTTGTCACAAGGTGGTTTAAACCAGATTCTAGCGTGCACCAATCTTACATTCGCACATTTAGCTGTTTAATAAAAATTATATGTGCAAGTTGCGTTGGCGAATGAAATCAAACAATGTCGCATCACATTCAAAAGCATGAAAGCGCACTCACTACCTAACACACCCTAGTACCGACTCTCCCAGGTACAGGTGGCACTCCCACATACAGCTCACGGTAAATAATTTTAGAGGAGATGTAGTGTTTTTATTTCGTTTGTATCTCCGGAAATTCAAAACCTTCTAAAAAGTGAAACATATCAGCGCTCTGGTGAATAAATAATGAATATGTTCTGCAAGTGTCACAACATTTCATCTTGAAATAAACAAACTACGGCAAGTTAAACACAAAGGTTTGACTTAAAAATGTCAAATGTCAAAATAAAACTTACAGTACTCAGTAAATACTGCAAAATTATTCATTTTTGATACGGTATCGTATCGTCCCGTCTTCCTACAACAACCAGTTCAATTTCCAAGCCTTGATCTGTTTTATTTAATGAATGACTCGTTTTGAAAGGTGGTCAGTGGTTTCGAAAAGGCACTCTCATCGCACAGGTGTGTAAATGTTTGGCACTCACCAAGTACAGCTACAGAAAAGTCTTCAAAAATGTGAAGAAATCGTCAGTAGTTTTGTTTTAGTATTTTTTTCTATCTGCTACCTACCTACCTCTCCCTCCCTCCATCTTTCTTTTCGTTTAAACATTTTTTTTAAATTTCACGATATATTGTATAACATATATTCAGACATTTCTGAAGACAGTTCAGACATCACGATAGGTAGACTTTTCCAGTATTAATTGAATTTGACTATCGTGGTGAAAACCCTTTTTCTTTATCTGAAATCTGCCTTAAAGAACTCAGTATCCAATGTATTCAATAAGCCTGATTCCAGAAAAGTTCGCTATACGTAATGTCTCGAGGGGTCAAGCCATCATCTCTGAGCTTTTTGTTTGTGTGGGACGACCGTGTTTTCTAACTGCAGCTTTTCCTGATATGCATGCTTGACATTTTTAAGAAATCGCCATTGTCATCACGCATTGTTTTAGCCTTAACGGAAGACAATTTTAACATATGTGCTCCATCCTTTTGATGTTTAGTTAACCTATAGACGCAAATCTGACGAATTTAAATACAAAAAGAACTGCATGATATTATCTTTGTAAATCAAACTTAATTAAAGTTTAAAATTAAAATTTCCTCAAGGAAAAGCAAAGCTGAACTTAGACGTCAGAAATTCATAAGAAAACGTTGAAAAATATATAACGATATTTAACGCCATCTTTAAACTGACATCTTAAAAAACTTTCTTTCCCACTCATTGATTAAAGAAACAAGTTTAATTAAGTCATTTTATATTTCATTTGTTCTTATTAGCAGCTAAGTTTTTGAGTAATTTCTGTCAATAAATAAACGGTGTGTTTGTACATGTGTTTGCGGAAAGCGGACTAGGCTAGGCAGAAAACTTTACCCACTTTAAAATCTATCAAACAGTAATCAATACTGTTATGTTTCCCGTGGGACTCCGTCTTATCAACAACAGTTTTGTCACGGCATTCCTTACGGAGGTGTCATTACATGTCTGTGGACAGGTCGATACAATCTTCCAGATTTTTTTTGGAGCAAATAGCTCCTATAGGAGCATCGCGTGTCATTAGCTACATTTATCCAGTCACAATATCTTAAAAAACATTTAGGCGGATCGATATGCGTTTGTTTCTCTCTTTTGACTTTCTCAGTATGATTTACAACCTGACAGTGAGACACATTTTAACAAAACCAGATGGGGAAAAGGCGAATGAATTGTATTCACGTATCTCATAGGAAACTAAGTGCATAAGCGTATTATCATTTGGGGGAGGTGGGGACATAAATAGCCTTTGCGTGTAGCTGCCTTAAAATCTTTTTGTTTTCAAAAAGTGTGCTATTCATTGCCATTATTTGTTTCATTATTAGATAACATCTCTTCAACAAATTTATTAAATTAGGTAAAATGTCTTTTTTAGAATCGCGTTTGCCAGCTTTATAATACAGTGTGCGTATTAGAAATAATGCTTCAACTGTAAGAATTTAAACATTATTCAGAAAAAAGCATCATTTTCCTCCTTAGAGGAGGAACAGTGTTCTAAGGGAATTGCGTAGGACACCAGATCCGGGGATTGTGGTTTCAAATCCCACCAGGGATGAGATTCTTTTGCAGTTTCCCCATCAATCAGTGCGATTACTGGTTTCAACCCAGGAAACAGTTATCGAACGTGATTAATATAAGTTGGAAAAACTAATTTCACAGTAGATGTAAAATAAATAAATTTTAACTAAAACGCATTCTTCTCCATAGAAAAATACATGAAGTGCAGTAATCACAAAATGTTGTCTACCGATCACTGTTATGGAGTCAGCTCTAAAGACGTACAATTGCTTCTTTCTGGTGTGATCTCATAGTGCAAAATAATCTATTGTTTTAATATGTTAAGGTCACAGATTATACAAGTGGCGCCATCAATCATTTTATGCAACGCAATACACAGAATATTGTTGTACAAAGAATCGCCCTTTTAAAGTTGGCATACGCATGGTGTTAATATGTGTAAAGAATCTTTAACTGAAACAGTAAAAGCCTTTGACAATCATATCTGTGGCAGTAACCCCTCGGGGTTTTTTTTATTTTTGTTAATTGTTTGTGATGTCAATTTTGAAAATGATTATTGTATTACCCATCTTGTCCTCTCTTCCTTTTTGACTGTATGGAGACCTTGTGTCTTCTGGCTGTGGTCATTCCCGTAAGCATTTTCCACTTATTGCTATTTAATAACTACTTCTCAGCTTCTAATTTTAGTATATATTTTTTATATATGTACTATGTCTGGGACACTCATCATGTCCTTTAGAGAGATTCAATGTTATGTATTTGATTCAGTGTCGTGTCATTATGTCTACAGTTACCATATGAGTATGTGTTATTGATGTTCTTGTCGACGTCGTCGTCGTTGTTGTTGAGGTTGACGTAGTCCTAAAATAAAACAGTTTTGTGTGTTAATTTTAGCAATTAATTTATGCACCCAATGTATTTAATCATTTCTCTCTATACTAATTTTAATATCTAGTTTTCTTTGATTTCAGTATGCTCATTATTGAAGAAAGGTGTGTTTGGAATCATTGGTGTATCTGACGCATCTGCCTTATCTACCATACAGTCTTATAGCAATACGTTTAAGGTGCCTTTTATCGCTCTCAGCATGACACAGAATTCCACGAACCATGGCCAGTTTATGCTGTTTATGAGACCTGTGTACATGAACGGACTTCTGGATGTGATCCTCAGATACGGCTGGGAACGAGTTCTCTATATCTACGATACAGACGAAGGTACCAAAATGGTTTATTTTTAATGCATTTGTGAATTTCCGACATCCCGAACCATAACCGCACGCGGTAATTGCAGATTAATTTAACTATACAGTCACGTAATATAGACAACAGAATGTTTGCGATAATTTGGCTTTCAAATAACGTGTCTTTCAAGTGACTGTATGAGCATCCATAACTCGATATACTTTTCTAGATAATAATTCATGTTTCAGAATAAAAAATATAAGGTCAAAAACTGCCTTATTATCAGATTACTATAAATGTGTTACTAATGTATAATACTGGTATACTTAAAGGTCAGTATTCGCATTTTTCGGACGCTATTATACTTATGATTTGATTCACAAGAAATATACATTAAGTTCTCAGTTTTTGGAGAAAATTATTATGTTATTACGACGAAAATTAACTTTAATTTCGCAAAAATACTTGAGAAAAATGATTAAAACGCGTACTGAAAGATTTTGAAAACGCATCATTTAAATATTGCTTGTCATTTTCGAAACTATTATGAGAATAAAGAGTAAACCTTTGTTTCCAAACTCACAGTTGGGTAAGTGAGTCGGCGTTTTAACACCGGTCGGAAAATATACGTCGTTGCTGTTTTATTTAATGCTCGTATATCACAATTTTGTAGTTAAACTGTCAATTTGACCGAAGCGGAAACCATTGATCAAAGCGCGTTAAGCATCATTTTATGCTGCATTATATTGACTTGTTTTTTTCTAGTGATGGACTTCATTTTACAGGGAATTACCGGCAGCGAGATACGCATTATATAAACTTTATTTTTCTATTTATTTTTCACATACTATATTGATTCTGGCAAAAGAATAACACGTTGCGACACTTTTCTCAAATTGTAAGAAACGTTTTGTACTCAGAAATAAACAATCTTAATAACACTTGAATGAAATTTGCATGACTTATATATATTTGTAAATCCCCAATCAAAAGTTTCCATCAATACTGCGTTTCCAAACATTTCTTTAGATATTTATATGATTCAGGCAGTGGTGTAACTGCTATTCATACCTAATAATTAATAATTCAAACATCGAGAAGAAAACACAACACTTTATAGATAACCTAAACATATTTTGCAAGATACACTGATATTAACTGTTCATTGTTTATCTAAAGTTCCCCTTTCATCTATTTCGGATATTTTATATGTTAATGAATCTTAATTTATTCTAATTATTTCATTCATTACAATGAAAACCTTAATAAAGTTTACGAAGGACATCGGGAAACAATTTTTAAAAAATCTCGTTATAGTTTCAAAGGTTAATTAATTAAGTCTGTGCCATTTTTCGCCACAAGCAACGGACACGGAAGTTCCGGAATCTACAGCGTACAGCCTGTGCAGTACTGTAACAGTAACTGATATGTTTACATTCAATTTCACGACAACATCATTTAAACATGTGATTTTTCGTGCAAGAATAAAATGCAATTTGCGAGTTAAATAGAAATGGATTGTAAATGCGTTGTTTTGAAAAATGCATCTCTCGCTGCCCGCGACTACCTGTACGTGAAGTTTATCATTATAATAAGTATATTTTCCAAGAAAGATCTGTGAACATTAATAATATGATAGTGTAGACTAGTGTTTTAGGTGTTGAGACCCATGATGTCCGCTAAATTTAGATCGACAATTTAATAAAAATCTTGTCATTTGGGGAAAGTATGCCTAACAAAGCAATAACAAACAATCTGTGACCGGAAAAGCAATATTTACACCAATAAACAGTTTTGATCAATCCCATGAACATGGAACCTTCAATGCGGTATTTTCAGATTAATACCATTGAATTTCCATGTTCAGCGGTGTATGGTCCCCAGATAAAAGCATGGGTTTGCCCATAAAAGAGATAACTATGGGCGGAAATAAACATAATGGAATTTCGACAAGTTTCGGAAAATATTCGTTGTCGCTCTGTATGATGTGTTGTGACATTGTCAGCTCAAACAAAAATCCACTAGATGTTATATCCGTTTCAAACTCTCTGTTACAAAACACACTAAGTACTAAGTATCGTGCTTATAATCCATGGTTAAATGCTGATGGTCACAACGCGAGAAAAGAATTCAAAAGAACAAGGAACATTTTCTTAAGAAATAAAAACGATGAAAACAGGCAACATTACATTAGTGCAAAATCGCAATACAACCGAATAAAAAGAACTCATAAAAATAGATTCAATGTCGAGGAAAAAACGTAATTTAACAAACTTAAGTAAGTAGAAACCAAAACAATTTTGGAAAAAAATTAAAAAACAATATAATAAAAACGATATAAAACCGAATAACTTAAATTTAACAGACACATTTAATCATTTTAAGAACTTATATGGTACGGAAAACTTAAGCAACGATACGAACGATGATATCTTACATGACATTATATATGACGAAGATCTAGATCGTAATATAAATATCACAGAACTTAGAGCTGCGGTTTTCCAACCAAAACAATAACAAAAGCAGTGGTATTGATACTTTAATCGCCGATGTATATAAACATTCATTTGATATTATTGCACCGTTTCTTATGCCATTATTTAATCGACTCATACAAACAGGCGACTATCCTAAATCGTCTGTATTTTTCATTCTATTATTGCTAAAACACTTAGTCTTAAGAAAAAACTGTACTGTGCTTTCCTTGATTACGAAAAGTGCTTTGATACATTAGATCGGTCTTTTTTATTCCAGAAATTATTCAGTGAAAATGTCAGCTCAAAATTAGTTAATGCAATAAAAAGCATGTATAATGTTGTAAAGAGTTCTGTAAGGCTTAATTCAAATGTTAATTCACCCCTATTTGACTCCAACATCGGGGTGAAACAGGGGGACCCTAGTTCAAGCTTGCTCTTCTTATTTTTCGTCAATGACATTATGCCAAACATCAACGAAAATATCGATGGTTTATTTACCATCGATGATATCAAAGTGTACATTTTACGTTTTGCAGACGCTGGGGTGCTATTTGCTCACACTCTACAAGCCTTACAATATCTACTTAATGACTTAGAAAATTATTGTAACACATGGGGTTTGAAACCTAATACCAAAAAGACAAAACTAATGATATTCGAAAATGGAAGACACACTACACACGACTTTGTTTATAATAACACAATTTTAGAAATTGTAGATTCTTTCAAATATTTAGGTATACGTTTATATAAAAATGTTAGTTGGTACAGGACTCAGAAACGTTTGGCGCAACATTCTAACTTTGCATTACATAACCTGTTCATGGTTTATAACCAATTAGAAATATCAACAAATGACAAATGTAAATTATTTGACAGCCTAGTTGGTTCTATCCTTAATTACAGTGCTGAGGTCTGGGGTTATTATGATAGCAAAGATATTGAACTTGTTCATTGTAAATTCATAAGAAAAGTTTTGTGTGTAAGACAATCTACCAATCTTGACGGTTTATATGGCGAATGGGAAGAAACCCCATGAAAATTAAACGTGAAATTAACATTTTAAAATATTGGATAAAAAATCTAAATATGAATGAAAACACCCTTGTTAAAAAGATTTATAGAATGTTGAAACAAGATGCTAACAACAGTATCACGTATAAGGAAATAACTGGGCATTACATGTTAAAAACATCGTAAATGAGATAGGCATGTCATATTTGTGGGATGACCAAAACACTAATATTGTTCCCATTTGTCAAACAAAGAATCCTAGATATTTATAAACAGTCCTGGTATTCAAACATCAATAATTTTAACAGGCTTTCATCATATAGTGTCTATAAACATGAATTCAATATGGAAAAATATCTTTATTGCATACAGGTAAATAAATATAGAATATCTTTAACAAAACTTAGACTATCCTCACATGATTTAGCCATAGAAAAAGGTAGACATACAAATATACCGCGAAATGATAGAAAATGCTTACAATGTAATATGAATACTGTTGAAACAGAATATCATTTTCTTCTCGTCTGCCCAAAATACTCAGCAATACGCAAACGAATTTTCAAACCTTACTATTGTCACTGGCCAACGATACAAAAATTTGAATCAATTATGTCATCTAACTCTACTAAAGTTATTAACAATCTGGCTAAATTTTTATATATTGCATCACAAATTAGACAGACTAATTGATAGGGAAAATAAACCGAACACGTATTTTAATTTAATGTACTCTATATATGTATCTATTAGTTTCTCAGAAAATATACTTTTATTTTGATAATGATTTTGCTTTTTGCATGCGCTATCATATATCTAAATGTATTATGTGGCTATAAATTTGCTTTATGCTATTTTATGCCAATAAAGTTATGTTATGTTATGTAAGAACATTTGAAATATATTGGCTGTAAGTGTAATGGATATTCATGATGCATTGTTAGAGAATCGACCGTAATATTTTACTGCACAGTGACTCATTGTGTAATGGAAACATGAACAACAAAGCTCCCCTTATCACTTTTCACGACACTTAACAGAAATGATGTGAAGGAAACATTTCTAATCCGATGCTTTTTATAATTTATCAAGTCAGCAGACGATTTTATTTCAGCTTGATTGTAGTAATAAAATATTTATGAAGAAGTTCATGAAAAATAGAAAAAATATTTGTAATATATGATGAGCGACGTTAATTAAGAAGTTGACTTGTAGAAATGCGTATTCAACTGTTTCGTTTCAATCCTTGACTAGGACATGAATGTTGTATTAAGAAGTATTGCGACTGGTCACGAATGGTCCCAAATATTTTAATTAGAATGACCCTCACTGTCACCGTTTGACTTTTGATCAAATTTCAGAGTTCTCTATTTAGAAAACTGCAATCCCTTGGTTCGCTGCTTTGCAATTTTTAAATGTTGACAAAAACAGTATTCTCCTTCATCATGATAATAACAACAACTTTCGTGCTATTTGTTGTCGCAGGTAGCTAAGTCGGTAACGTGCTCGGGGCTACATGACTAAGCGTTGGCGTTGTAGACGTTCGGAACGCATTCGATACCCGCTATGGATAATGTCATGTTTAAGATCCGTTTGAGGATGCACATAAGAGGGAAACTTAGCCACCAAACACGACAAATATGAAAAATGTTGCAGGCTTTTGACTATTCATATTCATGTCCGGTATGGAAAATGCTTATTACTGCCTATGCGGGCTAGTCATGGGGATTATCTCAACTTAAAATTTACGCAAATTACCAGTAAATGTACACGTAAAACAATATTTAAAGCAATGATCGTATGTAAGACTTGTTTTACACTAGTTCAGACCCGTCGCGCCGGATATAAAATTGAAAATTATTTTGGTCTTGATTGTGTATAGTGATATAGTGAATTAAGCAAGATGTCTATGCACTAAAATTTGGTCTTGCTTGGTTTGAAACCTCGATTTCTTAAGAACATGCTTAACCAATACGCCAAAAAACATGTACGAGGACGACTAGTTTACGGACACTGTTTTCTTGCATTTTCACAAAGCAAAATAATTGTTACTTCACAGGATTGATACGACTTCAGCAGCTGTTCCAGGCCGTGAACATCCGGGAACACTCCATAGACATAGACGTCAAGCGGGTTGCTGACGTTCAAAGCTGTTATTTGATGCTCAAAGACCTCCATCAAAAGAACGATAAAGCAGAAATCAGAGTTTTCCTAGATATCCCAACAGAAAGAGCTGAACAAGTCATTGTTAAACTGGTAAGTCAATGTTAGAAAGTCATTTTTAAACTGATAGGTCAATGTAAGAAAGTGTTACACGAGAATAGTTAGTAAATTAGCTACAGATCCACATTAAAACATTGAAAGAAATGAGTATTTACAGTCATAAAACATCAAAAGCTGGTCGCCATTTCAGCCAATCAGATGCTTAAGATTTGAGGTCGGTTTCCAATCTCAGTTTTATAACCTTCACACTCAATGTCAGTTAAGTGGACATTTTCCGATTTCCACTGTCCCTAAACCCCAGTTTTCTAGAAACAAATAATAATTGAGATATTTTGTCATAAGATGATATTTCAAACCTCAATGTACCTCTAAAAGACCTTTTTCCGCCTTGGAACATCTATTCCTGACATTTTATTGGAATGAAAAAGGACAAAAAAGGTAGATTTTGTGTTGTCCTTGAACTGGGTTCTAGTATTTACTACGAGATATTGCTCATGAGGTATGGTATGTGCAGCATATTTCACCTAAACCAGTGGCCAATAAGCCTAACTCAATGAAAAAATAACATACCAATAGTAGAATTTCAAGTCTGTTAAAATTACAAATCAATCTCCAGTGTCCCAAAATCTTAGGTAAGATACGTTAACTGACTTTGACAACTTGCACCAGGTACAAATATGTACATTTTAAACCTTATTATGCAAATATAAACTCCTAAGAAATGGTATTATGTGATTAAAATAGCTTTTATAGTGTATGATATGTTGAGGAAACACCATAGTTTACACCAAATGAAAATTAACATTGTTGCGTTAACTTTTCATAAGATACGTTAACTTGCAATATGCTGTAAGACCTAAACTAATAAAGAAAGGAGGCAAAATGATATTCTCACAATAGACTTACCTCATACAGACATAACTGATCGGTCTTCTTTCTTCAAATAGAGTTACCTGCTCATCTTATAGCAAAATCACATAAATGTCAATAAGATACGTTAACGTAAGATACGTTAAGGTAGAACGCTCCCCAAAATGTAATTTCAGGGTTTCCTCATGAAATGTCGCATACACATAATTGAGCATATGTCTGATTGGAATATATGTTTACGTTTTCAGTATTTTGAGCCGTTTCGAAACTACAAGCCTTCAAAGTATACTACTAATGTCACTTTGAGACATCTGTCAAAGTTCATGCGTTCGAGCAACAAAAGCCGATATTTCAGTCAATATTAAATTGATTGCTGCGAAATTATATCACTTAGTGCGTCTAACAAATGACTTCATGAACACATAATTTTCTTATCCATGGCTTACGTTAAACAACTTCAAATACGCCTTCAACGTCAGAGACAAAATGGCGCCGCGTTTTGCTTAAAATATTTTTTCGTTGATTATTAAAAATTTAATTTTTGATTTTTAAACTGTATTGGTTAAATTTAATTTTAACTCTTTTAATATAAAACTTACTTTACCAGCTTCGTTTTCGCTTAATATCAATTTATTTTACCCCTGTATCAACTTTCATTCGACGATAAAACACTAACAAGTATGTTAAGGAAATTAAGTTAACCTGTAAATATATATTTTTTTTAAATTAATTTAAAGAAAATAATTGAATTCTAGTACAAAACTAGATAACTTTATGTAGTGTCAGAATAACTAATTTAGTTGAACTGCAGATATTATAACCAATATGAATCCAGATTATGGACCTCATAAGTCATAGCGTTGCGTTTGTGAACTTGAATAAGATGCGTTAACATATATAGTTAAAGAAATCTTTGCGTAAATGTGAAGAATTTCTGATAAAAAGGAAGAAATTATGAATGAAACGAGTTCACATTATTTTGTTTTGGAACTTAAATAAAGTCTTACTTAGTATACTTAGTATATGTTTTAAAAATCAAAGGAATAGGTACTTGTGTCGATTGATAGAGTAAGATACGTTGTTCTTTTAAACTTTACTGGTGTTTTCATTTGATATGTTGCCTAAAGGGTGTTTAATTGTTAAAATATCCATTTTGGAAATATTTTGTTAGTTTGCATTTGTTATACTTCTATTTTATTGCTTATTTTTTATTTTAATATGTTTTCTGAAATCACAGTAAGATACGTTAAAATTTACTATGTACTAATTAAGCGATTTAACTGAACATTAATAGTAGATTTTTGGCATTTGTACTAGATTATTAGGTGTGCGCATACCTTGTCCACTGCGCTTTGGTTGTATTATTTTATTTGATTAAGCATTACCTGATTAAAACGAATTGAAGTAGAATCACTTTCAATTTATTCTATCTTTTTCGTTTTTGTCTTTAAACAAATGACAAATAGAACTTAATTATGAAAGTAGCATGTAAATCTTTGTCACCAAGTGGATCCTTATACTATGACATACCTTTAAGGAATAATTAATAATATCTGTCGTAATCATTGTTTTGCAGTGATTTGATTAAAACAACTTTAACGTATCTTACTTTGCTAAAAAGGTAGGTTTGTTCAAGTCATAGTTACTCTCAGTATTTAACCATGACAAAATCTCCGATGTGTGTTTTCCCGTTCCAAATACGTACATGTTTTAGTTTCTAATAATAAATCATGCTGCACAGTTAGTTCAGTTTTACTCATTTATGAAAATCAAAATGTCCACTTAACTGACATTGAGTGTTCAGCCCTTCGGAATATTCCAAAGCAAAATTTACGTGATAAATCATGTGCAAAATGAAATAAGCTTCATATAAAAAAAACTTTATAGTGTATGATACATGTAACATCCAAACATGTTTTATTCTCTGTCGATATTATATAGAAAAATAGAACATTTTCTTTTTTTATATTTTTTTTTCAGAAAAACGACACATCAGTTTATAACCATAAGTATCATTTTCTACTCGGAGAACTGGTAAGTTTCATCAGATATTTCATCCAGTTGCATGTTAATTCATAAGATTGTATTAAATATTTCGACTGAATAGTGTCAACTGTACCGTGGAATGCAATATTACTAATGTTGTCAGCTCAACTATATGTCGTCGTTTTCACAGATTAATATAAGCTTTTCGAAGACATCTTTCCTCATAACGCACCATATATAAATGTATGTATATTATTTATTATTGACAAGCTAAAGACGACTGTACTCGTTATTAAGCTATTTATAACAGCTGGGATAGCTGATTCAGTTTATTAATTGCTTTCTCTGCTTTGTTGATAAGATGGTTGTTACATTTTATCAATCGCATTTCCAAATTGTGAACATTTTACAATATCTTAAATTTATAAGGATCTCTTAACTCCCCCCCCCCCCCTGCCCCTGTCGCTAATGTCTGCGCCTACAGTATTAATCTCTAGAATCCAATTTTAAAAGGTGTTTATTGAAGATGTACGAATCTGGCGTTGATGTACTATAGATTTCCTACTGTGTTTTATTACATGACATTTGTAAACGGACAGTTTTTTTATAAGTGAAGCATAAACAAACTGGATCAGCTGATACGTTTTTCTTCGGGCGTTAAAATTGTAAAATTTCTGAACAAAAAGACGAGACGGCGTTCAAACTGACATTAAAGCCGCACATGGTCATTTTACATATATTGTTATGAGTAGATTCTTCGAAAGATAATAAAAAACAAAACGAAACGCTCTCTACCCGAAATCCACCACCACCTCGCCTCCTTTACCAATAGTTTCAATCAAAATTGATTTTAAAAATCAGATATCATCATATATACTATTTGATCGGCTTTTATATTAAATCGGGTGGCATTTTTGCAGACTAATCCTAAATAGAGTCATCTAAAATCTCTTAAAAGTCAACTCCAAAAGATTCTTTACAGTGAGTTCAGATGTTACAGTTTGTTGAAAATCCATCGGACGAAATAGATTTATCGGGTGTTTCTTCGTCGATGTTTTAACGTAAAAACTCACAAAGGTCATTATTTTGTAGAATCATGAGAGCAACATAAAACAATGCCATGTTTTGTCGTTTTTGCAGATGTTGATTTAGTACATTACATTTTTATGCTTCTTTACCATCCGTTAACTTTGACGTTTTTTTCATCAGTAGTTCTTTTTGTCATGTTTTATCGACACATGGTAGTTTTGTAAGTGTTGGTGGATACTGTGTTTTGTTATGAAACAACAGTACTGCGTTTTTTTTTCATATGTAAAACGACATACTTCTTTATCACATAAAAGATCTAAATACCCGATTCCAGTAGCCACCATATGTTTGATAAGAACAGCAGCTTTACATTTTATAGATACTAGCAGAAACCCCTAAATTGCAATATACTTCATCAGTCGAGTGAAAATTAACTAATTGAATTCGCTCGTTTTATATATAATCGTGTATTTCTTGTTACTTCTTATCTAACACATGAACTCCAGACATTAATGAAATTCGTTTATAATCGATCAGTTCAGTGACAGACTAATAAATGAACAGAATAATATGAGAAATCGTGTAATCATTTTTTAAAACGGTATATGTAAGAGCTGACTATTGAACTTGAAACTTAACCCTTCGGTAAGACATTTATAAATAGTTTATAAATAAATGTTGTTTCTTTTAATTTTGTTATCAGAACTATCGGAGGTAAAAAAAATTTTCAGGATTTCTTCTAAAATTGAAACCTGTTTAGGAATAATATTATCAACAATTAGGTGTTGAACCTACTTTGGCAGTATTTGAGTTTTGGCTTAATGGCCTTTAAAGGGCGTAATTGATAAAAGCACTGATTGAATGTACGTTTTACAGTTGTTGCACGACAAAACGCTACTGTGATAATGAAATACTTAAATGAAAACAGAACATTGAGATCCACCCAACACGACCGATATCAAAACATTGCAGGCTCGGTTTGATTCAGCCTCTTCATAGGCAGTCATGGAAATGCATATAACTGTCCACGCCGCCTAGCCCCGGGTAAAGAGCTACTCAACTCAACTCATCTTAGCTAAAAGTGAATCCTCGAATGTGTGGTTTTTCCGATTTTTATGGAAAAGGTTTATGCGTCATAACAATCATAACCATATGCTATTATGGCAGCTACTATTGACTTTCATTCATACGACGCCATTAACTGGCTGTATATATGAACATTTATCGTGCCTAAAACAATTTTACTAATGAACTAAATGTGTATAATTTCAGCGCATGGAAGAAATGGACTTGCAGCCTTTTCAAAATGGGGGAATTAATGTTACAGGCTTTCAGCTCCTTAATTATACAAGATTGCTGAAAACGAGTGCTCGCGAGGAGGCAAGTTTCCGAGAATGGAAAAAGTGGGAGTGGCCAGACATCAAAGATTCTAATAAAATATCAGTAAGGACATCTTTATTTCTGTAATGGTGATATTGTATGATAACTGAACTGCAACGTAAATCTGACTACACCAACATCAAACTAGTGATGAATTGTATTATTGTTAAAAGATTGCAGAATTTGTCTTTATAAACGTCAGCTAACGTTAAATCCATTCCTGCCGCTGCATTTCTACAAAGAAAAGATTAAACTTCATGACCGCTTTATTAACGCTGTTTATACCTTAATACGATCGTTTGTGATGGATCACAATTGTACTGTTTACTGATGAAAATATTGATTGAAATCTTATCTAAGAAATATATACAACTAATGAGGCATATCAGATCAGAAAATGTATTCTCTTATTCCAGTTTAATTAAACAGATTGTTTATTTGCTAAATCACTTTTTGTAACTTGCATTGTTTAGCTTTCCGACCATCGATTATTTTATTTTATATGAACTGCTCCATATGGGTCATGCACTTTTGGTTATGAAATCGTTTTGCTAAGAAAAAAAGAAAAAAATGGGTTTATTGTCGATCGCCATAACCGCATAGATCAAATGTTGTAAATAGTTTTTCCAATTAGAGACACACAAAAGCTTTACGTAAAATTCAAGGTTCCCTTTTTGTCGTCACAAATGTTTAACTTTACAGCTCGAACCAGCACTCGTGATTGATGCTGTCGATCTGTTCGTACGAGCTCTGAAGCAGCTGAACAGCAAACAGTTTTATCCGTACAACGTGCTGGGCAGGTCTCCCAACATGCAAAATGTCAAATGCACAGATAGCAGTTATGTTAGTCCTAACAACGGAACAAACATGATGGAGATTCTGAAAGGAAGTGAGGTGATTTGTACTTCGTTTTTAATAACTGATATATATGTTTTAGAGTGCATGTGATATACTACTTAAAAGGATAAGAATGCTTATGATGAAAACAACAACAATATGGCGTATTTTCCCGCGTTTTTTTAATTGTGTTAAACAGTATTGTGCGTAATGACATGTCAAAACTTATTATGGAGCTAGAGAAGCTGACGTGATTGAATATGATGTGTTTGCAATTTGATTACAGAAGTTGTAAAAATTGGTATGTTGTTGTTTCTTGTTTTTTTTATTCAATCTACAAATAAATTGCATCTGAACAGTTGGAAGTTCGCAAACTTTAACGAGGTGGCCGTCGACAACTTATCCCTGTCATCGTGTTCTTGCTAATTTCACTCCAGGAGCTCTGGTCTCGGTAAGATCATTGAGTACCCGCCCTTTGGCTTTGCAATGCTTTTAGATTCTTATGTTTTATATGTTTGTGTGCTTTTGCATGCAACATTGTTGAGCCGGTAAGTGGGTTGGAGTTGTTTCACAAAGACAACTTGTATTTGTTTTGTGATATGAGAACCTGTTGGGGCAAGTGTGAGGTTGGTGCACCCTAGAACCTGCTTTAAACCCCCAGTGGCAATTTGATTTGCCACTGACCGTTCCAAGGCGGTAACCCCTCGGGTTCTCATTTTTGTTAATTGTTAGTGGTGTCTCTTTTGAAACTGATCATTTAATCAACCATGCTCCCTCCCTCTCTCTTCTTCTTGACTGTGTGGGGAGGCTGTTTTTTTCTGAATGTGGCGATTCCTGATATGCATATTTCACCTTTTTTAAACCTGTACGAGCATATATATATATTGTAATTTCTGCAGGTTGAATTTAATGGATTGACAGGAAAAGTTAGCTTTGACGACAATGGGTTTAGGGATAAATTCAAGTTACATCTGTTTGACATAACTATGAATATGGGATTAGCAGAGGTAATTGGTTTTCGTATTTTATTTTTTTTAAAGAACATGAGTATTTTATTTTCCTACCGAAGACTCTTAATTACAAGTCAATTGATGTTTAACATTTATTTTATAAAAAAAAAATAGAACAATTGATTCATATTTTATTTAAAATTAGTTTACATGTATATGCAACTGAGGTTCATTGTAGTTACTTATTATAATAATATTTGATTTACATGTCATCTAGATAATTGATACTAGACAAACCTTGTTTACTTTATGTAAGAACACAATGATAAGAAGTAATTATATACAACAGAAAAACGTTTGCACATGTATGAATTATAAGTTTTTATTAAATAGAGTGTACTGTAATATACTATGTTATGTCATTTAAAATATATTTCTGTAGGTAGGATTTTGGACAAGAGAGACTGGCTTGAGGACGCAAGAACCATATAGAAGAAAATCTGGCGTAGATGACAAAAATAGAACAAGGATCGTAACTTCAATTCTTGTATGTATATTATGCATTTCTTAAGACAAAATCATGCACAACATGAGATCCCAGTATTTACAGATCAACCTTATTGGCAGCCATGACATATTAAGGTTATTTCACTACCTATATAAAAAGTTCAGGAAAAATCATTTATTTACAATGAGGTGCTTGGTCATTTGTGAAATTCATCATTGATTTATAATAAAGACGATAAGAAAGAAATTAAAACATTGTTTCACACTAATTTATTTCAGGAATTTCAGTTTTAAACCCGCGTTTATATCCATTTTTTCGTTCAAGTACGCGTAATTACTTTGTTTGAAAATCTGTAACAATTCGGTTTCTGTGCAAAAACAATAAATTACTTTCTGATATTTCAATCCCATTTTAAATAATGGATAACAATTGAACAAAATGAAGTTTTCTGTGACAAACAAAACACTTATGCTACTGAAGGAATCTCCGTATGTGGAATACAAGGACGAAGAGACTGCGAAACGACAGCCACTCTGTGGCATCGAAAACCTCAAAGGATTCTGTATTGATCTCGCCAGAGCTATAGAGCAAGAGTTAAATATAAAATTCAACATGTGTTTACGAGCAGACAAAGTGTACGGTGAACTGTTTGAAAATGGCACTTGGAGTGGTATGCTAGGTCAATTAGTCCGACAGGTATCAGTCTATAAAACAGCGTCGCACAACTTTGCTTCATTATCACTTATTGTTATTTTGTGAAAAGATGGTTAATCTTTTCTGGTAGCACCATAATCTTAAAATTAACAGTATATGGACAGCTCATGTCCTTGTCAATAATTAATAATGCCAGTCTTAAAAAAAGCAACCATCCTTTCATGAACATATTTCAAGGCTTTTTAAATTTTCTTTTTTATCTATGATCTTCAATGCTTCACTGCCGGTTTTTGTAGACATGTTCGTGATTTACAATGCATATCTGGACACTACCATCTAAGTTATATATCGAACTTTTGTTATCCAGCAACGTGTTTTTACAAAATACGCTAAGTCTCTTTTAGAAACCAATTTTGATTTGGTACGTAACGTTTACAATGATAGGCAGTGAAATATTAAATGCACCAACAATTTCCTTACTGTTTTATTCTATCTTGTTATAACATTACCCCAGGACAGTCCTTATTTGATGTACGTAGACGAAGAAACAAAAGCTCGTGCACCAAGGTGTGGAAAAGAAAACTTTATAGGTTTTTGTGCAGATTTGGCAAAAAAGGTTGCAGAGATTGTTGAATTCGATTACAATATTTGCATAGTTAAAGATGGAAAATATGGAGAAAAGCTCCCAAATGAGACGTGGAATGGTATGATCGGAGAGCTGACACGTGACGTAAGTGAGCGCATGCGCAGCGGAATGTCTTTTGTTTCAACTTAGAATACAGTAATAGTTTGAAGTGTGCCGTGTGATTCTGTCCGTCCTTTAAAGTGTTAAGAGTTTTTGTAAGATGCAGTAGTAAATGTACATTCCTCCTGTTTTGAACTACAATGTCAGAGATGTATGTCTTCGTCCTACTTTAAAAATTTACAAAAACATTAAGAGCTTCAACAAAAGTTGCATGTGATAAGTATTTGCGGTATAAGAACACATGAATTTATGAAAGAAAAATAACAACTTATCAAAGTTTATAAACTAAAAGATCATCATTCCGCGCTTTGCGAAGGTTCCACTAATTGTTACTGACTTTAAATCATGTATACTAACATTGAGACTGTATGTGACACATTAAAAATATTTTTGCAAAATGCTGTTGAACTCAAATCTTTGAGACTGTTTCTTTGAAAGGTAAACGTTTTTGTCTTTTTCGTCTTTGAACGTTTATGCTTATAATGTCATGTTGCAAAGTGTTTCAGTAAAATAAGGTCAATTAAAGTCATTGGTCTCAAACTGCTGAAATGCTGTCATGACATATTTATTATTATTATTATTATTATTATTGCTTGTTATGTCTCCCACCACGTAGTGGTGTGGGAGACATTTTGATTTGCTCCTGTCTGTCCGTCTGTCTGTCCGTCTGTCCGTCTGTCTGTCACACTTGTCCGCTCTCTAAGTCAAACAGTTTTCATCGGATCATCACCAAACTTCATCAAAATGTTAGTGGCCATAATATCTCGATCAAGTTCGATAACCAGCCATATTGCCCAAGGAATCTCAGAATTATGGCCCTTGAATTATCAAAAATAAGTTGTTTGAGGCTTGTCCACTCTGTAACTTGAACAGTTATCATCTGATCTTCACCATACTTTATGAAAATGTTTGTGGCCATAATATCTCGGCCAAGTTCGATAACCAGCCGTATTGCCCCAGTCATGTCGGATTTATGGCCCTTGAATTATCCAAAATTGGCTGTTTAAGCCTTGTCTGCTATGTAACTGAAATATTCATCAACTGATTTTCAATAAACATTATGATAATGTGTGTGGCTTTAATATCTTGGCCAAGTTCGAAAACCAGCCACTTTGCACCAGGCATATCAGATTTATGGCCCTTTGATTTATCCGAAATTAGCCTTTTAAACATGTCACTAACCTGGTTCATCTCTCAAAGTCAGATAGTTTTCATTGTATCTTCACCAAAGTTTATCAAAATGTTGATGGCTATAATATCTTAACCATTAGTGGTCATAATATCTCGATCAAGTTCGATAACCAGCCATATTGCCCAAGGAATCTCAGAATTATGGCCCTTGAATTATCAAAAATAAGTTGTTTGAGGCTTGTCCACTCTGTAACTTGAACAGTTATCATCTGATCTTCACCATACTTTATGAAAATGTTTGTGGCCATAATATCTCGGCCAAGTTCGATAACCAGCCGTATTGCCCCAGTCATGTCGGATTTATGGCCCTTGAATTATCCAAAATTGGCTGTTTAAGCCTTGTCTGCTATGTAACTGAAATATTCATCAACTGATTTTCAATAAACATTATGATAATGTGTGTGGCCTTAATATCTTGGCCAAGTTCGAAAACCAGCCACTTTGCACCAGGCATATCAGATTTATGGCCCTTTGATTTATCCGAAATTAGCCTTTTAAACATGTCACTAACCTGGTTCATCTCTCAAAGTCAGATAGTTTTCATTGTATCTTCACCAAAGTTTATCAAAATGTTGATGGCTATAATATCTTAACCAGGCTATAAAGTCATCGATATTGCTTGAGGCACTTCAGGATTATGGCCCTTGAATTGTTTAAAAAAAAATCTTCACTTGCTGTCGCTTATAGCCATGAATAAATTACCAATTCACCAAAGATGTTGCAATTTATTCATGGGTAAATATCTCGGACAATTTGGAACTCCGCTGAAGTTTTGTTCAGAAATGTCCAGGAACGCTCAGCTGTTGCTTCAAAATTCAGAAACAGCAGCAAACATTGTTGTTGGTGATTTCAATGTAAACATTGTTTGTGACAAAAATAATCTCCTCCATAAAGAAATGGCTGCTTTGAATTATAAACAACTTATAACACAGCCTACTACAGCTGGCAGGACCATTATTGACCATATCTATGTGAACAATGTAGAATGTGTATCCAGTGGAGTAATACCAACATACTATAGCTATCATGACATTACATACATTGCATTATGAGAAAGTACTGTGCTAAGCAGCTATAAAGGTATTTCTTACACTGTTTAAGTTTTCATTTTACAATATCTGTTCCATACTCATGATTTGGTTCTTCTCTCATTTTCTGCTATTTTAATTATATGATGTTCACCAAATGCTATAATTATCTGTGTAATAAAAAAACAGCCGCTTTGACCCCGGCACATAAGACTTATGGCCCATTTATTTATTTACAATTGGCCTTGATAGCCTTGTACACTCACTCTCATGGTCTTTTTTCAGTGCATCTTCACTGATATATCAAAATGTTAATGACAACAAGTTTGACAAACAGCCACATTGACCCTGGCACTTCAGGATTATGGCCCATCAGAAATTGAAACTTATGTTTTTCCTGATCCTCCAAAAATTTGTGACATTGTTTATGACTAATATTGCACAGAACTTCCGTATGCCCTTTTAATAAATTGCCATCTTTATATTCACTTCACCAGTTTTATCCTGTTCATCATCAAAGATGATGCCTTTGTGGGAGACATGTGCTTTTCCCAAAAGCAGTTCTAGTTTTTTATTTGTATTTTGAATTATTTAAATTATTTTTATAAGGATTCTTCATCATATCATGCGTTCATCATCATATGATGCATTCAATAAACGCACAATAAATCTACACCTCTTATTTAATAATTAAATTATGAATAAACAAAGGGTTGACAGGATTTATCGAAAATTCCTGGTTCTCTTTATTTTTAATTGATTTTGGTGTCTAACTTAAAATTGATTTTCTTATAAAAGCATGTTCTCTCTATCTTTCTACTGTTTTGACAGCATAGGGAGTCTGTTTTTTCTGGTTGGGGCAATTCTGATAACTATAAAGTTCTTGAGGTAAAACAAAGTGGGTCAGTTTTAATGAGATCGGGTTAGTGTTTTCACATTTTACTATAATTTAAGTAAAATCAAGCATATCTTATTACATTTCCACATTGAAAGATAAAAAGAACAAAGTAAGTGTTAGAAATCATTTCTTATTAATTAAATGCGTGTATATGTTTTGCGGGTTTAAATCGTTTTATGAAGAAAGTTCTGACATCGTTTTTCCTTTTTCTTCCACGCGCTATAATCCACAATAACATCATAGTTATATATAACTTTTTTCGCTTCCAAAGATATGCCGGAGTAATAACAAAACATATAAGCAAACGATTAAAACATAGAATGACAGCTTAACTCATAATCTGCTAAGACACGGTTTAGTATATGGCTTATAAAGACGTATTTAATATCAAACTTATTCAATAAGTTATAGTTTCAAACAAGCATTGACATTGTAGTGTATTTCGTTCTTTTAATCAGCTTATTCATACCATCTTTTGCTGTGCTTTGTTTAACAAATACATTAAGCATGGCATGATAGCTGTTCGGAGTTGATGTGCAACATTCATCAATCGTAGTTAATCCATTGCATGTTTTGTTAGTACACCCCCGAGCATTTTGCTCAGTCAGCATGTTAAATTATACTTTATGCAGCTGGTCACTTTTGCTTTTATTATGTGTTTCAAATTGTAATGTAATTTTTGACATCAGAGATATATGGGGAAGTGTGATTCGTCTTACAATATGATATTTAACTACTTTTAATGACTTATTTTTATTTAATCAAGTATTTTTGCTACATAAGGTACATATTTTGACTTTCGGTAATTAACAATAATTCTAATATTAAAGAAATTGACAGAATATCACCGCTTCAAATATTGGTTGGTTTTCTAGGAAGTAGATTTGGCAATAGCTCCGATGACGATTACATCGCAGCGAGAGAGATTTGTGGACTTTACGAAACCGTTCATGAGCTTGGGCATCAGTATCATGATCAAGAAAACCCAGGTGAAGAAAGCCAGTGTGTTTTCCTTTATGGACCCGTTATCATATGAGATATGGATGTGTATTTTGTTTGCCTATATCGGAGTCAGTGTGGTGCTCTTTCTAGTCAGTCGTTTTAGGTAAGGGAATCAAACTTGTCTTTTTCAGTCATAAACTTTACTGTAGATTTACATGTACGAGTATAGCCATCTCTGTTGTGTTACTTTAAGTGTCAATCAAAAACAGCCAATTCCATCAACAGAACTAAGTTTTTTATCAATTATAAATTTTACAACGAAATACAAGTGTTTACAGAGTTATCCTTTGTCTTTATATACTTAGTATGTTTTACATGTTTGTAAGCTTTAACTCGATGGTATGCATGAAAACCTGATCATTGTGGATCCAATTTTGCCAAAACATACTCCATATATGTGTACATTGTTTGCCCATACATCAGTGTAAAATGAAACTATAGACCTTCAGTGGCAGACACATTTGTCATTTTTTCCATTTACTTCTGTTTTTCAGTCTGTCAGATACCACTTAATGTTTTGAATATTTTGACAGTTTGGAATTGATCCTGTCCCAAGTCTTCTCATTTATGATATCCCCATTTTGTAGTTATTAATTTTTCACATTAAAAACAAGACTATTATTGACAGGTTAATTTCGGTAAAGCATCGCCTTTGTCTAACAGATAAAAAATCTGTCCGTTTTCGGTTGTTACAAATTTAAACAAGATTTTCAGTGCGCCGTCAAAAAATAATGCAACGCAATTTCATAGAGATTTTTTTAATCAATCTGTAAAACTAAGTTATGTTTAGTTTACATTCCATTTACACATTTAGAATAATTATATACTTTTTAAAATTCAATTTCAAGAAAGGTTGAATATGTATAGCAGAACAAGCCACAATCAGACAACACATCACTACCCCAAACAGCTACCTAATGGGGGCAGGACCATCGATTTATAAAATGAAAAAGCTCAAGAAAAAAAATCAAAATACTTGTATACTTAGTCTTTGAACAAAAGCAAGTTGTATAAATCGTCCGATTTAGATTGGAAGCATAAAAGGATGTTTCTGCGACATTGAATTTACTTGTGTAGTTGCTACAGCAACATTATTTTTATGTTTCCTTGTATGATAGATACGCATTTAACAATTTGCACGACTGTGTTTTCAGCCCTACAGAGTGGCATGTAGATGAGGGCACAAGTATCAAGAATGATTTCACCATATCCAATAGTCTTTGGTACTCTCTAGGAGCTTTTATGCAACAAGGGTGTGATATTTCTCCAAGGTTAGTCCGGTTTTAAGTATACAACAAGCTATTGATGCAGAAGCAATGAAACTAAGAGCTAAAACCAGAACAAGTTATGGTAAAAAATATAAACATGATAACGGATTATTGTGCATAATTATGCTGGTCTATTCTGACAACAGAAACCATTTTAACTGTAGTGTTTGTCCCAATTTTATTGAATGTTTTACTTCCCAAAATGTCCACCTTTTACAATAATGCGATCTGTCAACAGAAACCATTTTACTGTAGTCCGTGTCCAACTTTGAATGTCATGTTTTACTTACAAAATGTCCACTTTTTAAAATAATGAGATCAGAGAGATGAAAGACAAAAATATAATATATATTATTTACAGATCAGTCTCCGGAAGAATTGTCGGCAGTGTTTGGTGGTTTTTTACTTTGATCATCATTTCATCATACACGGCAAACTTGGCAGCTTTCCTGACGGTCGAGAGGATGTTAACTCCAATAGAATCTGCAGAGGATCTCGCCAAACAAACAGAAATACAGTATGGTATACTGGGTTCTGGGAGCACAAAAGCTTTCTTTCAGGTAATACGCTTGTTTATCTTTCATTGTTTTATTTACACTTCACAAACTACATGTTAAACGTACCCCGAAATTACTATTTCCATAAATTTAGATTAGTCTGATTTTCATAAACATTAAACATGAACAGACCAAAATGTACGAGACTTATGTTTAAAAAGTTACTTATTTTTAACAGTGTGCAAGCATATAGGAACACGTCACAGATAAAAGACACCACTTTATTGATGTTATTATGTTAAAGTCACAGTTCCTGTTTTCACTTTTTACATTCATACATTAAACGCATTCAATTAAGGAGAAATGGGATAACATTACAAAATCTGTTCTTTATATCAAATCACCAAGAGAAATGCATGAGATTGACTCGCTGCATCCATTATTAATATTATTCTGCTTTAAACCTTCTTTAGCAATCAAAGTTTCCTGTACATGAAAGAATGTGGGCTTACATGCAGTCAGCAAGTCCAAGTGTATTTGTTTCAACCAATTCAGAAGGAATTAATAGAGTTCGAAAGGGAAACTATGCCTTCCTAATTGAATCAACAACCAACGAATATAACAACATGCGTAAACCATGTGATACCATGAAAGTAGGGACTAACCTAGATTCTAAAGGATATGGCATTGCAACACCAATAGGTTCTGATCTAAGGTAATTGACAACATCATTCTGTTGTGATAGCATAATGCACTTTTGAAGCTTTATAGTGTCAGTCAGCTTATTGGTAGCATCCATCCATGTCCCATGTTAGTCCAGTTGCTGAATAAATAGATTATAAGCACTTGATGATGTAAAACAACCATTCCATACGAGTTTTACCGGACAATTAATTATTTCTGTCTTAGTTTGCATAGGGCTCTGGATAAAGTGTTCTCATAATCATACTACAGGATTCTAGTTACCCCACAAACTAACGTCTGTTTTCCCTTAAATACCAGATGTAACAGTTATGTTTTCACATATAGTCATAAGTTGCATCAATATCTGTTACGCCATGAGGAGAACAAAAGTTGGCCAGACGATAGTCTCTCTCTGTCTCTCTGTCTCTCTCTCTCTCTCTCTCTCTCTCTCTCTCTCTTCAACTCCAAACCTATTTAACAGGACAACTATACTGCTTATGTAGATCCTGAACTGAAATACGTCTTCATACATTTGTTAACATGTTTTGTAATACAGAGATCAACTGACCCTAGCAGTACTCAAACTTCGAGAGGCAGGCACTCTTGAAGACATGCAAAAAAATTGGTGGGAAAGAAAATCGGAGTGTCCTCACAAAGAAAGTAGCCAGGTAATTAATCAAAGAAAGCCGTTTGATAAACGGACTCATAAACCTTTTGAAGTTATCGGTAAAATGCCGCTTTTTTATTATTTATCACATAAATTCCGGTATTGGAATGAAATAACAAGCCAAACATATATTTTTATAAATCACGAGTGTGATATCGTCGCCGAATTTCTATTAATCTGCTCTTTTAAAAAACCATAACAAAGATTTATATACTGCCTTGCCTAACTCCGACAAGGTTAGGATCAAATATTATGTTTGGACTAGCTTTTGTATCACACCATGCGACCAAATCACTCACGGTCCGATTTTGCTATACTAGGCTACAGAAAGGGACAATTAATGGAAATGCCTCGATTTTTTTTAGTTTTATGATAAATAAAATACAATATGAATGTTCATTTTATACTAAAATTAATAAACTCGTCATCTAAATCGTTCCAAGGTTCCGTGGCACTTGGCACAAACCAAAAACATATTGAATATAGTCTTAGATATTGTTTGTATTTGATTCGGATTAGGCCAATATTTATTAAACCTAATATAAAACATATTTGATTTCATCAAACGTGTATGACTAAATCCAAGCCGCATAGAATTTTTGGGGGATTCGGTTTCGAATTTGTATGAGCATTGGCTTGTTAGTTTTGTAAACAACATATATCAAATTAAGGTCCAAACGACGTTTTACCGATAATAACATCAGATCGTTTATGGGTCTGACTGCCAATGCAGGCATAACTTGTAGTGTTATTTTCCTTTTTCACAGAGACCAGTTAACACTGGCGGTATTAAAACTTCGAGAGGCAGGAACTCTTGAAGATATGCGAAAGGAATGGTGGGAAAGAAAGTCCGAGTGCCCAATCAAAGAAAGTAGCCAGGTACATTGCATTTTAGACAACTGTATCCGATGCTAGGGCAGGACCTCTTCGTTCGTCTGTACACTGAGGTCATTTGATAACAACTGGAACCGCCTCATCTGAACAATGGGTTTACCTTTCTGTTGTTTTAAAGAAAGAAACAAACTTCAAAGAATGGGTAACATTGAAATGCTTTTGACGAACTATGAAAAATTGGGGCTTATGGCCTACGCGACCATTGTTGACCCAGTCTCTTGCTTGTCCGCACAGTCAGATTAGAATCTGCATTGTTCGCCTCTAAGTCAATAATGCACTCAAAATGCATCTCAAAACAAGTCAGATTTGTTGCATTATCGTTATATATAAAAAGAGTGAAATCAACTGTGTTTTAAATTAAGATTTGCTTGGGAACCGTGTTCAGGATCTACACTCATCGCCAGGTCGATAAGCCTTGATTTCACATGGTGCGTCATATAAAAAATTGGGCACTACTGGTCCTGACAAGTGTATGCAAAAATGTCGGTTTTTATGTTAAAATAATAGAGGGACATATAATCATCATTCAGTATGCCAGATGTAGATATAACACAATGTAATTGTCGTTATGGAAATTAGGGACGTCGCATTTGTTGTGAGTCCGTTGTAAAGACTGTCTACACTTTCAGGATGGTGGACAAGCCGAGCTAAACTTGGAAAATGTGGCTGGTATATTCTACATTCTAGTTGCTGGTCTAACTCTGTCAGTGATCATCGCTTTTATGGAGTTTATTTACAAATCGAAAATTGATTCTAAACGATCAAAGGTATGTTCTTTAAATCGTTATGCAATAAACAAAGTATTGCAGTGCTAAGTAGAACTTCACAACGACATGCTTTAAACCACTAAGAATACATTTAAAGTCTATAAACCCTATACAACCCTATGCTTAGATCACTGGGAGTTAATGTTAATGCTATATAGCGTTATATCTTTTAAAGGTTAAAGCGTTAATCACTGAAAATTGATTATAAGTCTGCACAGCGCTATCTTTAAATCAACTGGAAACTGGTTTCAAATATACAAAGCGTTATAGTTTCAATTTGTTTTAAGTGGTAAATGTTCGCATGAGTTACCACCAAGGATGCGTGTTTAACAATCTTCTCCTGTTATTATCAACATTATCTGTTTATAGCAATACAATAACAGTATTTTTAAAAATTGTAAAAAAGAACGATAATTTTATTTTCTCACCTCATCATCATCTAAACTGTATGGTAAACAGTAATGAATGCCTTAAAAAATAACTAACCAATATGCAAAAAAACATATATATCACATTTATCAAAAACATTAATTGATATGAGATCTAATTAAATACGCGCACTTCATTAATCCATTCAAGATAATGGGGATTCAATAATATTCGCAAGGTACTGGGCTGTAGATTATAAAGCTGAGATTGGAAACCAGTCTCAAATCTCAAGCATCTGATTGGCTGAAATGGCGACTGGTCGCCATTTCAGCCAATCAGATGCTTGAGATTTGAGACTGGTTTCCATGCTCAGTTTTATAACCTTGGATACTGGTTGTCGTGGATTGCATGGGAAGATCTTTCCATGAAATGAAAAACTACCACAAAAGCGTTAGAGTTGAATTCATATGTATAAATTGCATTTTAGAACATTGAAAACACAAATTTAAGAAACTACGACATTGCAGATTTAACGAAAACCACGACTAAATTGTGTTGCCATAGCTTATTCATGACAATAGTTGGAACCAATGAAGACATTCAATAAATTGTCCAACTAATTTCATAACTAGATGAGTGTTCAGTTGAACACTTGTGTCGCCTTCTGGTGCTATGTCGGAATAAAAATGCAAGTAAAAAAGGGGCATAACTCCATCAAAGAATTTGGCATCATCATGAGCGTGTTGTCATAAGCAATATAATTTGAAAGTTTGATGAAAAAATATTAAGTTATAGCCAACGTTAAGTTTTCGTGTAAAAATCCAAGTACAAAAAGGGGCATAACTCCATCAAATGTGACCTTGACCTTGAGAATTTGGCATCATCTCGAGCGTGTTGTCATAAGCAATATAATTTAAAGTTTGGTGAAAAAATATTGAGAAATGACAAAATTATAGCCAACGTTAAGTTTTTGTGAAAAAATCCAAGTACAAAAAGGGGCATAACTCCATCAAATGTGACCTTGACCTTGAGAATTTGGCATCATATCGAGCGTGTTGTCATAAGCAATATAATTTGAAAAATTGATAAAGAAATATTAAGAAATGGCAAAGTTATAGCCAACGTTAAGTTTTCGTGACGGACGGACGGACAGACGAACGGACGGACGGACAAAGCGGTCCCTATGTATCGCCATTTCTTCGAAAGGGCGACACAAAAACATTATAACTAGGTGTGATCATTTTTTTATTTCAGAAATCGTTTGGTTCAGTTCTGCGGTGCAAGGCACGGCTGTCTTTCAGGGGTTCACTGGACAGAGATGGTACAGCTTCGGGAGCCTCGCTCAGAAAATCCATGTCCACTGTAAGTACTATCCTTTATACTAACCTATAATTTAATTTTCCTTATTGAATCGTTTTATAATTAATGGGGGAAATGAGTAAGTTCCCACTTGATTACAATTATCTATATTACATGTGGGACTGAGTTTTGTTTAGTACTAAAGCGTTTCCGCTAAGTTTTAATAATGCGAAAACATTTAAAACAATATTTATGCAAGTATACTATCCTCAAGTAAACAAGGATCAAGAATAAGAGATTTTTGCATTAACACCGTTATAAGTCAGCATAATGCACACCGAAAGCAGTAGGATAAGAAGTACGATTTAGTTAACCTTCAGATATTTCCTTCTGATATAGATGTGTTGTTGTTTTGTCCAAATTGTTGATAATATATCAAGAAAACCTTTTTATAATTCAAGACCAGAAAGAAAGAGTAGTTTGTGTAGTTAAACGATTTAGTCAAATTTGTTAAATGAAAATCGGTTTGAATGTGGATAGCCGTATTAACCATTAAGCATGGAGCATAACAGACGTCACATCTTCGACAAGTGTATATATAGATCAGCTCTTTGATTAGGGATTACGCTGTTCGCTTTTCGGCTGGTAAACTTAGTTAAACAATTTTTGTAAAAAATAAAACTATTAACAATGAATGAGCTGGTCTAAATTGATAGAAAGATGATACAATTACTGTTTGCTGTTATTGTCTGTTTGATAATGTGTTACGTCCGTACATAATCCATTTCTGATGATTGAGTATTTTATGTATTTCAGTATACATACACAGGCCCCTCTCATGTTGCTGGCACTGACGGATTTCCAGATAACTTACACACACAAGTCTGACAGACGCTTTAAATACAAGAGACAGACTTTCTAAAGACAGGATCATCGAATTTTAAGTGCTCTCCTTATTGTCTTAACAACCAGAAACAGGATCCCGTGGAGGCTAAATGTCGTGTGTGTTGTTCATATCAAATAAAATTGTTGGCACAGAAGTGGAAAACACAACGACTTAGCGAAAAATGGATGGAATTGCGTAAGAAAATAGTCTTACAAATAAGAATGGCACAAAAAAGTAAATAGGTCATCATTTACATTGTAAAACAATCAAATTAGGTTTGTTATTAACACTTTAAATTTATGTTTGTGAGCTTGTCCTATCATATCACAGCAATTTTTACTGCCAAATTACATAATATCGCAAAATAAACATTTATGCATAGGCGGATTCAAAGCAAGTGGGAGTGAGAAGGGCGCAGCGAACGCCACATCTACAAATTATACAAATTAAAATTGAAAAAAAAAAGAAAACATTTTTTTCAGTCTCAAGTTAAACAGCATGATTAATTAAAAAAATCTTGATATCATATCTGGTAAATGTATGCGCCTATGTTATGTCATACTCATATGTTCAGGGAGTTCTAGAAATATCGCATACTGTAGTCCTAGGTATACAATTCATAAAGATTTTATTCAGTCATTGCGTGAACCTTTAAAAGATATAGGCGTATATTTCGATTTCGATTTATATATAACTATTGAAACAAATGATTTGATTTGCGTACATGTAATGCGACTGGATAATAATAACATTAACATCTCATTGGTACGCTCAAAGCGATCCAGACGTTAATACCATGTTTTCATCATTTTCCCATCGTTGATGCCATTAAGAAGGCAATGCTGTGGTCTCTAATGTGTCCACGTGTGGGCTGCGAGGAGGCTATTCCATTCTACGCACATTATGCTATTGCTGTGAGGGCAAGCAGTCTGGGAAGTTACATAAATAACATCATTTCTAGCGGAAAAGTGGAAAAGCATTTATTCATTTCAATTAAATTGACCAGTTATTCGGACAAGCATTATTATGACCAGACAATGAAAGTTAAATCAATGTTGTTGATAATTTTATGTACTGTACACGCCATTTTAACAAATATGTTATTATCTTTTTCGTTTTAACGACCTTTTACATTAAAATTCATTTAAATAAGAGTGTCTATAAGGTTAAGCATTAATAACGCAAATAATTTAGAAAGAAATATCATTGGATTTATTTCTCATAATAATAAAACATACAGAAATGAGAGTATTTTCTTTTGTAACTAACATCAGGTTTATTTATAACCAACATAAAAGCTTTACTAGATTTTAGAATTTCGACGGTTTTTTCGCGGTCTTCAGCCGTTAGACCAATCATATATCATTCAAAGTCTTAGTTAGTATCGATAATTATGTGAACAATAAAATCGGTAGTAAACTTTACATTTTATCGAATTCCGCGCGGGAAATTCGTAGAAATATCATATCAAGTTGTGGTTGACGTTGTAATTAAAACATTGCACCATTTTCAGACGACTGCTACTGTTTGATCACCTTTATCAAAATACCACGTGTTTTTTCGGATGATATTTCTTTTTGATATACCGGTATTGAAAATGTACAAGTTTAAACTTGGAACGTTTGTTAACTGTACGTTTTCCATTTCTAAAACATTTTGTATTTTATAAGTTTTTAATCGATTGACAGGTTGCCGGAATACTGTCAAATAAATATTTATCATATTATTTAATGCAACATTTTAAATTGACAAGTGGCCGAAGCAATTCAAAGGAAGAATCATTTCATTGTCTGCAAGTTTTGAATGAAAACAAAAATGAAGACACATCCTTTAAAAATAAAATTACATGTGCGTTTTCTTCAAGTTTAGATTGTGCTGTCAATGTACCTTCACCACTATGAACAGATAATGCACCCATGCGATTTTAAAACTGTGCAAAGTATATAAATGTAATATAATGATACTTATTTTGATATATGCCAAAACACATGAAAACAGGTCTGTACGATTGTCCTTGCTTGTGTTGGAAGTCAAAATTAGTTTTTAATGAATTCCTCATTTAATGCAAATAAAATGCCAATCATGCTCTCTTGTCAATATGTTCGATGTATGTTCCTTATGCACAGTTTTAAAACGCGTCGACGCAGTAAAGAAACATCGTAGGTCTAGGCAAATGCTTATCGTTTATTTTCCACAACTAGCAGTTAATAGTGCATTCTGCTAGATAAGTAAGCAATCACACGATACCTTGGTAATATAACCGAAAATGGTCGTGTGGCAGATATGGGCCGATTAAAAATTGTTTCCAGTGATCAATATCCATGAAAATTAGATGGCGATATCAAATTTGTTAAAAGTTTTGCTAACTAACTATATTTAAATTAGCGTATAAGTCACGTGACTGTCTAGTTATCGATAAACGTGTTACACAAACTGTATTTATTCATAAATATGACTTATAGTTAATTGATATATAACATAGGAATGATAAATGACCAAGCAAGACTTGTACGCATATTAATTAAATTTCACGAATCAACTTCATTCAATAAGTTTGTTAGTATATTTGTGTTTTTTTCATTCCATCGACCCTTAACAATGTAATAGATAATTATATATAGATACAACATAATGCTACTTGTATCACGTTCTTTGGGCATTGAAATGTATAGATCCAACTATGCATATTTGGCGCAATTTTATTTGTTGAAACACTCTTCATTTATTCATACTGGGCGGGGAGATAATGTATTCTGACTGATTTATAATGATAAAATATCTGTTCTAAAGTTTATTCATTTATAAGAATTCGCACTGAAACACAAAATTCAATATGAATCATTTCAATTTGTCCATGTTTCGGTAGCCTTTACAAGTACATAAATCCTGACAAAATTAGGTAACCTTAGTTTATGAATATCTTACCAACTATGTATCAACAAGAGCATTAATTTGTACAATTTCATGTCAAGTACTTTCATTTTCATTATAACGATACCTGATACAAAAAACATACATTGGGGTATTGGTAGAGTCAACACCATAAGCAGACAGTACTACGGTATTGGTACGGTCACCACCATAAGCAGACAGTGGTACGGTATTGGTACGGTCACCACCATAAGCAGACAGTGGTGTCAAATGGTGCCAAATGTTAATCAATTTATCTCGTACAACACCCAGTTAGTATTATATTTACATCAATTCATTATTCTACACTCTTCATGTAGTCTTCTGGCAATCATAGTTACATACGTGTCTACCTTAGGATTATGTAATAAACATAAATCACCTTAATAGTCATAAACAATGTATGTGTCAATGAAACGCATCTTACATTATATCTTAAACGTTCAAACATAATATTAAAAGAATAATTATTGAACAAGAACAGCTTTGTAGTAGCAAATAATACACATGCTGCTATCGCACAGGCATGTCGAATTGGTAATGTTAAAAGAATTCACTTAAATTTAATTAAAAGTTAATTTTCAGTAGACTATGAGTGTTATTTGAGAATTAGTCTAAGGTTCTCTAAACAAAGGTCTTTTTCATATATGCTTAGATGCTTTGCGGTCGACAATGGTTGTGAAAACAAAAATATCATGTTCAATTTTAAATTTTGCAATTTTATATGCAGTGGATTTTTTAACAAACACTTATTTGTTTGAGAGGTGTGTACGAGATTTATAGCCAAATAAAATTTTCTTTACAAAATTAAATGCGCAACAAAACTTAATTGATATATAAACAAAATTTTATTGAATACCTTCAGTAGTTTCTAAGATATGATCTAATCCTAGAACTTTGGTCAACTCCAACAGATATGCCGGGCGGAGGAAGTAGGCCTATAATTTATATGAAAATTATAAGAGGTTGCGAGCTTGCTCCATTTTTAGGTTGGTGTAATGCACAACTTTAATCGATTTTTATTGGAAATTCGAAATATTTTCAAAATAAAAGTTAGACCATAACATTCAAACACTATTCTGAATAATATGTTGTACATACACACCGCTCAAAAGTAAGCTCAAGTGAATTTTACAGGTAAAGGCATTTGCATCAATTCACAACACCAAAGATCATATTAGCAAAAATAAGCATAAGGTGATGAATGTATCTAGTTAAAACATGTTGTTGAGATAATATTTAAATGAAATGCCAACTTAGATATTCGAGAAAGACTTTTGCAGTGTCACCTTGTCCCCCTTAAATAGCATTGTGTAAAGCCATATAAAACTGTTGGCACAAATGTATAAGATATTGTTTTCAACATTAATCTCTTATCTAAAACGAATATTTAATACATGTAGCTTTAGATATTTCCTACATTAAGTATTGGTAGTACATGGTATCTATATAATATATTTATGAATGCTGAGTGATGAAATTGTTTGGGAAAGTATACAGTAAATGTAAATAGCTGTACCATTCCATTTGCCATAGTCTTGTAATCACCTTGATCATTTTAATAAACTTTGTGAATTATAATGTTGTTTCTTTCTTTAGTAATATGTTTCAAAATTCTTCAAATATTGTTCCAATATTAGATTAGTACGTAAAGTTTATATTGTATTTCGCCATCTATTCAACATGGACATTGTCATCATTTCGCCATCTATTCAAAATGGACATAGTCATCATTTCGCCACCTATTCAACATGGACATTGTCATTATTTCGCCATCTATTCAACATGGACATTGTCATCATTTCGCAATCTATTCAAAATGGACATTGTCATCATTTCGCCATCTATTCAACATGGACATTGTCATCATTTCGCCATCTATTCAACATGGACATTGTCATCATTTCGCCATCTATTCAACATGGACATTGTCATCATTTCGCCATCTATTCAACATGGACATTGTCATCATTTCGCCGTCTATTCAACATGGACATTGTCATCATTTCGCCATCTATTCAACATGGACATTGTCATCATTTCGCCGTCTATTCAACATGGACATTGTCATCAGTTCGCCATCTATTCAAAATGGACATTGTCATCATTTCGCCATCTATTCAACATGGACATTGTCATCAGTTCGCCAAACTATACAACATGGACATTGTCAGCATATGCTCATGTAGTTCATACTACTGGTTGCTTCTTTAGACCAAACAAAATCGCAATGGAACTGATCACGGTGGTTAAGTCACTAGGACGGTCTTTAATCGAATCTACGTTCCTACGACTTTTTTTATCAGGGGAAGGACTTTAAATGATTTTATGATATCAAAAAAGGAACAAGGAGCCGAAAAGTTCAACATAAATCATCATAAACTCGGGTGAGTTTGAAAAAATAGCATCTCTTATCTGAATATAAGGATATTTAAGCCGTTTACTAGTATACATGTCATGATATACCGTTGTATTTAGGAATTTAACTTGTGGTTCTCTGCAAAGTAAGTGGGGCTTCAATCAAAGATAAAAACTATCTCAATATTTCACCGATTCGCATCGATAATTTCTAGAAATCATACTCGCCAGTTCTAATTTGCAATACATAAATTTCAACATTCTTTGAAGAGTGTACGTAGATGGTTGATTCAAAACAAACTTTTTTCAATGCTTTTCAGCATCGTGATATATTCTGGGTTAAAATATTTATTTATATTAACCCAGATATATTATACCGGTCTTAAATATGGCAGTCATTAAAAAAAAACATACGAGTTGGACATTCCGTCATGCAATCATACAACACATAATTATTGATAATTATAAAGAATTATTTAGAGCATGACTGTCAAAAATAGTGCCTGAAAAAAATCATTTAAAGTCCTTCTCTCAATAAAAAAGTCGGTGGACGTAGATGTGATAAAAAAAGTCGGAGTAGCTTAACCACCGTGTTAAAGAATGAAATATATCATCATGATTTTCCCTGAGCAGTATTTTGTGTCAGAAATATTGTTAATCCATAACATTATTAGCTGATGGGTTACCCCCTGGATTTTTTAGTGGTGGAAATGATTTATTTTTATTTATATATTTATAATTATCACAACATACTACATGTAAGAGATAAAAATCATATACAAGGCACTTCTACGACTGTAACGTCACTGTAATCTGGACTTCGAACAGAATATGGAAACTTTGCTATACCGTGACAGGCAGCACCTGAAAACATTACAAACACATAGCAAAGCAGGAAACAACTTCAACGACCTAAAGCAGATATTTGGTTTATGCCAGCAGTACCGTTGCAGACGGTTTTTAACTCTTAACCATGACAAAAAAATGAAAGTTTATATTCATTTAGAACAACCTGTTTGTGTAAATAGTAGCCAAAGGCTTTAACCATCCTCTTTTAAATACTATACACCTTTTTACAGTGCTAGAGAAATTGTGTTCCGATCATAAATATATTTCTTTGTGTCATGATTCTACCAAACACATTACTCAAGCATAACATTTAAATATTGTACACGATTTGATAAACTACAATTTGAAGGGATATTAAAATTGTGTTCTCCAAAAACATCAAGACATCAGCACTGTCTTCAACGAGCCAACACGAACACAGGTCATTCAAACAGAAATTCAGACAATACACAAGTATTTTTTTCACTCTATCTTACCATGTTCTCCGCGTACATTAACTGCCAGAACAGCTCCTACAAAATCTGGATAATACTTGATAATACTTTTCATGGCCTCTGTACATGCTATTGATGGAGTTACTCCAGATTTCATCAATGTAACAGCATAGAAACTGAAAAATGAATATTTAAGATATGCAATATATCTTTTCTTGTATTGCTCGGTTTCACTGGCCTGAATGGGTGGCATTTCCTTATCATTTCAGGAATAGGTTAGCAAAGACTGACATAACCGTAAATTTTTGGTATTTACGCGAATTTTGTAATTGTAAATAGCACTAAAACACTCACAATTTTTACAAATGATAGTAAGCAGATTGCTTTAGTTCCAAGATACGACATGTGAGGACCCCAAACCTCATTTGAACCCCTAGTATCAAAATGTTTTTGTTGCTGATCATTCCGATTCAGTAACTCCTCAGGTTCTCCTTTATTTTGGTGTACATGATATCTTCTTGAAATTGATCAAATAAAAACTTTGTTCCCTTTCTTTCTCTACTTGTTCTATGTGTGTGGGGCTGTGTTTTCTCTACTTGTTCTATGTGTGTGGGGCTGTGTTTTCTCTACTTGTTCTATGTGTGTGTGGGGCTGTGTTTTCTCTACTTGTTCTATGTGTGTGGGGCTGTGTTTTCTCTACTTGTTCTATGTGTGTGTGGGGCAGTGTTTTCTCTACTTGTTCTATGTGTGTGGGGCTGTGTTTTCTCTACTTGTTCTATGTGTGTGGGGCTGTGTTTTCTCTACTTGTTCTATGTGTGTGGGGCTGTGTTTTCTCTTCTTGTTCTATGTGTGTGGGGCAGTGTTTTCTCTTCTTGTTCTATGTGTGTGGGGCAGTGTTTTCTCTACTTGTTCTATGTGTGTGGGGCTGTGTTTTCTCTACTTGTTCTATGTGTGTGTGGGGCAGTGTTTTCTCTACTTGTTCTATGTGTGTGGGGCAGTGTTTTCTCTACTTGTTCTATGTGTGTGTGGGGCAGTGTTTTCTCTACTTGTTCTATGTGTGTGGGGCTGTGTTTTCTCTACTTGTTCTATGTGTGTGGGGCTGTGTTTTCTCTACTTGTTCTATGTGTGTGGGGCTGTGTTTTCTCTACTTGTTCTATGTGTGTGGGGCAGTGTTTTCTCTACTTGTTCTATGTGTGTGGGGCTGTGTTTTCTCTACTTGTTCTATGTGTGTGGGGCAGTGTTTTCTCTACTTGTTCTATGTGTGTGGGGCAGTGTTTTCTCTACTTGTTCTATGTGTGTGGGGCTGTGTTTTCTCTACTTGTTCTATGTGTGTGGGGCAGTGTTTTCTCTTCATGTTCTATGTGTGTGGGGCAGAAGTTTTCTCTTTTTGTTCTATGTGTGTGGGGCAGTGTTTTCTCTACTTGTTCTATGTGTGTGTGGGGCTGTGTTTTCTCTACTTGTTCTATGTGTGTGGGGCTGTGTTTTCTCTACTTGTTCTATGTGTGTGTGGGGCTGTGTTTTCTCTACTTGTTCTATGTGTGTGGGGCTGTGTTTTCTCTACTTGTTCTATGTGTGTGGGGCTGTGTTTTCTCTTCATGTTCTATGTGTGTGGGGCAGAAGTTTTCTCTTCTTGTTCTATGTGTGTGGGGCTGTGTTTTCTCTACTTGTTCTATGTGTGTGGGGCTGTGTTTTCTCTACTTGTTCTATGTGTGTGGGGCTGTGTTTTCTCTACTTGTTCTATGTGTGTGGGGCTGTGTTTTCTCTACTTGTTCTATGTGTGTGGGGCAGTGTTTTCTCTACTTGTTCTATGTGTGTGGGGCAGTGTTTTCTCTACTTGTTCTATGTGTGTGGGGCTGTGTTTTCTCTACTTGTTCTATGTGTGTGTGGGGCAGTGTTTTCTCTACTTGTTCTATGTGTGTGGGGCAGTGTTTTCTCTACTTGTTCTATGTGTGTGGGGCTGTGTTTTCTCTACTTGTTCTAAGTGTGTGGGGCAGTGTTTTCTCTTCTTGTTCTATGTGTGTGGGGCAGTGTTTTCTCTACTTGTTCTATGTGTGTGTGGGGCTGTGTTTTCTCTACTTGTTCTATGTGTGTGGGGCTGTGTTTTCTCTACTTGTTCTATGTGTGTGGGGCTGTGTTTTCTCTACTTGTTCTATGTGTGTGGGGCAGAAGTTTTCTCTTCTTGTTCTATGTGTGTGGGGCTGTGTTTTCTCTACTTGTTCTATGTGTGTGGGGCAGTGTTTTCTCTACTTGTTCTATGTGTGTGGGGCAGAAGTTTTCTCTTCTTGTTCTATGTGTGTGGGGCTGTGTTTTCTCTTCTTGTTCTATGTGTGTGGGGCTGTGTTTTCTCTACTTGTTCTATGTGTGTGGGGCTGTGTTTTCTCTACTTGTTCTATGTGTGTGGGGCAGAAGTTTTCTCTTCTTGTTCTATGTGTGTGGGGCTGTGTTTTCTCTACTTGTTCTATGTGTGTGGGGCAGAAGTTTTCTCTACTTGTTCTATGTGTGTGGGGCTGTGTTTTCTCTACTTGTTCTATGTGTGTGGGGCTGTGTTTTCTCTTCATGTTCTATGTGTGTGGGGCAGAAGTTTTCTCTTCTTGTTCTATGTGTGTGGGGCTGTGTTTTCTCTACTTGTTCTATGTGTGTGGGGCTGTGTTTTCTCTTCTTGTTCTATGTGTGTGGGGCAGTGTTTTCTCTACTTGTTCTATGTGTGTGGGGCAGAAGTTTTCTCTTCTTGTTCTATGTGTGTGGGGCTGTGTTTTCTCTACTTGTTCTATGTGTGTGGGGCAGTGTTTTCTCTACTTGTTCTATGTGTGTGTGGCTGTGTTTTCTCTACTTGTTCTATGTGTGTGGGGCTGTGTTTTCTCTTCTTGTTCTATGTGTGTGGGGCAGTGTTTTCTCTTCTTGTTCTATGTGTGTGGGGCAGTGTTTTCTCTACTTGTTCTATGTGTGTGGGGCAGTGTTTTCTCTTCTTGTTCTATGTGTGTGGGGCAGTGTTTTCTCTTCTTGTTCTATGTGTGTGGGGCTGTGTTTTCTCTACTTGTTCTATGTGTGTGGGGCAGTGTTTTCTCTTCTTGTTCTATGTGTGTGGGGCAGTGTTTTCTCTACTTGTTCTAAGTGTGTGGGGCAGTGTTTTCTCTACTTGTTCTATGTGTGTGTGGGGCAGTGTTTTCTCTACTTGTTCTATGTGTGTGGGGCAGTGTTTTCTCTTCTTGTTCTATGTGTGTGGGGCAGTGTTTTCTCTTCTTGTTCTATGTGTGTGTGGGGCAGTGTTTTCTCTTCTTGTTCTATGTGTGTGGGGCAGTGTTTTCTCTTCTTGTTGTATGTGTGTGTGGGGCAGTGTTTTCTCTTCTTGTTCTATGTGTGTGGGGCAGTGTTTTCTCTTCTTGTTCTATGTGTGTGTGGGGCTGTGTTTTCTCTTCTTGTTCTATGTGTGTGGGGCTGTGTTTTCTCTTCTTGTTCTATGTGTGTGGGGCTGTGTTTTCTCTTCTTTTTCTATGAGTGTGGGGCAGAAGTTTTCTGAATGTTGCTATTTCTTGATAAGCAATTCACTGTTTTATCAACTAGCCTTTGGTAATTTTACATGTCTGTGTTTTTTTTACTTTAATAAACAATATTGTATTCTGTGATAAAAAATTGCTTTATTACCTGGGTAGAAATCTCATCATGATGTCACCGTCTCCAGTGGCAGCAGCGCCACCTACATCATTGTCAACATAACTTCCAGCGCCTATTATAGGGGAGTCTCCTACTCTTCTGTAAATGAGAAATCACACTAATGTGATAGTAAGAAACCAGCTGATCTTGATCAACAAGACAATAGAACACGGTTTTGATGTTTAACATATTTAAAAACTCTCCAATTATGGATCATATTTGTTGACACATGAATATTTTGATTTCTAGTATAATAAAAGTCTTAAATTGTTTTCTTTGTCTTGGTTGCATGACGGTGGCAGGGGTTTAACAGTTTATGAAGGTTTATAGGTAAATCTTTTTTTAAAAGAACCTAGAAGCTCGATTTGTTTCTTTTATCTCTGTCATCGTGTTCTTGCTGATTTGACTCCAGGTGCCCTGGTCTCGGTAAGGCAATTTAGTACTAAGTACCCGTCCCTTTGGCTTTTCAATGCTATAAGCTTCCTATGTTTTATATGTTTGTGTGCTTTTGCATGCAACATTGTTAAGCCGATGGATGGGTTGGAGTTATTTCACCAAGACAACTTGTGCTTGTTTTGTGATATGAGAACCTGTTTGGGCAAGTGTGAGCTACTAGAACCTGGTTTAAACCCCAAGTGGCAATTTGTATTGCCACTGACCGTTCCAAGGCAGTATCCCCAAAGGTTCTCTTTTTCGTTAATTGTTTGTGGCGTCCTATTTGAATTGACATACTTATAACAAACATGCTCTCTCTCTCTCTCTTTCTCTCTTCTTTTTCGCTGAAAGGGGAGGTTTGTGTTTTGTGAGTGTGGCGATTCCTGATATGCATATTTCACTGTTTTAATACAATATAAAACTTTACCCAGGACCTGAATTTATTTTGAAAAAGCCAATAGGCTGAAACCTTATAAAAAAAACAGTGAACAAACAACAAAGTTTTTACCCAGGAATTTTATGTTTTAAACCATTTGTTGATGTCCCACTAGCAACATTTCCTTTACTGTCAATAACAACCATACCTGAAAATTAAAATTAAAAAAAAATGCTCTTCTTTTTTGTCTTAAAACATTTTACATATAGATCTAGATATTTTTAAATTCCTTAATATATTTTAATTAATTTTGTATATGATGCGAGAAAGTTTGTTCGTGCGATTTTGATATGAAAATGTTTGCATTTGGGAATAGCTACAATAAATGCCTCCCATGAACTACATGTATTGGACTGTGCATAATTCTTCAACATGCAATATTTAAAGATGTATCAAAGCCTTTATAGGCTTCACACAATTTTAACAACAGAAATGATTTTTTCATACCCTGTTTAACGCCATAAAATACTGATGCAACCCCAGAGTAGACCATTTCTATTTTCAACTTAACCCTTTACTCCATATAATTATACGCATTTTTAAACATGTGCGACTAGTGTAGATCCAGATCAGCCGGCACATCTGTGCCATCTGATCAGGATCTGCACTGGTCGCATTTTGTCAGAAATAACCTAAAGAATCATAAAGCGAACAGTGCAGATCCTGATCAGACGACACAAATGTGCCGGCTGATCTGGATCTACACTTTTCGCCCATGCCATAAAGACATGTATATGGAGGAAAGGGATAAACATATATACAAGGACATGTATACAACAAACAAAACTGACATGAACATATTTACTACTTGTATTACACGATATTGTAACAAATGATTTCAAAAAATGTGAAACTAATTAAAAGGCAAGTAATAAAAATCAACACTTTTCAATATAAATACCTATAGTATCATGATTACCAATACCAATAGCCTTGTTAGACTCTGACTGTGTGGTACCCGGTGGAGGAAACGGGGTAGGTTTGTAAGGTCCACAAGATTTTGTTGGATCTGGGATCACATTCTGCAGCAATAATGATGTTTCATTTTAAAATTACTGCAATAAGCTTTTTCAGCAATAAAAACGGTTTAAATGGCAGTGATATTATTTTCATATTTCCCAAGACACTCAAATAAATACTCAGAACTTATTGTTGATACATAAGGATCTAGAAAGGAATTGACACATGTGGACTACAAAAATGTATGTCTATTATGTTGGAAAAGCATTTTGTGAATGGCATTTTGGGCTATTCAGTAAAGATAATCAGAATGTTTTATACCTTCCAATAGTTAGGTTGGCAATTGTTCATTTTCCATTGTTTATACATATCCCTACTTTCGTTGCTATGAAGATCTTCCTCCTTAAAGCCCAGCTGAACTGCAAACTCAGTTGCTGAAAATGTAATTCAGTTTGTTAAATACAGGTAGTCTGATACTTAAATTCAGCAGGACCTGGTGTTAAGTCAGAATAAACTTTTACTTTTGAATTTATAAATAAAAGGTTCCTATTTTCGTTCATTGTGGTGTTTATTTTGAAACTGATCTTTGTAAAACCAATGCTCTTTTTTCCTCTCTACTTTTGGCTGTGGGTGCTGTGTCTTCTGGATGTGGCGATCCCTGATATGCTTATTTCATCTTTAATGAATATCTTAAAAAAATTGGTATGCAGATGTGACCTTAAATATTTAGCATGTGCATTGATAATTGTGCATTTATTTCCAAAACAGCTCTTTCAGCTAAAATATCACTAAAAGAAGTAAAATCTGCATGATATTTTTATTTGTGTATAATGACGATACCAATAAGACTACAATACCATCTCAAACAACCCAGGCTATCAGAATTGTTAGGACTGCACAAGAACAGCTAATGAAATATGTTACAATATATTAAACAGTTTATCTTGAAAGTTAATTACTTTCTACTGTTACTCTCTACTGTTTGGCTGCGTTGGGAGGCTGTGTCTGCTGGATGTGGCCATCCCTGATATGCATATTTCACTATTTTTAGGACAGACAGCAGCTGTTGAGTCTTCCAACAACAGTCTCAGCAGCTCTGCATGTAGTAAACACTGACTTTTCTACCTGTGTACAATTTCCTTAAGGGCAGATACTATGTGGTTTTCCTCAAGCTGCCCCTGAAAGCATATGTTTTACCTTATCTTGCCTTATTAATAGGTCGCTTAGACAGAGTAATAAAATAGAAAAGTGAACACATTTCAATCCATGACAGTTAATACCACTGACAATTTTGTTGTGATTCCAAAACACTACAGGGATTTCAATAGCTTCTGAAAACCAGGGGTCATCTGATGTTTGAGGGTCGTAATCAGATTGTCATGAGTCATATCTTGTGTTCATTGAACTTTACTACTTAAAAAAGTGCTTGAAATTCATTTTTATATATTTTCGAGGTTCAAATAAGTATTGATTTCATTTCTAGAATGAATATCTTTTCATGAAATAAATTAACAACTTATACTAGATCGCAACTATTAAAGAGCAGCAACTGATACATTTGTGTTAGATATATACCGGTAGATAAAAAAGAAGACGCAGAGGTTGCAAAATGCTTTTTCAAGGTCAATATATTTGTCAGTTTGTTATCTGTATAATAGTTGCAACTCAGTACAATAGAACACTACCTTGATCCCCAACAAGAAGAGTGTGTGTGGTTCTCTCCATGACCGCTCTTGCCACTGATATAGCAGTCTTTATTCTTCTTATAGCACCAACACTACCAACAGCATGTGTTCTCCTATATAATAAATCAAGAATGAACAATTTTGAAATTATGCACCAGTACAGTACCATTCTCATATAACAAGAAGGAACTCATTTAAAATTAAGCAATGTCAGCTAAAGATAGTGCAAACAGTAAAACTAAGGCTAAATGAAATACATAATAACTATTTCAGGAAATATTTAAGTTATTGATAAAAAATTATCTGCTTTATAATTAAGCATATAACAAAGTCACTTTGCTAAAATAATCAGGGTAAATATAAATGATGCTCAATGCTGAATCCAGTCATATGGTGTTAATATACTATTGCTAACTGAGATATTTATTTCAAATTGCTACTTTTATCAGTTTATCTCATGCTCATGCAAGGAAAGCAAAATGGGTAATCGGATAAACAAGCATCTCCTTTAAAAGAATAAATAAACAAACCCATCCATTATCATTGCATCAAGTGTTGTTTCACCATTTTCATCCGGGCTGCCACCCCAACCTACACTACCATCACACCTCTGAGCCTCACACTCACTACAGCCAACCTCAACTGCATCCACCACAGTTTTGTTTGGTGTTGTGATAACATTCCATGCTGAAAAGTTGAAATGAGTTCCCTTTCCTCCATAGACACACCTTTATTTTGTGGGCGAACAGTGTAGATCCAGATCAGCCGGCATATCTGTGCTGTCTGATCAGGAGCTGCACTGTTTGCTTTTTGATTCATTGGCTTATTTCTGACCAAAATGCGACCAGTGCAGATCCTGATCAGATGGCACAACTGTATACAATGCAGGGCTCCTGTTTATTTAAGCCAGAAAAATACTTTAATTGACTAATAATTATATACACTTATATAATAAGTGTTTTGAAAAATATATGTCTGAACCAAGGATTGCACATTCACATGCTAAGCTGACACTGTATCACATCATCATAAAAGCTAGTGAGATTGCACAAGTATGGTACTAATTCAACCATAGCTGGGTTAAATATGCCCCCTCCAGATAGGAATTTGTCACCAAATATGTTAATTATAGATACTTTTGCGCCGTTTTGGGCGCCATTTGTAACAAAGGTTCAGAATAACCCATGCCTGAGCAGAGTGGTGAACCTTGGACCACACTAAGCCAGTACCTTAGCACTTAGAAATAAAAGCTAGCTATGTGGTGAAATAGTACTAATGTGATATCAACACAACCATAGCCAGGTTAGTTACACAATAAAGTAATTAATTGTAAATCACCTTATCATTAGACTAACGATATTATTGAAAACTCTTTTGAAATATCACAATAAATAAAATATGGAATTGAAAAAACATGTTGTGTGTACCTGCTTGTGTTGCATTTGTGAAAGCCCAAGTATTAACAACAATTGGCAGAGCCATTGATCGATATGACGTTACTGCAACAGCTAGGACAGTTACAAACCGAAAGTAGCGTACGTCCACCATCTTTAAGTCATGTGACTAACGATTGCGAGTATGCTTAAATATCAAAACGATGATAAAAGGTGAAATGTGTAGAAAAGTTGGGAAATTGTGGTAAAAAAATTTAAAAAGCTGGCTAAATTATTAAGTAAATTCAAGTCAAATAATGTTTATTTTGAAAGTCGGAGTCATATCACAAATATGTGTAACATACAAATGTACAAATAGGGTGCATAGAATTACCGAATGCGACCGAAAATACCAAAAAATACCGAATGCGGCCGAAAAATACCGAATGCGACCGAAAAATACCAAATGTGACATAAGAAATACCGAATGCGACTAGAATGATGTTAATTACGTGTAAAAAGATATTAATTAACATGTTTAGTAGCGAAATTATAGCGATACAATATTCATATTTGCTTTTTAATGCGGACAAAGTTCAACGGTTTGATATATCAATTGATCGTTTACGATAAAAGTAAATACCGGGTATTTTTTGTGACAAACCAATTCAACAAATAGTAATCTGGAATCCATGGAATAGACCCTTTGCACGTAACTGCGGTCCGTAACCTGACGCATGCGCATAAACGCTTCCGGGTGGCAAACTATGACAACCGTGTAAACAACGATGATCGATAACTTTCACTTTCGATCCGAGTTTTCATCAGATTTGAAAACTTTTGACGATGTTAATTGAGACAAATATGCAGTGGCAACTAAATGTGGACTGCTTATGTCTGCCAGATCGATCAACATAATGCCAACCAAAGAGAAATCGTGGATCGGCGAATCACATGGGGGATCAGTGAACATGACATATTTTCGGAAAAGTATCAAAATATGGATGCTTAGGTGTAGACGGACATAATGTGGTTCTTACTGAAGCAAAGCATTGATTTCCAAAGCAAAATAGAGTAAGCATCTCATGGCTTTTTTAGTGTAATGTGTACATTTATCTGTTGACACCACACAACTTGAGACTTGAGCCTTTGATGACTTGCCCAGCAGTATTGGAGGCTGTCGGGTTTGATATTTCTTAATATCAAAAAAGCAAATAATGTTGATTTGTGTATATATGTCTTATTACTTGAACATGACTGTGCATAACTGTGTTTCAGGCAAAGATCTATATCAATATTTGTAAATGCCCAAACCCCTACTAATGCATAAAACTGAAGAAAACCTACCTTGTTTAAGCTGAGTCTGATGCAAGTAAAGCCCCATCATGTCATCAATATGTTATATTTATATTAAATGATTAAAAATATAATAATACATTTACTTATTAGGTAAATACATATAAACATTGGGATGCCAGCTCAGGCAATATTCAGTATCCTTGGCTACTCTGACCAGACTGCAACATTTTTAAAATTGACTGAATCATCAACTGGTTAATATGTCAGTGTAATCTAAAATTCTGGTCAAAGTGTGTACAGAAGCAATTATTTCAACAGTAATTAGTATTATATTGAATAATGGTTTGGTTATTCAACTTGCCTTGAAATTTAAAATATTTTAATTTGTAAGATAAGAGAAAATGGGTTTACTTTAGTTAATTTCTGAACAGTGCAAATATTATGAAAGCTTTAGCCAGTTCATCCTTACCAAACTGTTGATTTTGATTCAGATATTTGACAAACTAGTAAAAGCATTTGATACTTAGTTCATTGGTATAAAAAAGAAATTATTATTCCTTGCTACCCAAAATTTAAGGAGTGACAACAGTACTGTAAACACAAATTTTGAGGTTGGCCTTACATTATACATGCAGTATTTAAATAAGTATCCCCTACACACATAAACATTCACTTACAATAACTTAAATTACAACAAGTTACCTCAGCTACATATGTTACCTATTACAATGAACATTCAAACTTATTTTATCAACCTTTACAGGTGCTGTGCAGATAACTGCATCATAGACAGATACTTGTACTTGGGCATCTCTAAATGAAGAGATATTAATGGTATGTCTTTCAGTTCTGTCCTACAATTTTAAAATTTCTGATTAAAATTGATAGTTATGTTTTTAATGGTATTCCTTTTCACTACAGAAAAAGTAGAGTGCTTATTGTATTTTGCAGCATAATTAAAAATAAATATTTAAGTTTGGCTGGTTTTAAGAATAGAATGTAAACTTTAACTGTTGTAATTGTTTTAAATGATAATCATTGGTTATTAAAATATGTGAATAGTTATTATGTGTGTAACACATATTATTTTATACAATAATTGTTTATCATTTAATGTTTAGCCTAATTTTTTTCAGCTCCCATGTTACACAGAGGGACTTGCAGCCAGTAGTGCATCTTTTCAAATAGCACTGACATAGAACTTGGAATCTGCTGGTGACTTGCATTTTGTTGGGATGAGAATTAATTTATATTGAATAAATATTGAGCATTGAATAAATTATGAAATTGTGTTCATGAGTTGACAGATATTTTAATGAATTAAAAAAAATCATCCACTAGTAAAGACAAGAAGTTTTAGTGCTTACATGAAATAGTGATAAAACTGAGTCAGGCTTATAAATTTTAATGACAGCATTCAACAAATCACCAACATTGTGGGTATGCTGATCAATGATGTGATGCATTTAGTGGAGATTAAATAGAAGATTCATGAAAGCATATCTTTTTTTATTATAAAAATACTACCAAAAATAGATGGACAATTTTCTGAAAACAAGATTGGACCATGCATTTGGTTATGAAAACAAACAAGGCTCATTTTGAAGTGTTGCATCTGAACTAAAAGAAAACTGATAATAACATATTAAGGAAAACTGGAATGGAAAGTGATATAACATTCTTTTTCTCCAAATATTAATACTAATTTATTAAGTATCTAAATTGCAATATCTTGTAAATATGAATCATGATACCACCTTGTCTTGTTTTGATTACTGTGAGGATGTGATTTAATGATTTTAATCCTGAAACATGGGCTGTTTTTTATTTTGGCATTTTATGGAAAGTGTGTCATATTCAAGGGATGCACTGATTTTATTATACAATGCTATATTTATTTTCTAAGAAAGCCTTTTTTAAATAAGAAATCAAGAAGTATTTCCATAACATCTACCAGAGCAGAATCTCATTCAGAAATCTCAAGATCAATTTATGAAATATCAAAAAGTGAGTGGAAATCTAAAAATGACCTATTACCTGATTTGAGTTTTAATAACAATTTTATAGTGGTACATAAATAAGAGTCTGAAGCTTGAACCTCATGATAGATCTCTATAAAATGATCCCAATAAAATGGATTTCTATGAGGAAAGTACAATTTCAAGCTCTGTTGAACAAAAAATATTCCACTTTATATTCCAGACTATAGATTATGGGCAGCAATAGATTCTACAATTGTATTGAATAAGAATATTAACTCCTCTCTGTTCAATTAAGATGTTCTGGCCCCGTCACATCTCGGGAGGTGAAGGGGAGGGAGGGGGCGGGGGGGGGGCCCTATCCAGAGAGGTTCATTGATGTAGCTCGAACCCCCTTTTCTGGCCAGTAATATTTCATATTCATGTGGATTTTGGCAAGAATGTTGGAAATTTTCATGAAACTACGCTAAGACTACCCAAAACAAATTTCCTTTCAAGATATCTTGCATCCGACCGACCGAGCATCTATACACTCTGATAATCGGAGCTAAGGGGTTAAAAGATTTAAATGAATATTTTATGTATATGTATGCCTAATCATAAAGATGTATCAACTATCTGATTCAAATGTTAATTATGTAATAATGTTTCATAATCTTGTAAAAGTAACTCGAGGTTGGCTCATCAAGTTCACCCCCACCCACCCCCTATATCTGCAAAAGTTAAATTCGACAGGCCAATTCTTAAATTGTTGGTTTTAAATCAATCATCATATCAATTAATATCTAAACAATAAGTATTGGTGGTAGTCAGAAAAGAAAACCAACGAAATCATAAATTATCAGTGTTTATTTGAACATTTTAAACAATCGCGGTTCGTCGTCTTGGTCGCTAAGGTAAACAAAACCAATCGGTTTTATTTAGCGGAATGGATTTCGGCAAAAGATGCGGAAGGGAAAATATAAAAACAAACAGACCCTCTCATTGAAATAAAATTATAATTATTCTGACTCTTCACGTTCAAGAAAATCTCCGCTAAAGTGGCAAACAAATTATGAGCAATTTTACGTCGCTTCCACCGATTTGCCACCCGGAAGCGTTTGTGCGCATGTGTGAATAAATTATGGAAAGGGTCTATTGTGAGATAAAATAATCATGCTAATGACCGGACATTCCAAACCGATCATCACTCAGTGAAGAGCCCACAACAAAGAGGTAAAGGCGCATGGCATGGTATTATGTGAGTCATTAGCATGATTATTCGGAGTGATCATAATACAAGGATATTATAGAAGCATAAATTATAAAAAAAGGTTCTGTAGTTTTTAAAAGTACAAGTTACAGAATAATATAATTTGATAATATCAACAATGTACTAATGACAACAAAAATGTTTACATAGCTGTATGCCGATGTACACATGGATAGAATTTTTGTAACGTAAATGTTCAGGCAAAAAAAATACAACGAAAGTAATTAGGATTCAACGCGAAGAGTGAAAAGCCGCCGACAAAGCGATAAAGGCAAATGGCATAGTATTACTGTTGAAACGTGTAATTTCGAGGGGATCAAATTTCGCGCTAATGACAGTGACATTTTTGCGAGGGTTTAATTGTGCGCACTTGAATAATTCTAATAAGACTAGATATTCAATATTTTGATTTCGCTAGGGTTGAAATTCACGAATCGGAATAATAACTATCAAAACTTAGCTTTTTTATTTCCGGGTTTGGTGCGGACATTAATTTTCCGTTTGTTTTGGCCAGGGTTTTTTTCCCAAGCGTTCTGGGCGCTACAATCGTTGTGCGGCCATCTGTAGATGTCATTTTTCCTGTGTTCGGAACAATATAGTTTCTGAAACGATAGTACAACTTTTTGCGTTGTTCATCGGTCAGACGAATCCAGTCAGATTTCGTTTGCGCGAATTTTTCGTGGCTAGTCGCCAAACGGTACTCGCCTGTACTAATTAATGCACCGCGCAGGTCGCGAAATTTTCCCTTGACTATTAGTTGGATCCCATTTACAAGTTCGGTCATGGGTTTAGACTTCCAGTCAGTTGACTGTTTTAGCACATGATTGAGGGATTCACAATTGTTATTAGTCCAAAGTGTTGATTAATGAGCATTTACAAAATTAAACTAGTCTAGCGCGGGATGAGATTTAATTTACAAATGCTTAATAATGAACATTTCAAATATGAAACTATGATTCCTATTGACATTTTGGTGTCACTAACATCATTATACATTAATGTAGCGTTATTTTAAATCTATGTCACAGTTGTATTTTTTAATGTCACTCTTTAAAATAATAGAAGAAAAAAAAAATACAATAACTTGTAAAATTGATATATTTCATAGGCATGTAACTAAAAACGTCATTTATTAATAACCTTTACAAATTACAAGAAACAATAAACTTCTTATTCGGATATTTTCGTACAAAAGTAATACTAAATATTTTCCCAGTATACATATACAACATGGGTATATAACATCATCATCCAATATACAACAAACGACATTGATTTAATTATCTAGTGCACCACAGTAGTAATTAGATTAACGAGCAGTAGGGGGTAATCATGTCAGCGCCCCCAATAAACAGGAAATCTAAAGATTTTAACTGACACCGAACCGTTGGTAAATCAACAATATTTTATCAGTTCATAATTAGAACGGGCGATGATCATTTCAATTTTATAATGCTCGTTAAAACCGATAAATCTTTCCGAACCCAGGTGAATATCAGATCATATGTAATCAATCTATGGAATATTTATGGATTAAAAAAATGAATTATGTTCAATTATTGAGTAATTTCATTCATTTTATTAATATTGACATATATATCTAAATATTGACGTTTCGGCTTATAGCCTTTATCAAAATATTTATGTCAGAAAACTGTTTACATTTTTTCCGATCAATTCTATAGAAACATAATCAGTGTTAATATGTTTTTGTTTCTGTAAAGTTGATAGAAAAAATATAAGAAGTTTTCTGAAAGCCATAGGCCGAAACGTAAATATTAATAAAATGAGTGAAATTACTATACTGTTGTGTATTTAATTTATATTATACATTTTTACTCATCGTAACATACGAAAAATATTTAATGAGACAAAGAATGTTTCTGTTTTTCATCTTGTTAATATATTTTATTTTCATTTCTTGACACGTTATAAACGTCTTACTGAAGTCGCATTCGGTATTTTTAGTTAAATTTGGTAGTTTTCAGCCGCATTCGGTATTTGTCATTTAATTGTTATTGTTGTACGTGTTTAAACTCAAAAAGAATTATAATTTCGTAATTAATAAGTTATTTATATATTTCTTGATAAGTTATTTTTATGTTTCTTGACTGTTAATATATTTTATTTCTTCATATCTTGACACGTTATTAACGTCTTACTGAATTCGCATTTGGTATTTTTTAGTCACATTTTGTGTTTTTCTGTCGCATTCGGTCCGTTGATGTTGTCCGTATTTAAACTGAAAAAGAATTATTATTACGCTATGAACATATTGTATTATATTTCTTAACAAGTAAATAACATATATCTGGATTGACATTCGGTATTTTAGTTAAATTTAGTAGTTTTCAATCGCATTCGGTATTGTCATTAAATTTTGTTGTTGTTGTTGTCCGTGTTTAAACTCACAAAGAGTTAAAATTTCATTATTTACATAGGCGGATCCAGGGGGGGGCGGACCCGGCGTACGCCCCCCCCCCCTAAAATTGCCCAAGCAAAGTTTTTTTCTCTGTAATGAAATATGATATATAGGAAAATATAATATATAAATGTCAAAAAATTTTCGCACGCTACGCGTGCAATAAGTTTCGAGACTATGAGTACACTAATACAATGACATAACGAACAATTCACAAACAATTCATTCTCATTTTTTGTAAGATTTTAACATGATCCAACGGCTGTTTAAAAAATTATATGATATATTTAGATGCTTTACAAAACAGCGTGATCTAATCTACAATTAGCCCAACTATTTGTGCGCAACAAGAGCTTTTCTATATATACGATGGTCGCTCTTCGCGCACAACCCAGTTACTATTCAAATCAATGCGGAAAATTTTCCTTCTATTTCTATATGCCGCCGATCGGAAAATGAATCGCAACTTTTCAATCTTTTGCCTGCTTCATAAAGCATCTTAAACATATATATTTTTTTTAATTTACATACCTGAGAAGCCACATTCAAGTAGAATCAATATATGTAATCCTTTATAAGTAACGTTTTCGTTTTTTATGCAAAACTGTTTTAAACCTCAACCCATGTCGATTACACCGCATAAAGTTTATCTGACTCGCGTTTATCGATAATTTTCACCGTGTAAACGGCATATGCTGTGGTAGGTTTAACAAGTTATTTTGTGGATTATTCGTTCATTTTATTGTTACTTTTATCATTATTTATGTTTTATAACGATATTTGACATACCAGTGTTGAAATTTTCATGTGGATGTGAAAAAAAGAATTTAAATCGGGTCGATTTCCACCACAGTTTTGATCGTAACTGCTTGAGACGTAAAGGACAGACAACGAAAACGTCCGTATGATAATGGGTCTGTGCTTGCAGTCGAATTATTGAGACTAATCTATCTACTGAAATTGATTCGACCTTCAAACTTTGCGTTTCAACTTTTTCCTTTGAATTTTCCGTATTTTATTCTATCTTTGGGTTGATTAGAATTGTCAACAACAATTGACGCGCCGAAACGTCAGAAGATGTTGACGAGTTTTTTTAGCAGAGCTGCAGCACGAAAATTTCATCATCAATATCATCATTTTAATTTTACGTCCCCTCCCTAACACAAAATGCGATTGTGATACCTAAGTTTACGTGTTTGCTATATTTTTCATCTCGCTTGAATTCAGTTTACATGTTCATAGTTAAATACGTTTCTGTATTTTAAATATTCCCGCTTTCACTTACTTCCATTTATATTTTTCCTTTGAGTAAAGTGAGTCAACAAACATGGATGCATTAAGTGGGAAACACGCAAACATTCAAAATATATATTGTGCAAAAGATCTTATTTTTGCCTCCGTTTGATTCATACCTTAAGCACACAGTAGATTAGAGCTCTCGTACATTGTATTGTATACCCTGGGAAAGTATATTTGAGGTTCTGGAAATGTGCATATGAATCCCTTAGAAATGACTAAAACACGGGAGCTTCACGGGGCCTCCGGCCCCCTGGACCCCTGGCCAGGGCTTTGCCGTGGACCCACCGGGGCCCTTACGGCCCCCTGGACCCCCAGTCGGACTGTTTATTTTCCGGCCCCCCTAACTACAAATCCTGGATCCGCCTATGATTTACATGTTATTTTATATTTCTTGACACGCATTTAACGTCTTACTGAAGTCGCATTCGGTATTTTTTATGTCACATTCGGTATTTTTCGGTCGCATTCGGTATTTTTTGGTATTTTCGGTCGCATTCGGTAATTCTATGCACCGGTACAAATACACATTTTAAAACACAAGCTCTGTAGAACTTATAAAACCGACTTAACATAAATAAATTAGACAAGCACAGATAACAGCATAAACAAAAATATAACGTGTTAAACACTTAATAAGTTATAATCAGTTATAAAAATTGAATACAAATTTAAGATCCTAAAACATATAATCCTAAAAAATATATGAATAAGAGCATTTGATCAAAGTTACATGTAGGTAATAAGTAGGGGAACGGTTATTAAGATTGGTTGCATAGCACTTATTATGATTAATTTCAAGTCTATATGTTGATTTAAAGCAAAAGTAAATTATGACATTACATCAAACAATAATACCATTAAGCGTACACTTTTAAGTAAAGCACACATTAAAAATAAACACTTAAAGCAAGATTTAAGAGCCATGGACATACATGGATAGTAGCTACCTGTAACAAAAATATAGTTGACAAGATAACATATACTATGGCTTAGGAGAACAAGCATTAACTGGCATTATAGATTAAATAAATTAAAACACTGACATTAATAAATATTTAGGTGAACTACAAAACCTGTTTTAAACCCCCAATGGCAAATTGTTCTTATTGTTCATTTTATTAACCATGCTTTCTCTTTCTCTCCTTGGCTGTGTGGTGAGGCTGTGTCTTCTGAATGTGATACTATCTCCTTATCAGAGTTGTCTTTCCTTACACTCACTTTACACCTTTGCGAAATGTTCAATGTCAAGAGTTTTTACCAAATTCGGCAGCCTTATTTTATACAGTCATAATTATGAATTTGAAAGCTTGTTGTAAAACAATTGACAGAAATCTTCACTATCTTTCATTATAACCGAAGAAACCCAAGCTAATTGAAATGAAGTTGGAGAAAAGTAGTTGAAAGTAGTCCCAACCTACAACAGAGGTGAATGTAATGAGCCGATAGTGTAAGAGAGTGTTCCTGATATTCATATTTCAATTTATTCCAGAGTGAAAACTCCCTTTTCTCCTTTACGGTATTTAGGAAGTCCGTGCAAAAAGGTGGGAAAAGGTGATAAATTGTGCTAAAGGGTGTGAGAATATAGACAGACAGACAGACAGACAAGATTTATTTATTTATTTATTTCCAAAAGGCTAAGAAGCCCATGAGGACAATATGAACAAATAAATAGACAGCGAACAGTGAAAACAATAATACATATATGCACATACAATAGCATCAAAATAGTAACGGAGAAGGTTTGTATATTAACATACATGTATAACATATATTAACATATGTTAACAAGCATTAACATGCAAAATTAGTTTTGAACATTTTGAACATTGTTGGAACCTGTAACATTATAATATATTATGTAACAATACAGTCATAAGTATTTACGAGAACGAAAATTTGTTGATAATTGTATATAGACGATTCTATAAAATAAGTTTTACACGATTACTCCCCCTGAATTCTCTCTACGTCCGCCATTACACCACTGCAGATCCGAGAAAACATTACTTTAATAACATGCCTAGTTACAATTAATCCTTTATAAATATATTCATTAAAATGATTGAAGGATCAGCTGTATGTTGCTGAATTGATAGACACAGGAGAGATAGTAATAAGAATTTTAAAATCACTAATTTTTACAGATTGAACGTAATTTGTCTTAAAAAATATACCCACAATATAGCTATTAAGTAAACCATATTTTAGTTCTTATTTAAAAAAGGGTTATGTTAATACTGGATTTCGGGCATTTTTCTGCATATATTTAACGGGGACAAGTGTACGTGATAAATAAAATATTAACTTGTTTAAAATTACGCTGATTCAGCGGTAATTATTATGCTTTCAAACAAACAACAACAACAACATACATTGTTGTAAAGTAGCAGACAAGTAAAATATAACAGCGAATTCTAAAATTTTCTGAAAAGTGAAATGCAAACAGTTTTTTCCAAATGCAGCATACACAACTTTCTGTTGGAATAGAGTAAAGAGTGAATGCAAACATTAAACCTCATATGTGGTTTTACGATCAAAATTATAAATAACAACAACAACAAAACAGTGATCAAAAGATCATTTTGTTCTTTTTTTGCGCGAAATTAACTGTTTTCTGGCAAATGGTTTCTCCGCTTATTTCGGAAGATAGAAAATACGTGTTTTACATAAATATAAATTAAATATAAAGGCAGTTTCTCGACTTTGTCAAAACTAAACAAATTCATACACAAGTTAATGAATTAATTAAAACTTCCACATGAATCCTCATTATGAAAAAAATATAATATTCAGCAAGATAACTTAGATAAAGAAAAGCAAACAATGCAAAATTTAGTTTTCAGAGAAATATATTTGACACTGTCTCTATCAGCGGGGATTTTTAAAGTGAGAATCAAGATACGATGATACGATATATCAAAATATAGAGATTATAAAACATAATTAAATATTCACATTTAAAACAATTTTCTACCGTTTTTGGCAAATATATATGTCCAGGGCTGAGTGCAATACTGTTCTATTCTATTAGGAAATATGAAGCAGATAGAATAATTTCGCACTCTGCACTCGAAATATCATACTGCCTCTATCATCAGAAGATGAAAATTTATCATAAATCATACATAATTAGTTCTATTACATATAATATATTTATATAATGAATATTTAAAGTGGCATTTCTTAAATTTCAAATTTTAACATAGTTAAATTATAAGAATAAAGGTTGTCATTATCATTGCGTGGTTTTCTGCAGATATAAATTGAATATTCGTACGTTGTCGCTCTCATTACGTAATTACAATAGACATAAATTAGACTAATTCTCTTGAAAAAAAAATAAAAACTTGTTATTAAATATAAAACATATAATATAATATTAAAACAAGTTATAACAGCATTATTAATATATGCAGTTTGAGCTTTTCAGAGTTTTGATACAAAACTACATAGCGTTTTCTATTTAACTTATAAGACTTTCAGGAAATCTGCAGTGGTGTAATGGCGGACAGGTCACGTGACAAACAAGATGGCGGCGGTCTAATTATTAGAAATAGAATTGTCTATAAAAACAAATTAATTTTCATATATAAACTCATTCTTTACACGAAAAGCTTTCTCCACAAATATACCTAATTTTGTAATTATTGTTTTATTTTCGGAATTAATCAGTTCCAGGAATTTAAACATATTTGTGCGGTTAGTATATCTTGTATGTATTCACTATAAAGAGGGCATTCTATAATAAAATGAAATTCATCTTCTAACAAATTGCATATTTGACATGTTCTTTCATTTATTGGTGTTCTGATCGGTTTGGTCCAGCGACCCGATTCAATATGCAGTCTTTGTGATGACACTCTTAGCTTACAAAGAGACTGGCAAAACTTGTTGATAGTGAAATAATCTAAATATGGCTGGAATTTAAAGCAAGCAATATTTTTGTAAAAAAGGGCTCTAGATAAATTTTCAATTCTACTATGCCAGTTTTGTATAAATTGATCTTCTAATCTTTGTTTAACCGATATCAGAAATAATTCATTATTACCTACATGTTGTTGCAACCAAACATTATAAAAACCCAATGAAGAAAGTAAGTCTTTTACTAATGAACACCAGTTAACTTTATTTGGTGCAGTAACCATATCATGTTTCATCAAATTGTAGACTAATGATACGTATTTATTATTTGGCATATCTAGTATTCTGGTCCAATATTTAATGATATTGTAATGATGAATTGTTTTAAAAGATATACGTCATAATTCGCCATATATAAAAGCATTTTGTGTCGTTTTCTTAACACCTATAGAATTTGTTTACAAAACTGCATATGGATAGTTTTAATAGATGAATCGTTTGCAAAGCCACATATTTCACTGCAGTAATTCAAAATAGGCGATACTAATTTGTCAAATAGATCAAGCTTATGTTTTGGAGGGATGTAAGTAAATTTGTGTAAATATTTATTTAACTTAAAAATCGCTTTCTGAGCTTGGCCTGATAATGTGTTTTGTGCACTACTTAATGACCCGCCGCATGTGAAAACAATCCCTAAATAATTAAATTTATTTACAATTTCGATTATTTGACCATTATAATAAAACATCGTGTCTCGTGGATTGCGTCCACCTTTCCGGAAAATCATTATTTTTGTTTTTGAACCATTAACTTGAAGTTTCCATGTATTACAAAAAGAAAACGTTAAAAAGAAAAAGGTTTAGTTTAAACTTATTTTATTTGCTTTTCTTTTTACAGTTACGTGAATAATATATAGAAAAACAATCGGGTTGGGCATAAAATTCTTACAACATTAGTGTGTGCCCTCGTCCAAATGACATACATGTATATAGTAAATCAGTTGCATGGCAGGCAAAATAGATAGGAAAATAATGATATGTTTCATATAGATCATAATCATAATACAACAAGAAAAATGTGGCTAAATAATGGATTGAAGAATAACAACACTAACGTAAAACAAACTTATAGAAATAAGTGTTCATCAATAAATACTGACGTGAATTTCAGTATGTTTGATAACAGATGATAAATGATATTAGAAAACAAGACAAAGAAACTAGTTTACATGAAATATATACATGACACGACAAATTCAAGGTCTATAAAATATACAATTACATTAAACAAAAGGGCCCAATATAACTAAACTAAAACTAAGTCAGTCCCGAATCCCAAGCATCCGACCGGCCGAAATGGAAACCAGCCAATCAGATGATTGAGACACGAGACAGGTCTCTAAACCCAGTTCCGGTTTAAACTCCCAGTGGAAAACTGTTTCCCCACTTACCGTTCTAATTAAGTCGGTAACCTAAAGGGTTGTGCTTTTTGTTTATTGTTTGCGGTGTCTTCGAAATTGATAATTTTATAAACACGTACTCTCTTTTCCTCTCAACATTTTTGCTGCGTGGGGAGGCCGTGTTTGCTGAGTGTGGCGATTCCTGATATGCATATTTCACTTTTTCATCTAACTGCTATCTTACTACCGTTGTATTATGACAACAGATTTGTGATTACGCCTTAACCTGTATGTCAAGGTGACATATACATACTTATTATTCGATTTTTAACGAAAATAAAACTGCATGGTCCTAATTTCTTGAAAATCAATGACTCATTTGAAAGAGTTATGCTACCTTTTATACCTAGTCATGCATGCTTTTTTCTAAATATTTTCACCCGTGCTTGAAAAATTTCGTAAAGAGCAACAAAAACATTATGTAAAGTTTGTTTAAGCTAGTATACTGTTTAAATGTTTGTTCTTTGTGGAGCCATCCGGTATAATATGTCAAGATGCATACATATTCTCATTAAAACACAACAAACTTAGATAAGACTTAGTCTATTGATGCCGTCCGATATAACCAGTGAGCTTGGTGGTTTAACTCCAACCTACCATACAATGCACACAAAGCACACTGAACATAAATAGCTAATGGCACTGTAAGCAAAATGGTGAGTAGTCCTCGATGACCTAACTGAGACCAGATGACCTGGTTCAGCCAGAACAATGATCGAAAGTAAAATTAAAACCGGGATTTTTTGAGTCCGTTTCTATTTAAAAGAGGAACTAATTTAATTAAATTTGTTCGGACACACCTCCAATTCGGTACAATACCTTTGGACTCCCCGTAGTAGGCTTTCAAATATTCGGTCCGGTTCGGCTTGAGGTCTGTTGTTGTTTGTTTTTTTTCACGAGTGAAGAGTTGCACCTTGCACCGGGATGGCATTGACTAGTATGTTTTTTCTGTGGTTATTGTGTAAAGATTGTTTCTTTCAGAAGCAGTAGATGTTTTTAAAATCGTGTAATGTTTGTCTTAATCAATAGATATTGTTTTTCTTCGAGACCGTGTTTAATTCGATTCCGCTGGCATTGACGTTAATTCGGATGTAAATATTTCGGATAAAATTATAACATACATTATCTCAGTGACAGTAACCGAATTGCAGCAGATAAACATTTTTGTTACAGGTATTGGCGCTGTGAGACAGTTTGCTGATCTTTTGACAAGGTAAAAAAATATCCAGAACAGAATCATTTTGTTAATATGAATGTCATGACTTAAAGGCGTTCGCTACAGTTTTTTTTAGCGAGTATTAAACTACTGAACCACTGTCTAAAGGCAATGTATAAAACACAGTTCATGGTCCAATCTGGGTTTTATACGTTGTGCCTAAATGCGTTATTCTCACGACGAAATTTTCTTCGAAAATCTTTTTACGCACGGATAAAGTGAAACATTTGTGTTTTGAAGTAACATTAAACATATTCCAAAAGAAATTCGACAGTTATAACTAATTTTATTTTCTTTATTAACATAATTATTCGATACTTCAAATTAATATCAAATAGCGGGCAACTATATATAAAGTGTAGTTCCATTCGGACAAAGCTCGTTTCGGAAACGTATGTGGAACTTTTGGTTAAATTTCAGCTTAGGTTTTAAATTCGCACACTGGCCCACTGGCCCAAGCACGAAATACGCGAAAATTAAGCCATCGCTAAATAAAATGATACCACAGTAATTATTAACATGGCATGACAAATCCGTAGCCCGGTGCCCACGGGCTACCACATTCTACCCTGCAGACCACCAAAAAATTCGAGCGAGCGTCCGCCGGGCCACCTTAAAATTCCCATATTGGTTTCCCTGACTAATCGAAATTCGAAATATCCAAAAAACAGGAAGTTTACATGTTGTTATGACACTTGGCGGTAAAAACAAACATGCGCGGGTAATTATGGATTTCGTCACCTTTGATCTCTTGCCTCAAATTAATTGACAAAATAAATCAAATCAAATCATTTTATTGGTTTAAATCCAAACAAACAGGATTGTTACCACAACAGTACAAAGACAATACAAACATACAATGCATATTAATGTAATTACAGTAGAATCCACTTAATTGAATAGCGCTTATTTGAATAATCCGCTTATTATAGTAGAATATTAAAACACAAAACCATTTCTATCTATTTCAATGATAAAAAGTATCTTTATTTGAATAGGTCACCGCATGAACTCCGTTTATTATGATAGCACTTTCCCACCTTAAAACGCCTAACAACGCTAATCCTACTTGAAATTCACAAGTTTCTGCCCCAAGGCAATGTTCAATATCCGGTAAACTCCATAAATTTATTGTCATTGTTTATCACCTACTTTAAATAACGACTTCCGTTCACTGGCACGCGTGTTTACCGTGTACATTTATAGCAATGACGTCACATAATGGGGTTTCCACGCATCGAGAATTTTTCTTTTTTTGTCGTTCATAAGCTAATTACGTTTTATGTAAGACGGGAAATTTTCGAATAAAAATTATTTTATTCAAAAAAAGAAAGAAACATAAAACAGAAAAATAGTTGTTCTGTTCGAGACATGTGTGAAAATAACAAATAAACTCATCAAAACTTGCTCGATAAATTAGAAAGTTAATTAGATTTGGCAAACAAATCTTGATGAAGTGCAAACTGTTGACACAAAAACAAACTGTTGAGAACTTTGAGAACTGACATGAGCTGCTCTATGGTGATTATGTGCTGTTGTAAATTGTTTTATTTTTAAATGTCGGTATAGGAAAAATAAATTAAGCAAATGATCGTTGTTTATTATTATTTATTTACAATATCTTTTTTATCTTGGGTTTCTCCACATGTAGTTAATAAGGTTACGCTGCAGGTACGGCGTAAGCGAATTTCACAAGCGCGTATTTCTCATGACGCACCGACGAAAAATGGCGGAGATACGAACAAAATCAAAAACTGGCCAGAATTTGTAAGCTCCGTATATTATGATACTCCGCTTAATTGAATCAAGGGTCTTGACAAATAGGCTATTCAAATAAGCGGATTCTACTGTATAATCAAAAGTAAAAGTAGTAAATAGAGAAATATACAACAAGCGGAGATTGTTAATCCAGTATGTGGATTTCCATTCCGTAACAGTGCTTGCTTGTTAAACTATAAACATAACCCTATGATAACTTTGACAGTCTTAATTGATATAAATTATGAATGCTGTAAATGCATATTTTTAAAATATCAATGTCAATACATGAATTGCTTAAACTAAATTGCAATTTCTCTCCATCATTAAGCAAACTAAATGATGGTACACAGTCATTCAACAGATTAACCATATTATTCCTTTCTGTCTGCAGCTCATTACATTTCAAAACAAAGTGTATCTCATCTTCAACTTCTAATTTACAAAGAGGACAGGTACGCTCCTCTAAAGGAATATTTAGGTGGCGTCCTTTTTCAATTAACAAATTGCTATTACTTATTCTTAATTTGACAAAAGTGGATACTGCTTTTCTGTCAGCATTAACTAACAAATATTTTTCTAATTCATATTTTGTTTTAATATTTCTGTAAGTTCTAAGTTTGTTTCCATTTGGTTTTGAGTTATCATTATGAAGATGGTTTTGCCAAAATGTAATGAATCGCTCTTTTAATCTTGTAAAAATTGCAGAACGTAACCTTTTAATGGAGAAAGTGCTCTGATTTTGCCATATGTGTTGAAAACCTATTTTGGTTAACAATGTTTTAATGTTAGAACCAAAACATCTAGTTAATCCAATACTGGTATGATATGCTTTATGAACAATTGAACTGCTCTTACTTGCTAAAAGATGGTGCCAAAAGCCAACTGAGTTGTTAAGACCCTGAATGTAAATAGGAAAAGCACCTAGTTCACTTAATACTGCCATATTGACTGCAGCTTTATTTACACCAAGAAGCATTTTGCAAAATTTGATCTGAATTTTTTCAGGTTCATAAAAAAATACGTTCTATGTATTTAACAGAGCGCGAGGATACAACGAAATTATGCATTAATTTAATTTGTTTTGATTATATCATCACTCTGTCAATTAAATAACCTGTTGATTTCTTTTTCACACTTTCGGCTGAATAATTAAAGCAGGGCTTTTCATCCTTATATAACAGAGGCCTATAAAAGGCCTCTTCCCAGTCCAAAAATATAGTATTTTTTCCCAATTGTGGCATAAACTCTTCCCAAAATGCTAGGTAAGATGTAAAAAAATTGTTAAAACTCCAGGGAGGAGTGTTTGAAAATTGAAGTCTGGAAAATAAAGTGCTTAATAAGTTAGATTTAAGTTAAAAATACCTATTACTATTCAATTTCATAAAGTAGAACCCATTTTCAATTAATTTTGTTTTCCCAAAAATAAACAATTATTGCGCATTAATTTCCCAATTGAAAAGGCCAGGGCCTGTTCCCAATTTTCTGATGAAAAGCCCTGTAAAGTAGCAACAATGATAAATTGAAGATCTGTCTAAAATCGGCAAATAATAAGCGCAGTTAAATAAAGGGAGGTAATAAAAAAGCAACATTATTTAGCAATTTTATACAGGGACACAGTTACCTAAGTGTTGAAGCGAAAATTTACTTAAAACATCAACATAGCAATTGCTCATAGTCAATTTTTTATTTTTTTATTTTGGTCATTCAAAATATTTTCTGTATGTTTTATATATATTTAATGCTAGTCCATAGGTCTTTGTGTTGCATTATATTAACTACGTACCTAATTACTCAAACATTCCAGCAACATCAGAAATGTATAATAAAATCTTATGTTGATAACCAATAGATATAAAAACTACGAATATAGTTATAGAATTAAGAAATACTGGGACTGATTAAAAATAGAAAAACTGATCAGCATCAGCTTAAGATTTCTTATCAAGTAACAAGTTAAAAGGTTCACAGGTGTGCATTAAAAATGTATTCTAACTATCATATTACTGCTACAGTTCTCCATACTACTATGATAAAGTAAATAAAGTATATAATATAATCTTGGGTTGTAATCAAAACACAATTAGGGGTCTTGTCTTTGATGAAATGTGTATATATAATCCTATCTATAGTAATAAATACGCGACCGGAAAGTCCGGGCTACCAAGCAAAAATCTAAGTAATTTTAGGATTTGTCGTGCCCTGATTAATGATGTACACTATATACCTTTAAGTCTTTTTGTGTATAAATAATTACCCCCCCCCCCCCTCCTCTTTTTTTTGAAATTGCCATTTCGAAAAAATTAACATGGTAACCTACATTTTTCTTTTTTATTTTATGATTGTTATACATTGGTGAATATATTGGAAGTATTTGGTGAGATTCTATTATGTTAAATTTTAGCAAACTTAAAAACATCCCTTAGAATGAAAAGATTTGACGATAAATCCTTTGTCGTAAATTAGGTAATACTTAATTTTTTATATGTGTTTCATTATTTATATTGCAATATTTAGCCATTTATTTGTAATTTAGAATGTCTTTAACTGAAAAATAGAATTATTTATGATATTCTTGTGATACATTCTATGATTTCATGCCGACAAAGAAGTCTATAAAAATCGTAAAAATTGTTCAAAATGTGACATCTTTGGTAATAAATAAAAAACAAGTAACCCCGGTAAGGTCCCATTTTTATTTGTTTTTTTTCATTGCATAACATCATGTTCTTGACATAGACAAAGTTTGAATGAAATCTATTATTGGGAAATTTTTTATGAAACTGTAGCGACTGCCTTTAAGTGTGAGTGGTTAATTTATTCTTGATTTCGAAATTACCTCTTTCTTTCATGTTCCAGTACCGATCGTACGAGGGTTGATCAAAAATAAACCGGATTATATAAATAGCAAGTAGAATATTTCATCAGGATAAATAAAAATACATATAACAGTTTGCGAAATCAATCCGCTACAGAATACAGAAAACAGCTCTCAAAAACATTTACAAACAATGAAAATAGAGAGCTTTACGCGAGCATATGTCTAGTGTCACGGCGCACGGTAAGATGACACTGATGACGTCGTTGACGTTGCACGTTATTACAGCGTCTCGACTGTGACCGGGTTTCTGGGTCACAGAACCATAACCAGGTTTTGTCCGTCGTTATGTTGTGACTGAGGAAGTAGTCCCCTTCTCGGTTCACTCTACGAAGAAGGCTGGTGAATCCTGCACGCGACGGATCATCTCCGTGTCTTTCAAGAGACGCGGGACCCAGCGCGGGTGCACCTAGTGTTAGTTATCAGGTATGGTTAAACTTAAAAAAATGCATTTCCGTTTTAGAAACATACAAAAAAAATATTCAGATAAAAAATAAGAATTCACCATTAACTAAATTGTTAAAACATGTATTTTCCATTATGAAAATGCTCATTTTGCAAGGCTTGGAACATAGATATTCGATATCCTAAGTTTCAATTATTCAAGACATCGTGTAATTGAAAAACAATTAAAGTGTTATGATAAAAAAATTTCTTATCGTTCACATGTTTAAATCCCATGTACGAATAGTCTGTACGGTCCCGTAGCTTACATCGAATTTTGCCATCAACGCCCTAACCGTTAAACGCCTGTCGTTTTCCAACGCATTCGCCATTAACGTCACTTACGTCGTTGTTTCTTTCTTCTTTCTTCCTCTTCCTTCTTTGTCGGTGATGCCTTCTCTAAAATATTTGTGCCAATCAAAAAACCACTGTTCGTCTTACTGCATGCTTCCCGTGCATAGCTGCACTTTTTTCAAAAGTTTTAGACGGAGTGTCGCCTTGCTGCTGGCAAAAATTAATTATTGACCGTATTTCAAGTTTTTCTGTTGACGCCATTTGTAACGCAATTTGCATTCAGCGTACGATATTAAAAATCAGATTGCTACCATATGCGTTTATGCAATTACGTCATATTTTGCGATAACGTCAAAAAATAACGGCACGACGTTTTCGTGGATTTTTACGTATAAAACATGATTGGAAACAAAAATAAACAATTTTAAACATCGGACGCAACAGAAAAAGATGCGCTGCGCCGTGATGGCGTTACCATGGTTTCTTAATTCGTGATTATGAATAGAAGTATGTGTTTTTCAAATAAAAAGTTGGATCAACTGTTTGCATTTAAATTGGGATTTCTATCGGTGTAAAGATTTGATTGTTTGAAAGGAAACTTTTTATTTGAGAGCAAAAATCCGGTTTATTTTTTATCAACCCTCGTACTTCGGCCAGGGGGGTTGCCAATAATGGAGATGTATAGAGCGTATTGAGAAAAACCTGTTTTACAACGGCAAATGTTAAAATGGTAAAAGCTAGGATCTCAGCGTGTGTAATTTGGTGCTATATACCATGCACATTAAAGAACCAACGGGTCTCTTTGAAAATAGCTAGGGTATCGCACCTAGATTCAGGGCTTTCCCCAGGCAATTTTAGCATACCAGCGCCGGGATGCATTAATTTCTAAACTAACATTTGCATAAAATTACAATCAAAACTTGGTGATACTAACACATTTTGAAAAAAAAAAAATGTCTAAATGATCAATGGCATTTAGCAATGCACATAGTCATTATACTGTCTTGTACTCATCTATGACTTTAATTCACCATGCCTTTAATGACCAAGGATTTAATGATTTGAATATTTTGAAATTGTTACGTACATTTCACAAAAAATACCATTGATTCAGTTTAGAAAGAAAAAATGATAGGTAAACAGTTAGCTGATTGTTTGTTTACAACTTGCTCGTAGCATTAGCAGGGTTCCCTCTGGGATTTTTATAGTTCTCGCCAACACTTTCACCAATTGGAGAAATTTGGAGCCAATTAGGAGCCACTTCAGCCAAATTTTGGAGCCAATCAAATAGCTCTATTTTTCACCAATACATCCATACATATTACAAAACAACTATACAGATTATTTAATTTATTTTATTCTTGAAAAAAATGACAATAATAACTACGGCAAGGTCATCCTGTGCCAGAAAGTATAAATTTGCCATTGCACTTTGGACAGCACTCCCACTTTTGTCCACTGCAACTTGTCTAACAGTCTGCATCTGTTGCTGGAACTTGGCATCAACACAGGGCTTTTCATCCTTATATAACAGAGGCCTATAAAAGGCCTCTTCCCAATCCAAAAATATAGTATTTTTTCCCAACTGTGGCATAAACTCTTCCCAAAATGCTAGGTAAGATGTCAAAAAATTATTAAAACTCCAGGGAGGAGTGTTTGAAAATTGAAGTCTGGAAAATAAAGTGCTTAAGGTAGAGCAACTGTAATGCTTTCCCGCGCTTTTTTCTCGAATGTCGGGAATACTCGGTGAACTGTCACTAACAGTCGACAATAATCGATGTTGCTTCGGCTACTATCGGCTCTGACGAGTAGCGTCGGAAGTCACCGAAAGCGAGCCGATGTTTGATGACGTCGCAAATTTTTGCGCGGGAAAGCATTACAGTTGCTCTACCTTAATAAGTTAGATTTAAGTTAAAAATACCTATTACTATTCAATTTCATAAAGTAGAACCCATCTTTCAATTAGTTTTGTTTTCCCAAAATAAACAATTATTGCACATTAATTTCCCAATTGAAAAGGCCAGGGCCTGTTCCCAATTTTCTGATGAAAAGCCCTGCAACAGTTGTAAATATATTGGAGGTCTTGCTTTTCAGACACACATCACAGTACATTATTATCGTTATGGCATCATAATTCACAAACAGAATTTTTCTTTCAAGTATCTTGGTGTTTTAGGGGAATTTTAAAGTTGGTGTTATTAAAACTACTTTTTGTGTCGCCTGCGATAGCAGGTAGACACATAGGGATCCTATTGTCCGGCGACGTCGTCGTCATCGTCAGTGCCGTTGTCCACCAGTCTCCCAACTTAAATATGAAACTTAATGTTGCCAATAACTTTGAAATTACTTGTCCTATTAACTTAATACTTAAAATATATCATCTGCATGAACAACCCTATCTGTGACAACAAGAATGATAACTCCTGTTTTAGTATTTTTTGAGTTATGCCCCTTTCAAATGACTTTAATATGGAACTTTAATATGAAACTTAATGTTGCCAATAACTTTAAAAGTAATTGTCCTATTAACTTAATACTTGAAATATATCATCTGCATGAACAACATCATCTGTGACAACAAAAATGATAACTCCTGTTTCAGTATTTTTTTAGTTGTGCCCCTTTCAAATGACTTTAATATGGAACTTTAATATGAAACTTAATTGTGCCTATAACTTTGAAAGTACTTGTCCTATTCACTTTATACTTGAAATATACCATCAGCATAATCAACCCATCTGTGTCACCAAGAATGATAACTCCAGTTTCAATAATTTTTATGCCCCCGCCATGTAATGGCGGAAGGGCATATAGTGTTCACCCTGGCTGTGGGTGTGTTTGTTTGTTTGTGTGCGTGTCAGTGTGTGTGTATGTTCGAAAATCTTGTCCGCTCTGTAACTTTGTTATTTCTTATTGGATTTTAAAATTACTTGGTTTGAATGTTCACCATATCAAGACGATGTGTCGCGTATAATACCCATGCCTGTACCTCCAAGGTCAAGGTCACTGTTACTAAAAATAGATTTTTCTTGTCCGGGCTGTAACTTCCTTATGAATGGAGGGATTTCAAAATAACTTGGCACAAATGTTCACCATGACAAGGCAGTGTGTCGCGTACAACAACCATGCTTGTAGGTCCAAGGTCAAGGTCACTGTTACTATTAATAGAATTTTGTTGGGAAAATCTTGTCTGCTCTGTAACTTTGTTATTTCTTATTGGATTTTAAAATTACTTGGTTTGAATGTTCACCATATCAAGACGATGTGTCGCGTATAATACCCATGCCTGTACCTCCAAGGTCAAGGTCACTGTTACTAAAAATAGATTTTTCTTGTCCGGGCTGTAACTTCCTTATGAATGGAGGGATTTCAAAATAACTTGGCACAAATGTTCACCATGACAAGGCGGTGTGTCGCGTACAACACCCATGCCTGTAGGTCCAAGGTCAAGGTCACTGTTACTATTAATAGAATTTTGTTGGGAAAATCTTGTCCGCTCTGTAACTTTGTTATTTCTTATTGGATTTTAAAATTGCCATGTAATGGCGGAAGGGCATATAGTGTTCACCCTGGCTGTGGGTGTGTTTGTTTGTTTGTGTGTGTGTCAGTGTGTGTGTATGTTCGAAAATCTTGTCCGCTCTGTAACTTTGTTATGTCTTATTGGATTTTAAAATTACTTGGTTTGAATGTTCACCATATCAAGACGATGTGTCGCGTATAATACCCATGCCTGTACCTCCAAGGTCAAGGTCACTGTTACTAAAAATAGATTTTTCTTGTCCGGGCTGTAACTTCCTTATGAATGGAGGGATTTCAAAATAACTTGGCACAAATGTTCACCATGACAAGGCGGTGTGTCGTGTACAACACCCATGCCTGTAGGTCCAAGGTCAAGGTCACTTTTACTATTAATAGAATTTTGTTGGGAAAATCTTGTCCGCTCTGTAACTTTGTTATTTCTTATTGGATTTTAAAATTACTTGGTTTGAATGTTCACCATATCAAGACGATGTGTCGCGTATAATACCCATGCCTGTACCTCCAAGGTCAAGGTCACTGTTACTAAAAATAGATTTTTCTTGTCCGGGCTGTAACTTCCTTATGAATGGAGGGATTTCAAAATAACTTGGCACAAATGTTCACCATGACAAGGCGGTGTGTCGCGTACAACACCCATGCCTGTAGGTCCAAGGTCAAGGTCACTGTTACTATTAATAGAATTTTGTTGGGAAAATCTTGTCCGCTCTGTAACTTTGTTATTTCTTATTGGATTTTAAAATTGCCATGTAATGGCGGAAGGGCATATAGTGTTCACCCTGGCTGTGGGTGTGTTTGTTTGTTTGTATGTGTGTCAGTGTGTCAGTGTGTGTGTATGTTCGAAAATCTTGTCCGCTCTGTAACTTTGTTATGTCTTATTGGATTTTAAAATTACTTGGTTTGAATGTTCACCATATCTAGACGATGTGTCGCGTATAATACCCATGCCTATACCTCCAAGGTCAAGGTCACTGTTACTAAAAATAGATTTTTCTTGTCCGGGCTGTAACTTCCTTATGAATGGAGGGATTTCAAAATAACTTGGCACAAATGTTCACCATGACAAGGCCGTGTGTCGCGTACAACACCCATGCCTGTAGGTCCAAGGTCAAGGTCACTGTTACTATTAATAGAATTTTGTTGGGAAAATCTTGTCAGCTCTGTAACTTTGTTATTTCTTATTGGATTTTAAAATTACTTGGTTTGAATGTTCACCATATCAAGACGATGTGTCGCGTATAATACCCATGCCTGTACCTCCAAGGTCAAGGTCACTGTTACTAAAAATAGATTTTTCTTGTCCGAGCTGTAACTTCCTTATGAATGGAGGGATTTAAAAATAACTGGGCACAAATGTTCACCATGACAAGGCGGTGTGTCGCGTACAACACCCATGCCTGTAGGTCCAAGGTCAAGGTCACTGTTACTATTAATAGAATTTTGTTGGGAAAATCTTGTCCGCTCTGTAACTTTGTTATTTCTTATTGGATTTTAAAATTACTTGGTTTGAATGTTCACCATATCAAGACGATGTGTCGCGTATAATACCCATGCCTGTACCTCCAAGGTCAATGTTAATAAAAATAGATTTTTCTTGTCCGGGCTGTAACTTCATTATGAATGGAGGGATTTCAAAATAACTTGGCACAAATGTTCACCATGACAAGGTGATGTGTCGCGTACAACACCCATGCCTGTAGGTCCAAGGTCAAGGTCACTGTTACTATTAATAGAATTTTGTTGGGAAAATCTTGTCCGCTCTGTAACTTTGTTATTTCTTATTGGATTTTAAAATTACTTGGTTTGAATGTTCACCATATCAAGACGATGTGTCACGTATAATACCCATGCCTGTATCTCCAAGGTCAAGGTCACTGTTACTAAAAATAGATTTTTCTTGTCTGGGCTGTAACTTCCTTATGAATGGAGGGATTTCAAAAAAACTTGGCACAAATGTTCACCATGACAAGGCGGTGTGTCGCGTACAACACCCATGCCTGTAGGTCCAAGGTCACTGTTACTATTAATAGAATTTTGTTGGGAAAATCTTGTCCGCTCTGTAACTTTGTTATTTCTTATTGGATTTCAAAATAATTTGGTATAAATGTTCATTATATCAACATGATGTGTGGTCTATAGGTCCGATATCAAGGTCATTTTCTTGTTCAGGCTATAACTTAAATAACAAGGTGCATCAAGTCAATGTGTCATTTGCAAGACCCTTGTTTATTATGCCCCCGCCATGCAATGGCGACGGGCATTAAGAGTTGCTCCTGTCCGTCCGTCCGTCCGTCCGATATTCTCGTGAACACAACTCCTCCTACACTACTGGTGGGAATTTAATGAAACTTGACCAAAATGCTTGGCCTGATATGTTGTTGTGCATGAAGGTGGGGTTTAGCTCTAACATGTTCCGTTCAGAAGTTATGGCCCTTTGATACTTCCCATTTACATTAGTTTTAATAGGAGTATATCTCGTGAACGCAACTCCTCCTATACTACTGGTGGGAATTTAATGAAACTTGACCAAAATGCTTGGCCTGATATGTTGTTGTGCATGAAGGTGGGGTTTCGCTCTTACATGTTCCGTTCAGAAGTTATGGCCCTTTGATACTTCCATTTACATTAGTTTTAATAGGAGTATATCTCGTGAACGCAACTCCTCCTACACTACCGGTGGGAATTTAATGAAACTTTACCACAATGCTTGGCCTGATATGTTGTTGTGCATAAAGGTGGAGTTTCGCTCTTACATGTTCCGTTTAGAAGTTATGGCCCTTTGATACTTCCATTTACATTAGTTTTAATAGGAGTATATCTCGTGAACGCAACTCCTCCTACACTACCGATGGGAATTTAATGAAACTTGACCACAATGCTTAGCCTGATATGTTGTTGTGCATGAAGGTGGGGTTTCGCTCTTACATGTTCCGTTCAGAAGTTATGGCCCTTTGATACTTCCATTTACATTAGTTTTAATAGGAGTTTATCTCGTGAACGCAACTCCTCCTACACCTCTGCTGGGAATTTGATGAAACTTTACCGCAATGATTGGTCTGATATGTTGTTGTGCATAAAGGTGGGGTTTTGCTCTTACATGTTCCGTTCAGAAGTTATGGCCCTTTGATACTTCCATTTACATTAGTTTTAATAGGAATATATCTTGTTTCTTATATTTTGTGTTAAGCAAAATATGCATTTTGCCCATAACTTTAAAACTACTTGAGATACTGCCTTGAAACTTGAAATATATTTTCACCATCAAATTCTACATCATAACCAACAAGACCCGATAACCCTGCTTCCAATATTTTTCAAATTATGCCCCTTTTTCACTTACATTTTGTGTTAAGAAAAATATACACTTTGCCCTTAACTTTGTTTGGAATGGAGGGATTTTCAAAATAACTTGGCACAAATGTTCACCATAACAAGGCGGTGTGTCGTGACAATACCCATGCCTGTAGGTCCAAGGTCAAGGTCACTGTTACTAAAAATAGAATTTTCTTGCAAAATCCTGTCAGCTCTGTAACTTTGTTATTTCTTAATGGACTTTTAAATAACTTGGTATAATTGTTCACCATATCAAGACGATATGTCATTTACATACCCAAGCCTTTAGGTGGAAGGTCAAGGTCACTGTTACTAAAAATAGAATTTTCTTGTCCGGGCTGTTACTTTGTTATGAATGGAGGGATTTCAAAATAACTTGGCACAAATGTTTACCATGACAGGGCGATGTGTCGCGTACCATGCCCATGCCTGTCGGTCAAAGGTCAAGGTCACTGTTAAAAAAAATAGAATTCTCTTGTCCGGGCTGTTACTTTGTTATGAATGGAGGGATTTCAAAATAACTTTGCACAAATGTTCACTATGACAAGGCAGTGTGTCCGCACAATACCCAAGCCTGAAGGTCCAAGGTCAAGGTCACTTACTAAAAATAGAATTTGTCTGGGCTGTAACTTCATTATAAATGGAGGGATTTCAAAATAACTTGACACAAATGTTCACCATGACAGGGCGGTGTATCGCGTACCATGCCCATGCCTGTAGGTCAAGGTCACTGTTACTAAAAATAGAATTCTCTTGTCAGGGCTGTAACTTTGTTAGGAAAAGATTGATTTCAAAATAACTTGACACAAATGTTCATCATGACAAGATGGTGTGTCCCGTACCATGCCCATGCCTGTTGGTCCAAGGTCAAGGTCACTGTTACTAAAATAGAATTTTCTTGTCAGGGTTGTAACTACATTAGGAATAGTGTAAATTTCAAAATAACTTGGCAGAAATGTTCACCATGACAAGGTGGTGAGTCGTGTACCATGTCCATGCCTGTAGGTCCAAGGTCAGGGTCACTGTTACTAACAATAGAATTTCCTAACTGTTTTGAATGGAGGGTTTTCAAAATAACTTGGCACAAATGTTCACCATGACAAGGCGGTGTGTTGCGTACATTACCCATGCCTGTAAGTCCAAGGTCAAGGTCACAGTAACTAAAACTTGAATTTACTTGTTCGGGCTATAACTTCTTTATGAAGGAAGGGATTTCAAAATAACTTGGCACAAATGGTCACTATGACATTGCATTGCATTACCACCAACTTCTTCACAGACATTTCTGTAATGAGAAGACAACAGTGCCACAAATACAAATAATTTACTTGATCATCAAGTTTATGCATATTCTTATAATTACTCAAACATGACTGTCTTTGAAATGCTATTATTCCCATCATTGCACTTTAGTATCTGAAAACGATGCATAGCGGGGGCATCCGTGTCCTATGGACACATTTCTAGTTTAGTTATGCCCCTTTCAAATAAAACTTCAACATGAAACTTAATGTTGCCTATAACTTTGAAAGTACTTGTCCTTTTCACGTAAAACTTGGAATATATCATCTGCATGAACAACATCGGTTACAAAAAGAATCATAACTCCTGTTTGACTATTTTATGAGTTATGTCCCTTACACATGCAACTTAAACATGAAACTTAATGTTGCCTGTAACTTTGAAAGTACTTGTCCTATTAACTTCATCAGCATGAACAGCGCCATCTGTGACAGTAAGAATTATAACTCCAGTTTCAATATTTTTGGAGTTGTTCCCCTTTCAAATAAAACTTTAACATGAAACTTAATGTTGCTCATATGTTTGAAAGTACTTGTCCTTTTCACTTAAAACTTTGAATATATCATCTTCAGGAACAACAACATCTGTTACAATAAGGACTATAACTTCTGTTTGAATACTTTTTTAGCTATGCCCCTTTCAAATGCAACTTTAACACGGAACTTAATGTTGACATTAACTTTTAAAGTACTTGTCCTGTTCACTTAATATTCAGAATATATCATCTTCATGAACAACGTCATCACTAACAACAAGAATGATAACTCCTGTTTGACTTTTTTATGACTTATGTCCCTTTCACATGAAACTTTAACATGAAACTTTGTTGCCTATATTTTTTAAAGTACTTGTGTTATTTACATAATACTTGAAATATTTCATCTTCATGAACAACAACATAGAATACAACAACATAACTCTGTTTAACTATTTTTGAGTTATGTCCCTTTAAAATGCAACCTAATATTGCATATAACTTTGAAAGTATTTGTCCTATTTACTTAATACTTGGAATTTATCATCTGCATGAACAAAGACATTGGTGACAAAAAGAATGGAAATTCCTGTTTGAATATTTTAAGAGTTATGCCCCTTTCAAATGCAACTTTAACATGAAACATAATATTGCCTGTAAAATTGAAAGTACTTGTTCAGTTCACTTAATTCTTTGAATATTTCATCTGCATGCACATACCAATTGGTGAAGAATGATAACTCAGGTTTCACCATTTTTTTAGTTATTCCCCTTTCAAATGCAATTTAGGTGACTCGTGTGTTCTGTGGTGTAGTATTGAAATCAACTTGAATAAAAACATTTTATTATATATGATTAAACATAGGCCCACATTTCAACTGTTTGCAAGCAGGCGACACATGTGTTCTGCGGAACACAACATTCTAGTTTGTAATTATTTCATCATCTTTTCTTGAAATCTTCTGGGGGTGTCTTTCTTTAATCGAGTGGGCAAACACCACAGGTGCATCACATTATTGATTACTGACAGTCGGTGCAGATCATAGACCATCACCTTAATCCAATTATCACCTCTGATATGTTCTCAAAGTGTTATTAAACTCGTAATTAACTGTCAAATTTACAAGCTGTTAGTTTCAACATCCGTGTCGCTTACATCATTATTGTGCTTATACCATTTACAATAAGAAAATGCAGCTCACGTTATTGTGATGCAAATATGTTTTTTGTCACCAGTAAATTCGCCAATTGCAAAAAAATGTCGCCAAATTAGCTTATTTGTCGCATTTGACGACATTGGGGACCGACAGCGGGAACCCTGCATTAGTCATAGATTCACATCAAGGTTTCAGATGCCAGGTTTCTATTAAGATGCGAATACTTATATTGAAATATGGTTGTATATCCAGTTTAGATTATTTAAGTTTGAATGTTAACAGTTTGGAGAAAAACAAAAAAGCTCAATTGCATGATTGTACCATGCGTGAATATAGTACACTATCATTTATAATTTTGAAAAAATTGAAACATTTGCAAAATGTTTTGCCAAGATTGTATTAAATGACATTTGTTTCTACTCCATGTGATACTGTATAATTGTTAATGTTCGTGAGGATGTAATGTTCGCGTATTTCGCGATTTGATAAAAATCGCGAAATTATCAGCCAGCATCAATGAGAGCTTATGTACAAGCAAAATTTTACCCCTACACCGGAAACAAAACAAAACACATACGTATCTTTGAACTTTAATACAAGACTACATAGTATACCTGTGCATATTAAAAGCCATGTAAGCATACAATATACACCTTTGAAAGACTTTTTGAAAAACTACTTTCAATTTCTACTGTGCAATTTTTTTATGACCAAATAAGTCGGAGTGAATATAACAACATGAAAATTTGATGAATTCCTTTAATTCAATTTTCCGCGAACATTTCCCCATGCGAAATGCCGGCAAAACAGAAAACGCGAACTTTTACGCCAGCAAAAATATCCACTTATACAGTATTGATCAGATCATCAAGAATTCACATAACTGCTAAAACAAATACATAATTTGATGATTTCATTGTTTTAAGTAATGCCCTGCCACCTACAAGTTGCATTTTTATCAAATACGTTTGCTGACAGATCCAGTTTATATTAAAGGATATCCTCAGCATTTTGAAGGAGGCGGTACCTAGCAAATATTGGTTAAACCGATCTCTGCTGGTCAATGACTATCGGTCCATTAACGTAATTGACAGATGACCCATTGTGTGCCACAATTTGGCATTTTTATGGCATACCGCTTCAAAATCAAAAAGTAATTTTATCAGTTTTTATACAAAACTGAAAGTTGTATTCCATTAATATGGCAAGCATTAGTTGTTTACGTCTAGGAGTCATGTGACTGTACAGCGGAGGTAACCCAAAAATTTTCAAATAAATGGAAAGGCATTATAGTGTTAACAAGCTGGATCGTAAAGCATTCAGTTTTTTGTGCTTGACAACCAATCTTTATGTCAGTTGTTTCTACAAAATATGACAGATAAAAAGAAAAAAATATAAAGGATCAAAATGAAGTTTCTCTGTAATTCAAGGCTCAAATACAACCCCTAATCGTATGTAACTCACATAAATTGCAGGTGTCAAAGATTGACTACATGTTTGATTGTACAGAGACGTAGCTTTCATGCCAGTGCCCCAAAATATGACAAGTTCTATGACCCGGAAGAGAATATCACTCGCATGCACAAGAAGAAGGGATGGCTGGACTACAATGATGTTGTGTATCAGCCAACTAAAGAAGGAGATTCACCCAGACCTGCTGTAAGTTGTAACACTACCTGTCAAACAGGACCAGAATTTTTCCCACATTATTTAACAATACAAAAACATATGCACTATTTTATTGTGTTTGGTTGCTTTCAAATTCCCTTATTCATCTTTTTAAATATTACAGTCACATTGTTTATGCCATGTGGTGGCTGTAAAATGTCTCCTTGTACATTCAGTCAGTGCTATAACCTTTTCTGTTTGATGGCTGTTGAGCATGACTCGTACAGTGTATATATAGAAAAATAATAGGTTGCGGTCAGCGGGGCTAGATGGCATCAACATTAATATAATAATTCCAATACTTGTTATGAACCAGTTGAAATGGGAGCTGCAATATTTTGATTTAATAAAATTGTTTTCCCTGTATATTACCATTTTTCATGGATGATGTTTTCTCATACGGAAATTTGTAATTAGCAATTATTTTAAAATTTTCTAAAACAGTTTTCTGGCAAAATATTGATAAAAGTGTTTGTTTATAACTATTTAAATAATTCACTTAAAGTGTTTGATTAAATATTAGAAAGTGTTCCTTTCTGAACTGTACCATTAATGTTATGTACATACAGATTAAAGTCATCATCTGTTATCTAGTGTTGCTTCTATTACAATTCTTCTTCTTTTAAAACTACCAGAAACTTACAGTTGTTGTTCCTTTGCACAAAATATTTCTAGTAGGCCCCCACCTTCCCTCATCCCCCCACCAGTGGGAATTGATCACCCTCCCACACATTGCACCACCAAGTATTTCATACTGCTGACATTTCCCATAATACTGCTCACATTTCCCATAATACTGCTAACATTTCCCATCATACTGCTAACATTTCCTACCATACTGCTGACATAGCCCACCATACTGCTGACATATCCCACCATACTGCTAATATTTCCCACCATACTGCTAACATTTCCTACCATACTGCTAACATTTCCAACCATACTGCTGACATATCCCACCATACTGCTAACATTTCCCACCATACTGCTGACATATCCCACCATACTGCTGACATATCCCACCATACTGCTTTTACATATCCCACCATACTGCTGACATATCCCACCATACTGCTAACATTTCCCACCATACTGCTAACATTTACCACCATACTGCTGACATATCCCACCATACTGCTGACATATCCCACAATACTGCTAACATTTCCTACCATACTGCTGACATTTCCCACCATACTGCTGACATATCCCACCATACTGCTAACATTTCACACCATACTGCTAACATTTCCCACCATACTGCTAACATTTCCCACCATACTGCTGACATATCCCACCATACTGCTAACATTTCCCACCATACTGCTGACATATCCCGCCATATTGCTAACATTTCCCACCATACTGCTGACATAAACAATTCTACTCGTGCTATTTCAACTTGCTAATCATATACCATACTGCTGACTATATCCCTTACTGCTGGCCTTTTGAAAAAAAGGAAAGTTATTGTAATATCATCCTTCTGTTTGGTTGCTTGCAGAATTTATATTTATTATGCCCCCACAAAGGAGGAGGCATGTAGAGTTGTGCTCTGTACCTCTGTCCGTACATCCCCCAAATTTTGTGAGATCAACTTCTCATTAACTATTGGGTGGATTTCTTTTAAACTTGCAGAGATGGTCAAGCAGAATGTGTAGATGATAGCACAGAAAAGAATTTTTTCCTGTGGCCATTTTTCCCAGAGTTATGATTAATTTCTGTAATAAAATCTTGTGGCATCAACACCTCATTGACTATTAATCGGACGGATTTCTTTCAAACTTGCACAGCTGATCAAGCAGGATGTGTAGATGGTCATAAATAAAACATTTTTTCCTGTGACTACTTTTACCAGAGTTATGGCCCTTTATTACAAATGCTTTTGTAGCATCGAGGGCATCAGTGTCCAAGGACACATTCTAGTTTAAACCTGTCTTTGTTTTAATTCCAGGAAATATGTCATCAAAGGGATGACATAATGATAAGCCCAAAGAAGTTCTGGTACTCGGCAGTATTGGTAAGTTTGCCTGAAAAACATTATGTTTCGAATCGCTAGGAAATAGGCTTGGCACTATCAATGTGCTTAATTAATTGAAAAGTGTTTTTAAGATCACTGTTTCTGCTCAGTTATTTTATGTAACAGTTATTGCAGTCTAAATATATGTTCCTTAATGTTGTTGCTGTTTTAGACTGACATAAATATGTAATATATCAGATATACATTGTTTCTTCAGGTCAGAGGTTTGTCTATAGACGAGGCCATACGACAGTGTGAGTTCAGCAAGAAACTGGCAGCTAAAATCATTAAAGAGGTTTGTCTGATAGTATGTTACAATGTGCATGTTTAGGGCATGACATTCCTATTGCCACAGTTTACACTGTCCTCCATACACGAATATTTATTGTTGAATTGAAGCACCTCCGTGCACAGATGGCCAAGTATTTAAAAATTCACCAGATAATTTGTAGGAGAAAGATTCTGTTGCAAGATGTTTTATTAGCTCGACTATTCGAAGAATATGTCGAGCTATTGTACTCACTTGGGCGTCGGCGTCGCCGTCGGCGTCCCGCTTTGGTTAAAGTTTATGTGCAACCTACCTATATCTAAAAAACTACTATAGCTACAGCTTTTAAACTTGGCACACTTGTTCGTCATCATGTCCCGAGTGTGTATGTCAAGAACCATAACTCTAACTTTCATTTTGATCAAATTATGGCCCTTTTTGACTTAGAATTTCAGGTTAAAGTTTGCGTGCAAGCTACTGTACAAACTCATAACTTCAATACTACTTATACTACAGCTTTTAAACTTGGCACACTTGTTCATCATCATGTCCCGAGTGTGTATACCAAGAACCATAACTCTGACTTTCATTTTGATCAAATTATGGCCCTTTTTTGACTTAGAATTTCAGGTTAAAGTTTGCGTGCAAGCTACTATACAAACTAATAACTTCAATACTACTTATACTACAGCTTTGAAACTTTCAACACTTGTTCATCATCATATCCCAAGTGTGTATGCCAAGAACCATAACTCTAACTTTCATTTTTATCAAATTATGCCCCTTTTTCGACTTAGAATTCAGGTTAAAGTTTGCGTGCAAGCTACTGAGCAAACCCATTACTTCCATACTACTTATACTACAGCTTTGAAACTTTCAACACTTGTTCATCATCATATTTCAAGATTGTATGCCAAGAACCATAACTCTTACTTCCATTTTGTTCAAATTATGGCCCTTTTTCGACTTAGAATTTCAGGTTAAAGTTTGCGTGCAAGCTAGTTACTTTCATACTTCTTGTACTATAGCTTTGAAACTTAAGACACTTGTTTACCATCATGACCCTGACTATTTATACCAAGAACCATAACTCTTTCTTTCATTTTTAATCAAATTATGGCCCTTTTTCAACTTAGAATTTCAGGTTAAAGTTTGCGTGCAAGCTAGTTACTTTCATACTTCTTGTACTATAGCTTTGAAACTTATTCACCATCATGACCCTGACTATGTATGCCAAGAACCATAACTCTTTGATTTTTTTCAAATTACTGCCCTTTTTAGACTTAAAAATTAAGGTTTAAAACTTTGTATACCTTTATTTTATCTTACATCAGGTTTATTTTCAAAGGCCCATAACTCATCCTTGCTTTTTTATATTTGATTTTTGCCCCTTTTCACTTGAAATTAGAATTAAGACTTATAAATAATTGTTAAAGTTTCAATGTTAGTGTTTTTCATATGAAATGCTATATAAAAGGTTTAAAACAGATCTCCTTAACATACTTTGGTTGAAAGTGTTGAGTAATTGTGGTGTGGGTGGGTGGGTGCATAGACTATACCATACCATACCATACCATACCATACCATACCATAACACTGTACTGTACTGTACCCCCACCACCCACCACCACCTCCACATACCAACACCACCACCAACAACAACTACAACAACACCAACACAAACAACAACAACAACAACACCCCCAACAACAACAACAACAACAACACCGCCAACACCACCACCACTAACAACAACAACACAACCACCACCAACAACAACACCACCATTAACAACACCAACACCACCACCAACAACAACTACAGCACCACCATTAACAACAACAACACCACCAACAACAACACCAGCACCACCACCAACAACAATATCACCACCACCACCAACAACAACACAAACACAAACAACAACACCACCAACAACAACAACAACAACACCACCACTAACAACAACACCACCATCACCACCACCAACAACACCAAAAACAACAACACCACCACCACCAACAACAACACCAACACCACCAACAACAACACCACCACCAACAACAACATCATCACCACCACCAACACCACCACCACCAACAACAACACCACTACCAACAACAACAACACCAACAGCAACACCACAAACAACATCAACACCAGCACCAACAACAACACCACCACCACCAGCAACACCCCCACCAACAACATCAACACCACCACCAACAACAACATCAACACCACCACCAACAACAGCAACAACAACACCAACAACCAACACCACCACCACCACCACCACCACCAGCAACAACACTACCACCACCACCACCAACAACACCAACAATACCAACACCAACAACACCACCACCAACAACAACACCAACAACAACACCAACAACAGCAACAACACCACCACCAACAACAGCAACACCACCACCAACAACAGCAACCAGCATACCATACTGTACTTCACCACGCCACACCACTATAGGTGGGCAAAGATAGTGGGTTGATGGGTGTGGGATCAGGGGTTTATGGGCTGGGTTGTGTAAACCCTAAAAAAAATCTACAAGAATAAATTAAGTGTAATTTATTGATTTCCTAACTTGGATTAAGAAACTTTTGTTCATGTGTGTTTGTTGGGGGTGTCATAAACTCCTGAATCACTCCCCAGTTTAAATGAAGCCCAGTTACAATGTGCTTAATAATTCTGACTTTTCGAATAGTCGAGCGTGCAGTTATTCTGACTGGCTCTTGTGAAATTATGCCATGTGTTTCAGTATTGAAAATAAACTACAACTTCAAGCAAAAATTCTTCTGAGTCATTAATAAATTTAATTTAAGGTATTTTCAAATATATGAATGACACAGAGTTGACTTTAAACCAGTGAAACAATCTTAATTCATTGAAAAAGTTTACACTGACTAGGTTGGTAATTCTGTTAGGTTACCATTTCTTCAAACAGGCATATGATGGCTGAGGTGGGCAGTATCCACAAAAGTTTTCTGATATTCATCATAAGTAATTCTTGACCAATCTTCATCAAACTTAGTGGGAAATTTAGGGCATAATATCTTGGCTAAGTTCTGTACCTGACCGGATTTCCACAGGCACTGGACTTAAGGCCTTTTAATCACCACCAAACCTTTTGTTAGTGACATACATATTTGTGGCAGTTTGACTCTTGTTCATTATTTTGTAATGGTCATGTATGGAGATAAACTGTGTTTTCTAATTGTGGATTTTTTTGTTGGGTGTATATTATTCCTTTATCAGCAAACATGCTTATATCCAATCACTATCTTTTTTTTTCCTGATAAATATTCAAGTTTTTTATTTAACTTATAAAAAATAAATTCTCAATGAGATCACACAATTACCTCTGTAATAATATTAATAATCTGAAAATAAGGAATACAATGTGTATATTGTCTTTTTTTTTTGGCTATTCTTGCAGGTACTTGTTGAAGCCCAGGAAATGGCAGTGCATGATTTTAATGTAGAGTTCCAGTCGAACCTGTGGGTTGGTGAGTATCTCTTGATTCTCTTTTAACCAAACATAGTTAAAAGACAAAAGATCTTGCAATGGGATCTGCAACAAATGATGTAAGAGAAAACCTGATGCCTAAAAAAAATAAGTCTTCAAAATAACAAACCGCCTTATCAACATTAAATTTCATCTATTATTTGCAAAAAAACCTATACATTCCATCTTTTATTAATAAAACTTGCCCTAATGGATTCATGCTACATATCCAAATACTTATGAAAACAAAACATGAAAACTTTATTTTAAATTTTAAATTGTATATATAATTATAACTACTAAAATTTATTATTAAAGAGATGATACAAGTACTGTAAATTTGTAATTACTGCATTGTGATATCCCACAAGCAGCATCTCTAGGGTCTACGTTGTTTGCTTTTTTGCTTTTCTAGAGCTTGTAACATTGTTACATTCCGAGGCAGTATACCATTTTGTTGTTGTTTTTGTTAAGCTTTTGATGTCCTTATCTAAAATAGGTCATACTGGTACATTAAACTTGTAGTACTATTTAGATAATTTGGGAGTGTGGCTTTTGCTGATGTCTCTTATCTGACTGGAATGTTTCTTTTGTACATAATATTCCATTCAATTTAGAAATTTCTTTTTATTTTAGCCAGCATTTTGTTAACTTACCAGCACCATTTTCTCATACTGGCTATTTGAATAATGCTTTTTTGAGAAAGCAGAACATCATACAAATAGAACATACTGATAAAATGTATTCTTTTTGCAGCTGATTCTTTTGTGGAGAATCACTATCGGTTGAAGACGATAAAAAGACATGCCAGAGGACGAATGGCCATAACTCAACATCGATTTAGTACATACTTCGTGAGATTGCGGGAAGGTCAGCCGCCCAAACATTACTATGCTCCAGAACCTTCGGGACGGGAGAAGTTAGAACAGTACATCAAAGAGCAGAGAGCTCGTAGGATTGTACATGCATTGTGATTAGACCAAAATGATGTGAAATTGTTGTTTCTGTTGGATGTCTATAAATAAAATTTTGTGTGAATCAGATATAAGTTTGCGGTCTTATTCCTTAAATCTAAAATTAAATATACAATCTTATTCTTTTATCTAAAATTAGTGTGGGAGAACTGTAGAAAAAAGTCCTGAGCCTACCTTTGTATGTATGAGGTGTGGATCAAATCAGTCTCAATAGGTTTATTCGTTTTTGCTCTGTGAATCCTTTTTCTTTACAAAATTATACCAGTATACCTGTAGGGATCGAAGTTTTAAGGGCACCCAGTGAACATTAACAAAATATTATAAGACGAAGTATGCCGTCTATATATACACACAAGTAAAACATGCCTTGGGTAACAGCTGTTGAATCATGGGCATAAGTCACAGAAGATATTTTGGATTGCGACTACATTCATTTCGATAGTTTGAAAAAAAAATATACAAAAAAGACATTTTCAAACCATCAACATATTTATAAATTGAAACATACTGTTTGTTTTGCTATTTTTATTAATAATAGAAATGTGGCCATCAAACATCAAAACAATGAATGTCAATAAAAAGTGACAGTCAACAGGTAAACTTCAATCAAGAAAACTCCATTGGATATAACATTCCAAAAATAAAAAATCGAACATAATATGTTTTTTTTTGTTTTCACAACCATGAACAACCGCAGATTAGATAAGTAAGCAGAAATGCACAAAGAACTATGTTTACAAAGCACCGAGCTGTGACACCACTGCCGTTTATAACGGTGATAGTACCGTGACACCAGTGTTTATATAGTGATGACGGTACCGTTACACTAGTGTCTGTTTATAGTGGTGATTGTACCATGACACCACTGTGATGATACAATGACACTATGTTTTATAGTGGAGATTGTAACATGACAACACTGTCTAATATTGTCGGTGGCGGAACCATACCACCACTCTCTGTTTAAAGTGGTGATGACACCCATGACATCACTGTTTGTTTATAGTAGTACGGTACCGTGACACCATTGTATGTTTATAGTGGTGATGATACCGTGACACCACTGTCTGAACACGAATAGACCCTCATATTTTCACGGAAGGTGTCCTTAAATGCTTTTTTCTGGTTGATTTTACGCATTTTTGCCTTTATACATTATTGAAAAAATCACATAAATAACGTTGAAAATCAAAGTTTTTGAAGTGTGCACTTTAACTCTTTGAGTATTATTTTTATAATTCCTACACACTTAGTATCACTGAGTATGAATTTGACAATACGTGGGCGAATAAAGAGTTTGTAACGGGAATGATATTTAGAACTTTGCAGTTAAGGATGCACAAACTTTCTGGCTTTTATTTGAAGTGAAATTTATACCTTTTTAAACAGTGTTTTGTCTTTCCGTATTTGTTTTCATGTTCTTGCGTACATACATTAAGTAGGTGGTTAGGGTGTGTTTGCTGCTTCCCTTTCACCACCTCTTCCGTTGAAGCTACTCACGTACTAATGTTAATATAGAAGATATATGTTATTCGTCAGCAATCATAGGACAAGCTCACGTTCATGACATTATTGAGTTTTGACAGACACAAATATAACAAACCTTAAGTTTGAAAAAGTTAGTTTATATGAATACAGTATGAATGATAACTGTTTTACTTTTTAATAAGTTTATTCTGTTCTTATTTGCAAGGTTTTGTCTGTACGCAATACCATCCACTGTTCGCTAAGTCTTCGTGTTTTTCGCTTCCTTGCCAACAATTTTTTCTGCCACTAAATTGTTCGTTCTATCTGCTGTTAACGGCCTTTTTTCTCCATGGAACTCTGGTGGCAAAGACAATGCGGAGAGTCCTTCATAATGCGATGATCTTGTTTTTCAAGCGTTTGTCAGACTTGTGTATGTAAGTTATCTGGAAATGCCTCGGAACTAGCAACATGAGAAGGACCTGTATATGTGTACTGAAATACAAAAATCGAAATATAAAAATGATAATCGGAAATGCCGAAAGACTTAACGTTACACATGGTCCAACCGCTAATAATAAGTCCTTACATAAGAAATTTATCATTGAATTTATGTAATGGACTCCCCTTTCTATCCTATCAATTTACTGTGATTACGGTTCTTTTGTTAAAATTGTTTATTTAAATAATGATGGGAATTTAATAGCTGAAGTTAATGATAAGACTGCTCGGATGTGCAGGCTGGTCTGGGTTTGCACTTGTCGCAAATGTAACATTTGCTTAATGGTTAATATGCATATTCCAACCAACGATAATGTTTGAACTAATACACCTCACTGCCCGTTGTGTCTATAATTTGAACATGTTTCGTTTATATTATAAATACCTTGGGAACAGAGAACCAATTGAAAAAGTTTTTCTTGCAATGAAAATAGCCTTAATGGAATGCTTGAGTACTGGGCAAAACTCAGTCCCTCGTGTGCATGTAATTGATACCAATTTTATCGAATCTGAAATTACTCTATGTTTACAACTTTTAATACGCAGATACCCACATCTCTCAGTGCACCCAATCCCCTGACAAGGTCGCCAAGAACTGTCATTTGAAAAATGCTGTGTTGCCTTTTAAAATGCTTGATTTCTTCAATTTAATTTTTCCACACAAAATCTATATGCATTTCAACCTGAGAATGATAAATATCTATCATGTTTGAAAAAATAGTAATGGCATTTTTTCATGATTTTGTTTATTAAAAAGGAAGTGCATAAGTTTTTTTCTGTTCGGAATAATTTTACCCTGGGACAGAGGGTGGGGTGCCCCGTGGGTACTTAGTTATAATCCTTCCACCTAAGATTTTTTATTGGGCGATTCGCAATTAAACAAATTCAATGGTTGCGTTGGTTCAGTAGAATTGTACTTACAGTGGACATGGATTTTCTGAGCGAGGCTCTAGGAGATGTCCCACCTCTGTCCAGTGAACCCCTGAAAGACAGCCGTGCCTTGCACCGCAGAACTGAGCCAAACGATTTCTGAAATAAAAATTGATTATATTCAGTTTTATTCTGCTGATGAAATTACTTGGAACATTTATCGGATGCCCTTACTGGATTAAACTGTTGTAATGTATAACCAATGGCAACAAATCATATGCCCAAGGTTATAAAACTGAGCATCGAAACCAGTCTCGAATCTCAAGCATCTGATTGGCTGAAATGGCGACTGGTCCCCATTTTAGCCAATCAGATGCTTGAGATTTGAGACTGGTTTCCAATCCTAGCTTTATAACCTTCAGCTTGTTACTTTGTACGCACTTGTGTTCGTTGGCATATTATTTCGAGGTTTTCGGGTTTTCCGTTTGTTCTTAGATTCGTGATTTTCAATTTTCTAAAATAAATTTAAGTTCTATTTTGTCATGTTTGTGATGGTTTAAAATTTATGGAAATATCTTCATATGAAATCCAGTATTGAATGCCCAGTATTTTGAAAAGATTTCATTTCAGAACTTGTTTATAAGGCTTTTAGTCCCCAGTAATTTAAGCAACACTGTGTAAACTTAAAATGAATTCCAAGTGATTTCTTTGTGTAGAATTAAAATGAATTTTTCAGTGATTAAAGCATAGAACTGTGTAAACTTAAAATGAAATCAAAGTGATTTCAGTGATGACGCTGTGTAGACAAAATAAACTACAGTTATTAAAGCATAGTGTTATGTGACTTAAAATGAGTTGATTTAAGCATACCGCTTTTTCGACTTAAAATCATTTCACAGTGATTTAAGCATAAACCTCTGAATTATAAGTTTAAGTTATTTCAGCATATTGCTCTGTTGGCTTTAATAATTTCTCTAATGATTAAAAGCACATCAATGTGTATTGTTTTGTAGCAATTCAGACATTTTATTTATAACATCACGATTTATAGAACATACCTTAGATCGTTTGGAATCAATTTTCGATTTGTAAATGAACTCCATAAAAGCGATGATCACTGACAGAGTTAGACCAGTTACTAAAATATAGAATATACCAGCCACATTTTCCAAGTTTAGCTCAGCTTGTCCACCATCCTGAAATAGTAAGTCATTACACCAGTCACACAACACATCTGACTTCCCTAATTTCTATAAAGACAATTTGCATTGCGTTGTATGTAGTACTTCTGACCTACTAAATGATAATTGTATGTCTCTTTTTTATTTTAAATTACAAAACTGACATAAGTTGTTTTTTTCGCATAAACTGGTCCGGACCATAAGTACTTATTGTGTTTATCTGACGCACCATGTGAAATCAAGGCTTGTTGGCCGTTAGCTGTAAATGTAGACCCTGACAAATATCAGACATACAGGAGTCCGAACTGACTGGATCTTAACTGTTTAATAGATGCATTAACAGTGCTTCTCTTACTGAATGACAGTGAAGACCCTGATAAGGCAGCCGCGCGGATCTGAGTTTTAACTGATAGCATAGGCAATAACACGGCCACCAATCGAACGATACCCGGTGCAACGGCGCACCGCTTCGAGGGTATTTTGCGAATCCGGTTTAGGTATTGTGTAAGAAATTATTCGAAAAATAAGGTGTTAACTGGTCTCTTTGAAAAGTAACAGAACACACTCAGCAAGTTGAGCATTCCCTGGCAGACAGACCCATACACGATTTGATGTCATTATCGTGAAAACGTCGTTTGGATCTTAATTTACAATAAAAACAAAGACACTGCTCATATAAAATTGAAAGCGACGAGTCCGGTTATCACACGACTTTCTTTGATTCATTACCTGGCTCTTTTCTTTGTGAGGACACTCCGATTTTCTTTCCCACCATTTTTTTTGCATTTCTTCAAGGGTGCCTTCTTCTCGAAGTTTGAGTACTGCTAGTGTAAGTTGATCTCTGTATTACAAAACATGATCACAGATGTGTGAAAACGTATTTCAGATCAGAATCAACGTTAGCAATATAGTTGTCTTTCAGTGTCACATGCTTATATTTATTATAATAAAATGAAATAAAGGCCTAAAGAAACAGAACAAGGAAATATATCTATTTTCGGTGATCTTTGGGAATGTTGTGGGAGACCAAATAAACAAAAGGGTGAAATATGCATATCAGGAATTGCCACATTAAAAAACAGCCTCCCCACACAGTCCAAGAAGAAAAGAGAGAGCATGGTTAATAAAATGATCAGTTTCAAAGAATCACAGTAATTAATCTTATTTGGATATCGATGGCAACGTCTTATATTATGATTATAAATGAATTGATTTGTATGTAAAATGTAACATCTGGACAAAAATGTGTGGTTAAAGGTAAAATAGACTTTTTAGTTTCTAAAGTTGTCATCTATTTTAATTTTGAAATTAAACCAGAGCCTTACGTATAACAAGGTAGAGGGTTAAAAACTATTTATAAATACTATGATAAGTGTTGCTTTTTTATGAATTAAACTGCAGTTATATAACATGATTCAACTAAAAAGTGATCTATTTAATCAGCATCTGGAGTAACATAGGATATACATGGACACTAGGTTTCCAGCTAAATATAATCACTATGAAGCTTCAACAATGCATTGACTATCGCAATCGAATGTTGTTTTCATTTACCTTAGATCGGAACCTATTGGTGTTGCAATGCCATAACCTTTTGAATCTAGGTTAGTCCCTACTTTCATGGTATCACATGGTTTTCGCATGTTGATATATTCATTGGTAGTTGATTCAATTAGGAAGGCATAGTTTCCCTTTCGGACTCGTTTAAGCCCCTCTTCGGTTTTTGAAACAAACACACTGGGACTTGCTGACTGCATGTAAGCCCACATCCTTTCATGTACAGGAAATTTTGAGTACTGAAAAAGTAAAAGGCAGATTGATGTGTACAATTGCTGCAAAATATCTTACAGATCGAATATTTTAATGCCTATTTAAGATGCTTCCTAACAGTACCTCAAGTGGAGAGCTTTCATTACAAAAATAATTATGTGTGAGGAGCACATTAGATGAGCAATATGCTCCTATAATGTGGATTTACTTATAATGATGGACATAACATTTCGTGTTTTCGAACAAACCTTGTTTTATGGGTTCTTAAACTCGTGGTTTATTTGTTTTTAAATCAAAGTGAATTCAATTTTATAGTTCTTGGTGGTTTTAAATTCGCAGATTTATCGGTTACAAAAATCAGTCACTCAGGAATATTACTAAATACACAGTACACACTTAAAATACCTCTATATTCTTCAAACTATAGTTGTATTGGCTCAATTGATTTTCATAAAATCGGTGACATTGTTCAAGGTAGAATTGTTCATGAATTTGTTAAATGAAGACCACTAAATGAACCAAATTTAAACTTTGCATGCTCCTATTTAAAATAGATCAGATATAAAAGTCACAACATTAAATACTAAAAACGCGAAATATGTATTTCAGAAATAGCTACATCCAAAAAGACACAACCTCCCCACAAATCCAAAAAGTAGAGGAAAAAGAGCATGGTTTATAAAACGATCAGATTTCAAAACAAGCACCTCAAACAATTAAAGAAAACATGATGGACGACCGCTTTGGAACGGTCAGTGCAAAACAATGTGCCACTGGAGAGTTAAAACTATGTTCAAGGATGTACCAATCTCTTCACAAAAGATTCCCAAATGATCAAACAATTACAAGTTGTCTTGGTGATTTAGCTCTAACCCACCCATTAACTCGACAATGTTGCATGCAAAAGCCACAAACACACAAGAAGCGCCGCAATGAGATGAAACCAGGTTTTTAGTGATTAAGTATAGACATCTGAGTAGAATCCAGAGTTGTATTATGATATAAGGTACCCATAAAACATGTTGGTGTCAATAGGTTAATGCAAACTCAAGTTATTACAAAGGAACTGAATTTCTATTTTAGCATCGGTGACCTTGACCTTGATCACCCTAAATTAGGTAGCAAACCCAAGTTGCATCTTGTTATAAGCTACCCAAACAAAAAGTTAGGCATCAATAGGACACAGCTTACACAAGATATTACATAAAAACTGAATTTCTAATTTTAACAACACTGACTTTGACCTTGATCATAGACAACTGGGCAGCAATCCCAAGCTGCCTATTATTATAAGCTACCAACACAAAAAGTTTGGCGTAAATAGGCCAAAGCAAACTCAAGTTATTGAGTGGAAACTGAATTTCTATTTTTATCTACAGTGACATTGACATTGATCACAGACACCTGGATAGCAATCCCAAGCTGCCTCTTGATATAAGCTACCAACCCACCAAGTTTTGTCTCAATAGACTAAGGCAAACTCAAGTTATTGAGCGGAAACCCAATAGTTGAAGCTCGCACGCCCGCCGACTTCAACATTACAATAGCCAGTTTTCGTTGAAAACCTGGTTAATAAAACATTGGGAGCTAATAGCATTTTCGGAAAAAGGCGATTACTCAATGACCTTGCCGAGACCAGAGCGTCATAAAATTCAAACGAATCAATTTTACGTTGTGGCGAGCGTGTTACCTGAAAGAAAGCTCTTGTGCTCCCAGATGATAATATTCCGTACTGTATTTCTGTTTGTTTGGCGAGATCCTCTGCAGATTCTATAGGAGTTAACATCCTCTCGACCGTCAGGAAAGCTGCCAAGTTTGCCGTGTATGACGAAATGATGATCAAAGTAAAAAACCACCAAACACTGCCGACAATTCTTCCGGACACTGATCTGTAAAACATATAGAAATTTTGGGAAGTGAAGAACAGAATTAACAGACATTAAAACATTGCTCGCTAACATCAGTTCAATAAGTGGTTTCTAATTTCTGAATATATTAGCATAATTATTTACAATAATCCTAGCAAAAGAACAATTTTATGGTCCAAGTTCTTATACTCATTGTATCTGAATCAATACCTTGTAACCGGACTAACCTTGGAGAAATATCACACCCTTGTTGCATAAAAGCTCCCAGAGAGTACCAAAGACTATTGGATATGGTGAAATCATTCTTGATACTTCTACCTTCATCTATATGCCACTCTGTAGGGCTGCAATCACAAGCATGCAATTTTTTTTAAATACATGTCTATCATAAAGTGATACTCGAACAATAATTTTATTATATAGGAAAAACATGAAAATCTTCTTCTTTAAAACAACAAGGCCTAGAGCCTTAATATTTGATATACATCATTATCTAGTGGTCCTCTACCAAAATCTTTCAAACTATCCCCCTGGGGTCAAAAATGGCCCCGCCCTAGGGGTCACTTGTTTTACATAAACTTATATAGGGAAAACTTTAAAAAATCATCTTCTCTAAAACCACAAGGCCTAGAACCTTGGTATTTGGTATGTGTCATCATGTAGTGGTCCTCTACAAAAGTTGTTCAAATTATTCCCCTGGGGTCGAAAATGGCTCCGCCCCGGGGGTCACTAGTTTTATTACATAGTGTTATATAGTAAATCTTTAAAAATCTTCTTCTCTGAAACCGTAAGGCCTAGAGCTTAGATATTTGGTATAGAGCATCATCTTGTTACATTTTCTCCACAATAGCAGCTTAATTTTTTTTTAATTTTTGACTTGATTTTACCAAACTTGCACACAACTCTTGCAACCATTGAGCAGTTGTTGACAGGTGAGCGACCCAGGGTCCTATGGACCCTCTTGTTTTTAAATTGATCATTTTATTAGCCATGCTCTCTCCCTTTCTCTTCTTGCCTGTGTGGGGAGGCTGTTTTTTTCTGAATGTGGCGATCCCTGATATGCATATTTCACATTTTTATGACTGAGATTGACATTCTTTAATACCTTACATAGACAAGCTTGAATCCCTTACCTAAAACGACTGACCAGAAAGAGCACCACACTGACTCCGATATAGGCAAACAAAATACACATCCATATCTCATATGATAACGGGTCCATGAAGGAAAACACACTGGCTTTCTTCACCTGGGTTTTCTTGATCATGATACTGATGCCCAAGCTCATGTACGGTTTCGTGAAGTCCACGAACTGCTCTCGCTGTGATGTGATCGTCATCGGAGCTATTGCCAAATCTACTTCCTAGAATACCAAGCTTTTTTAAAGTGATGTTATTTTATCAATTGCTGTAATATTATGAAGCAATACTATTTGATTAAATTATAATTAGTCATAATAACAAGTTAAATATTAAATTGTAAGAAGAATCAAATTTTTTTCATCAATGCCTGATGTCGAAAAAAATACATTAAAATGGAAACACATAAAAGCAAAAGTGAACAGTGGCATAAAGTATTATTTTACATGCACTGTGTAGAAACCTTTTTAATGAGCAAGATGGTGAGGGGATATACTAACATAACATGCAATAGATTACCTATTAGTAAGTTATATAAATGGTGTATATGCACACTGAAGGAAGCGTGTTCACACATTTTAAGAGCAATCATGCACATGCTAAATTTATTTCGGTTTGATAAAAAATTGAAACAAAAGTAACTAAATATACTAAAATATCAATGCATTATGGAAAATGTTTTATAAGTTTGTGTGGTTTTGCATGCAACATTGTTGAGCTGATGAGTTGGTTGGAGTTATTTCACCAAGTGAGACAACTTGTTTTGTGAGAACCTGTTGGGGCAAGTGTGAGGTCGGTGCCCTCGAACCTGGTTTAAGCACCCAATGGCTAATTCGTTAATTTTATGTGGCGTCTTATTTAATTTTGATATAAAACATGCTTTCTCTTTCCTCACTTCTTCTTCGCTGCGTGGGGAGACTCTGTTGTGTGAGTGTGGCGTTTCCTGATATGCAAATTCTATTTTATTTGTAATGTTAAAAAGGTATATATTAAAACGTTACTATAAGCCATATATGAAACAGTCTCCTAGCAGATAATTAATGAGTTATGCTGTATTTCTATGATTTAATCTTTTGATTACAGGAACTTATGGTTTAATCTTTTGATTATAGGAACTTTTATTACTCTGGCATGTTGTGCTGTAATTCTTTGGTTTAATATTTTGATTATAGGAACTTTTATTACTCTGGCCTGCTATGCTGTCATTTTATGCTTTAATCTTTTGATTATAGGAACTTTTATTACTCTGGCATACCTTTGAGAGCGAAACAAAATATTTAAATTTAACTATGACGTTATTATGAATTGTTGCGCATGGAAGAAAAGACCTATCTTCACAAACCGCTTTACACCCGCAAAAGAGATGCATGTATTTAATTAATTTAAACAATTTCTAAGATTTGCTTTGATTGTTTTGCTTTGATCTATTCCAATGTTCAAACGTAAGATAAGCTATATTTGTACAAGATTGCTGAAAACGAGTGCTCGCGAGTAGGCAAGTTTCCGAGAATGAAAAAAGTAGGAGTGGCCAGACATCAAAGATTCTAATAAAATATCAGTAAGGACATCTTTATTTCTGTAATTGTGATATTGTATGATAACTGAACTGCAACGTAAATTTGGCTACACCAACATAAAACTAGTGATGAATTGTATTATTGTTTTAAGATTGCAGAATTTGTCTTTTTAAACGTCAGCTAACTTAAAATCTATTCCTGCGGCTACATTTCTACAAAGAAATAGAATTGAAAAGGGAACTTTGAAAGCCATCGAACACGACAAATATGAAAATATTGCAGGCTCGGTTTGATTGAGCCTGTTCATGGGCAGTAATGGAAATGCATATTACTACACACGCCTCCTAGCCCCGGGTTTAGCGCAACTCAATAAATTTGTATCCATCCCAAACGATGGTATGCATATGGCGGTGAACATGGAACCTTCAATGCGGTATTTTGAAATTAGTACCATTCCATGTTCAGCGGTGTATGGTCCCCAGAGAAATAAAGGGTTTGCCCTAGTAAAGAAATCAAGCTAGACCTTAAAATTCCTTAAAATTCTATTTACATAAATTCACAAAAACTAAGCGATACAAAACATAATTTTATTCCAACGTGAGTGCATTGTTACTGACAAGAAAATGTTGTGTACTTTGTAAAAAACTTTCAACTACTAAAAGAGAAATCAATAATTGTCATCCGTTTACGCGACCAGGAAGCGACCAAAAGATTGAAGGTAAAACACACTTTTACTATTATCTCGTAAAGTTTACATATGTATGTCACGTGGACACAATAAATTGTTGTCAGTATCATATTACTCGTGTGGGCATTTAAATGATGTTCTGTGTTGTTTAGTTTTTGTGAATTTATGTAAATAGAAGTTTAGGAAATTTTTAGATCTCGCTATTTTTCTTTACTGTTCTAACGTGTCTTACAATCTGCAAAATAGAGATACATTAATAACATACATTTGTGCAAAGTTTCATTAAACGGCATTTTGCCGTTATTGAGATTTTGATAATTTTCTTTTTATCGATGAACAGGATTGGGAGGAGTGTGGCAAGCCCTTTAACAAAAATAGTCTTGGAAATAATTGTTAAAAAAGTAAAGTAAAACTAATTTTCACCTGGTGTAATGGGAACTATAAGAAAATGGAGATGTTAAGGCTCGTACATAAGTATAAATTCGAAAGGCCCTATACATGTAGACTCAGATACCGGTTGTACAATGTGCCACGCCATGTTTTCTAACATGGTTTCGACAAGGGATTCAAATATGCAGAGGAGTCGTCTCGGTCATTACAAACAGGTAACGTTATCCATCAAATTAATATGCATATGACCAACCGGATATAGTTTATAGTACGAGCGATCGATCCCTGCCATCAGCATTACCATTTTAATTCAATTGTTTGTTGTGTGTCTAGACATGTGTTTACTGTTTTACTATTCAAATGATTAAAGCTTTTCCCCTTGTCTGAATGATTAACTTCGTTTCATTTTTTCTCGTACAAAGTATAATATATATGTTTATTTTCGCAGTTTCGTTTATAAGGCTTTAAATGATAATAAGGTCTCGACTTTTTTAAAATGTCAATCGGGTCAACTGTAACGAAAATGTATATTGCATGTAAGGTCTTCAACCGTTAACACATTCAAACATCAACATGAATGTGATTATACTAAGAGATATGGTAAGGCATACAAAGTTTTTGTGATAATTATGATAAAGTTATGTCTTGTGATCGATACTTACATGACAATTTAAAACTACTTTTACATCCCAAGTACTTTTACATCGGGGCAGTGCAGGTCGAGCAATTACCAACCTTTTAAAATTCTCGATATGTGCACATATAAATAAGTGTCTACATAATTGTATAACTACACCGATCATATTATGGTAATAAATCAGCTAACAAGCGTAAAAGTTTGACAAGGAATTTAGTACATTGTTGCACAAAAGAGGGGTAACCCACTTTTACTAATGGATCTGACAAAATAACTACACCATCAACTCAGGACGTTTAAAAACAACGCGACACAATTAAAACTAATTCTCTATTCTAAATTTGGAACAAGTACGTTGCGCTGTGCATGCACTGACTTACGTCACGAGTCAGTTCTCCAAGCATACCAGTCCATGTCCCGTCTGCGGGCTTTTCTCCTTATTAACCATCCTTAGCTACGCAAATTTCGTAATCGAATTCAACTATATCTGTAACAGTTTTGTCATATCATTACAAGAACCTGCAAAGTTTTAGTTTTCAAACCTTGGTTAACGATTGCTTGATTATTGTCAATCTACATAAATAAGGATCGTCCTGGGGTGATGTGAAAACAAGAAAGAATAAAAACAGTAAGGAAATAATCGGTGCTCTTGATATTTCACTGCCTATTTCACTGCCTATCGTTGTAATTGTTATCTCCCAAACACAAATAGAAAAGTCACGCCGCTTTCCTAATAAACGTTTGTAATGTTTTAAAGAAAAATTGTGTAAACGTGAAGTATTATATTTTTCTTTACAATTGTTCAATATCTACTGTTAGTTACATAACGTTTATGTGTACTTTTCGTTTCGCATTTGTCTACAAAAACCGGCAGTGAAGCATTGAAGATCATAGATAAAAAGAAAATTGACAAAGTATTGTAATATTTTCATGAAAGGATGGTTGCTTTCTTTCAACGAATTATTGACATAATGAGTATGATAATCGTAAAAGGCCATGAACTGTCCATTTGATTTTACAGGACGATTTTAAGATTCTAGTGCACACAGCAGTAATGAACCATCTTTTCACTAATTACATCACATGATGTTAAAGCAAAATTGTTGTTTTATAGACTGATACCTGTCGGACTAATTGACCTAGCATACCACTCCAAGTGCCATTGTCAAACAAACCGTACATTCTGTCTTCTCGTACACACATGTTGAACTTTATATTCAACTCTTGCTCTATAGCTCTGGCGAGATCAATACAGAATCCTTTGAAGTTTTCCATGCCACAGAGTGGCTTACGGTTCGCGGTCTCTTCGTCCTTGTAGTCCACATAAGGTGCTTCCTGCAATACCATAACAGTTGATATTGTAACAGAAAACGGTTCGTTAAATTATTTCACTGTTTTAAAATAAGACTGAATGTTCAAATTATTACAGGTTGTTTCACATGGACATCATATTTATAAAGGGTTTAAAACAAAAGTAGACACCTTATTGTGAATAAAAAATGAATAAGAACGCAGGTTCATAACTGCAATTTCAAATTTTTGTTAAATTATTTAGTATGAAACGTTATTTTATTATATTCCTTATCGTTTGAATGACTTTCGCAAATGTCAGAGCATCTAATAGCTTATAAATGATTTTTGTTTATTTCCCTAAACTTTATTTGGCAAGTGAAAAAACTAAATACGTCATGATCTTACATTATAAGTTGCTATTTAAATGCTCAGTTAATAACTGATATATTTTTATTTGTGTTTTATAGTTGCTTAAATTATTAGTTCTGAAAGTTCGAACGGGTCGAGATATGCTGGTAGAAATCTACAGGTCTTTAAATATACATACAATAATGGAAGTAACGATCCTTGTTCTATTTTTGTCATCTACACCAGATTGTCTTCGATGTGGTTCTTGCGTTCTTAGGCCAGTTTCTCTTGTCCAAAACCCTACCTAGAGAGATATACGTTTGTTACATTACATAGTAAAATCTATGTAATAGAAACATAAAGTGCAAGTATGCTAGGTGACGTGTTCAATCTTAATACAATTAAGCAGTGACCTCAGTTGCTTATACCTGTAAATTTCTAATTACAGATAACCAAGTCTATAATTTGTTCAAATTTTCATTACCGTTTTAAGTATTTAATGCAAACAAAACAAGTTTTGCGTTTTCTTTTTGAGATAACACTAGTTTGTTGTCCTTTATACAAATAAAATCGAAGACAAAAACCAATCACCTCCGCTAATCCCATATTCATAGTGATGTCAAACAGATGTAACTTGAATTTATCTCTAAACCCATTGTCGTCAAAGCTTACTTTTCCTGTCAGTCCATTAAACTCGACCTGCAAAATTACATAAAAAATAATCATCTTCGGAACTACAGAGCCCGTACAAATTCAAATTGAGGAAGAAAACATTCTTTCTGTTTGCAAAGATTCAATTGTTCAAACATTATTCATTTTAAAAATGAAAAAAAAAAGTTAATTGTTTTAATAGTTTAAATAAATGTCAAATAAAATGGAATAGCATTCGCAAATACATCGTTTTAATTAATTTAATATCTTCTTGTGTTTTCAAACATTAAGTCTGACAAATCCTAAAACATAGCTGATACATATCGCATGAGAAAACGCAAAATATTTTCTTCATACATTAGCAATTTTAACTATCTTTTTAGTATTTTACCTGTACCGTAGAGGATAACAGCTATTATAAACAAAGACGAAGCACAAATCACCTCACTTCCTTTCAGAATCTCCATAATGTTTGTTCCGTTGTTTGGACTAACATAACTGCTATCTGTACATTTGACATTTTGTATGTTTGAAGATCTGCCTGGCATATTGTACTGATAAAACTGTTTGCTGTTCAGCTGCTTCAGAGCTCGCACGAAGAGATCCACAGCATCAATGACGAGTGCTGGTTCAAGCTAAAAGTAATATATTTCTAAACAAAGGTACTGTGCAAACAAAACTACAGCAATATGAGCTTGGGTGTGTCTTCCAAATGCCAGTAGTATTTACCTCAGATTTGATGCATGCAGCTATGATGATCATAAAAAGGTCAGTATATCAATATCAACAGGTTTTCATAACTACCGGTATATGCTCTCTATGTAACTGTTCTTATAACATTCAATATTTGATCGTAGGACAAATTATTATAAAGGCAAATTTTGCAATGAGCCTTCAATCGATACATGTAATATACGCTATTTTGGTATTGATTCAGTCAGGTTTACGTTTGATGTTTTTTATGTTAATTTAGTTAAAGTTACATTGCAATTATCATAAAATATAGACATTTTATAGAAATTAGAAATTTCCTTACTGATATTTTATTAGAAACTTTGTTGTCTGGCCACTCCCACTTTTTCCATTCTCGGAAACTTGCCTCCTCGCTGCCACTCGTTTTCAGTAATTTTGTATAATTAAGGAGCTGAAAGCCTGTAATATTCATTCCACCATGTCGAAAAGGCTGCAAATTCATTTCTTCCATGCGCTGAAATTACACCCAATTAGTTCATAAAGTATAATTGTCTAGTTCGGATGTTTTCGTATAATTATTCAATAATATAAAGGCATAATGAATGGTGGTCGCCATAATAGCATGTGGATCAGACTCTTATGACGCATAAATTCTATCCATAAATTCTAAAAAATGAGTGACTAACGGATTTCAATTGTACAGGTCAGTTACGGAATATAAGAAACTTGACATGACATGTAGTTTTGATAATATATATTAATTTCGTTTTCTGTTTATAAACTTTAAGAATACCTAAGCAGATTTAGAACATGACTTATCCTTGTGGAATCGGATATTGAGCTGAAACTGTTCAACAGTCCTATCTCAATTGTTACGACAAACCATAGCATATCAACCATTGTTTCGTTGTCACAACAGAAACATATATTGTCAAAAGAAATTCTGAAAACATGTTCCAGAGTTTGCAACAATTTTTAAGTTAATGGTATGGTTACCACATTGAAACGCTCATTCATCATGGGTTGTTATCAACAGCAAAGATTGCACAATAAGTACCCATAGAAATGACAATTATTTGTTTACAAATAAATTTTCCTGAAATAATGTGGCCGATTCAAATATTATCAATTACGTGAAGTATAATAATCATAAGAATCATTGGTAAAGCAATTCTTGATTTAGATCTCTAACGGTAATATATCCTTAACTTTGTTTGTTGTCACAGAAACAATCTTAAGCCTTTTCAGATATATTGAATAATTAAATATATAATATTTTCCTATTTATATGAATTTTAGTCGAAAACTAGAGCTATCGCTGAAAGTGATTGATGCCCCCGCAAAACTGCTTTGTCAGGGAATACATAACAGTTGCGTGATAATTATCTTCACTTCATTCTCATGCTATCTTCAAACTACTTAGATCAATATTTTCAGATGCATAGAAAGCATACCATACAATGAGAATTTTAAGAACACTTTGCCCTTGCAATACAAACACAATGAGTCACATGAAAGTTGTGTCAGAATAATCTGCACTTAATGCTAAACATGTTTAAGTTTTCATATCAATATATTCTAAACTGTCCCAACCAACCCAACTACCCATACAACCCTTCAAAAGAGAACAGACTGCTCAGGTACATTAGACTTGGATCACAATAATCTACATCATCATACACCATTGTTGAATTAAGAAATTTTGTTACTCCAGATGAAAGCTTATGAATGGTTTTCGTTTGTTTGTCATTAATACAAACTTTTCGTTTTCAGTTGTCATATAATAAAGTAATGTTACAGTAGGATTTTATCCGTATTTGTACATCTTTTATGAACACATTATAAATTGGATTCAAAAGACAAATATTCTTACCGCAGAAAGTACAAGTATTTTTCGCAGGTATGGGGTCCCATTCACAAATTAATATATATTATTATATAAGTGGTCTGTATTACGATATTCTAAGACAATTTACAAAAAGAGGTGGGTAAGTTTTGATAATTTTTTACCTAAGAACAGTATTCACTTATGCAAAGGTGAAATATGTATATGAGGAATTGCCAAACTCAGAAAAGCTTCAAATAAAAAAGTAAATAATACAGCTATCTGTACTAAGAAAAAAATATTATAATCTTTACAAAAGTCATGCATTTAAATTTCAAAGCCATTTAAGGCTAATAAAATATAAAAATATGTCGTATAACATCTTTTTTCTGTGATGTGCTAAATATTTGAGTTCGGTCTTATATATTATGATTTTATACTTAGTACCTGTATGTATTCTATAATATTTCACCGATTTGCTTGTTTTGTGAGACGTTTATAAAGGCTATCTTTTCTAAACTTACACAATTGCTGTTTGCTCCAAGGCCAATGGAAGTTAGATCTAATTATACTTACCAGTTCTCCAAGCAGAAAATGATATTTATGTCTCAAAACTGTTGTGTCGTTTTTCTGAAAGAGAATCAAGAAATTATAAGTAAAGCATACTATATTCTTCTTTTTCATAAAAGTGACAAGGGATTAAAAACTTGAATGTAGCATGTGTCATACACTGGCAAGTTTAAACTTTGTTATGTCATTGCATGTCATTTTAACACATAAAATTTGCTTTTGAAATATATGCCCGAATTGTATATAAATAACTTTGGTTATAAAATATGTTCTGTTCTGCTTTTAAAATACAAATGTAAAACGAATCTATTTAAAATGCATTTTAAACGTCAGCAAATGATTCTTTAGAAAAGGTCTCAGTATTCAGCAGTTTAATCATAAGACTTGTAATTCAATTATTATTGTATAACTACCATTTAAGTGTTTTAATACTGTTGTGGAAACTGAATACGACATTTGTCTTTCAATGTTTGTCCTTAGCTAACTTACATTGATCTACCAGTTTAACAATGACTTTCTCACATTGATCTACCAGTTTAACAATTACTATCTCACAATAACCTACCCAGTTTAACAATGACTTTCTCACATTGACCTACCAGTTTAACAATGATTTTCTTTCATTGACCTACCAGTTTAACAATGACTTTCTAACATTGACCTTCCTAGTTTAACAATGACTTTCTCACATTGATCTACCAGTTTAACAATGACTTTCTCACATTGACCTACCAGTTTAACAATGACTTTCTCACATTGACCTACCAGTTTAACAATGATTTTCTTACATTGACCTACCAGTTAAACAATGACTTTCTAACATTGACCTACCAGTTTAACAATGACTTTCTCACATTCTACCAGTTTAACAATGACTTTCTCACATTGATCTACCAGTTTAACAATGATTTTCTTACATTGACTTACCACTTTAACAATGACTTTCTAACATTGACCTACCAGTTTAACAATGACTTTCTCACATTGATCTACCAGTTTAACAATGACTTTCTCACATTGACCTACCAGTTTAACAATGACTTTCTCACATTGACCTACCAGTTTAACAATGATTTTCTTACATTGACCTACCAGTTAAACAATGACTTTCTAACATTGACCTACCAGTTTAACAATGACTTTCTCACATTCTACCAGTTTAACAATGACTTTCTCACATTGACTTACCAGTTTAACAATGACTTTCTCACATTGACCTACCAGTTTAACAATGACTTTCTCAATTTGACCTACCAGTTTAACAGTGACTTTCTCACATTGACTTACCAGTTTAACAATGACTTTCTCACATTGACTTACCAGTTTAACAATGACTTTCTCACATTGACCTACCAGTTTAACAATGACTTTCTAACATTGACTTACCAGTTTAACAATAACTTGTTCAGCTCTTTCTGTTTGAATATCTAGGAAAACTCTGATTTCTGCTTTATCGTTCTTTTGATGGAGGTCTTTGAGCATCAGGTAACAGCTTTGAACGTCAGCAACCCGCTTCACGTCTATGTCTATGGAGTGTTCCCGGATGTTCACGGCCTGGAACAGCTGCTGAAGTCGTATCAATCCTGTTGAGTAACAATTATACAGCTTTGTGAATATGGAATTAAAATAGATGAAAAGGGAACTTTGAAAGCCAACAAAGACGTGAAATATTGCAAGCTCAATTTGATCCTGATCATGGGCAGTAATGGAAATGCATATTACTGCCCGCGCCGCAAAGATCCGCTTTGTACGTATTGAGCGCAACTCAATATTTACACCGGTAATAAGTACACTTTTGATCCACCCCAAATGATGGTATGTATATGGCAGTGAACATGGAACCATCAATGCGGTGTTTTCACATGAACACCGTTTCATGATCAGCGGGGTATTGTCCACAGATAAAAGAATGTGTTTTCTCTAAAAAAAAACAAACAATTGGCGGAAGGGAATATTATAAAAATTTTGACACGAAACCTGACAACATAAATCATGCATACTCGTTTCAAAGAGAACGCCAAAAGCAAATGTTAAATATTAAAAACCAGGAAATATATCCTAACGGTGATTTAAAAATATACAAATCTATACTGGCTGGAATATTTAAACCACTTGTCCTAAAACTGGCCATGGCAATTTTAATAAAATGTAATTGAAGATATACTAAACACATACATAATTTTCGTGATCAACGACTTCAAAGTGCGTAACTCATAACAACACTGAATTGAAAGTGAGGAGTTTACAGACACCACTCGGCACAATCAACGCTAATGTGATATTGAAATAGATGAAAATGTAACTTGGAAAGCCTCCACTAAACACGACAAAAAATGACAAAAGTCGTGTTTTATGGCTTTCAATCATCTCGTGTGTTATGAACAGAATGTCACAAATGCAACCGAAATAAGAAAATGATCGCTACCTTCGTCTGTATCATAGATATAGAGAACTCTTCCCCAGCCATATCTGAGGATGACATCCAGAAGTCCGTTCATGTACACGGGTCTCATAAACAGCATAAACTGGCCATGGTTCGTGGAATTATGTGTCTTGCTGAGAGCGATAAAAGGCACCTTAAACGTATTGCTATAAGACTGAATGGTAGATAAGGCAGATGCGACAGATACACCTATTATTCCAAACACCCCTTTCTTCAATAATGAGCATACTGAAATGAAGAAAAATAGATGTTAAATTTACAATAGAGCGAAAATGAAATCACGAACCTGGCAACAGAGATCGACACGAAGTGACAATGATATATTGCAACAGATGTCAACCAATAACCTCAACAACAACAACAACAACAACGACAATAACAACAATAGCAACAACAACAACATTGTTATCTTGAAATGATATAATAACACGAGTATACAGAAAAAAGGTGCTTTTACATGTACTTTTATGACATGGTCATTTAATTATTGATTTTTAAGGGGTGGGGGTTAATGATCCAGACATAATACATGTATATAAACAATATACAATAAAATGTTTAAAGCAAAGTTGCAGTAATTTAAAAGCGATAGACCAGACGTGATTTTCAAAAACAGTTGTCAATCAAAGATTCTTCACAAAGTTTCTCATGTGAACGTCAACTCCAAAACGACGATTCCTTAATTTGTGAATTGTGTGCAAAAATGATTGATGGCATGATTGTATCAACTGAAACCAAAAACAATTAAACAAATACTGTACTTTACACTATGCGAGCTCACCAGATACAGTCCATTGTCTGTAAAGCTGGCTCTATACCAGCGATCGGTAGACAATATTTTGTGAATTTACGGCACGTGATGTATTGATGCTTTCTCTAATATTATTGTGGATCTTGCAATAACAGTGTCCAAGGTTATAAAACTGAGCATGGAAACCAGTCTCAAATCTCAAGCATCTGATTGGCTGAAATGGCGACCAGTCGCCATTTCAGCCAATCAGATGCTTGAGATTTGAGACTGGTTTCCAATCTCAGCTTTATAACCTTCAGCCCTGTATTGTTTCTAAAACACACATTATTTTATTATGCTGTCAAATTCCGTCGTTAGACGATATACTATCTAATGTAATAAATTTTATGTACATTTGTAGACATATTTTCGAAACAATGACACACAAAGAATGACAATGAACATATCATTATATGAGAAAAGGTTAATTTTAAGCACCTACATATCAGTGTTGTTAATGTCCCCCACCTTCCCCTAATGAGTATGTATTAAACACACCAAAATATGTCACAGGTGAAAATTAAGCCATTTAGTGCTATTTTAATGCAAGCACAACAACAATACAGATTGTCTTTCAGACATCGCCTTTATCGCTTATCAACCAACCCGATAAATCTCATAATTTTAAATTTCAATTAGTGTATTTCAGTTGTTGAATTATTGTAGGTTGCAATAAATGTTGTGAAAATGTCGATCTTAAAATATGTTTTGCATTACACATGTCAAAATAACGTATCTGTGTTTATTTTTCGCCACACAATGATAAATGGCCAAAATTAAACTGGCCAAAATAAGACACTATAAGGCATTATGGGGCAAAATTGCTAAAATATCACGACGCCAAAATATCCCAATTTACGGTACTTATTGTTCCCTATGAGATACAAATACAATCATACTAAGAGGAAGCAAACACATAAGTATCGATCCGCCTAAATGTTAAAAGATCTTGCGACTGGAAAATTGTAGCTAATGTTATTGCGACGCTCCTGAGGGTGTTTTTCGCTCTAAAAATCTGAAAAAGATTGTATGAACCTGTCAACAGCCATGTAATGACACCTCTCTGAGAAATGTCGTGACAAAACTTGTTTTGATATTGTGGGTGTCCCGCGAGGAACAGAATTATGAACTAATGCTTCATGATAGCCTCATCGCAATGGCGGCTGCTTCATGCAAACAAATGTACAAACATGTAATTTTCTTCGTTTGAGTGAAATCGAATATAAAGAAAATTAATTTCTTTTGGTTAAATGTAATGAAAGCTAGGGTGCGTTGTAAGATACGCACGAGGATTTTGTTTTAATTTGAGAAATTGGTCATTCAGCTTTGGACAGTCGGGTAGTAATATGAATAAGACTGTTATATGTATTATGTCAGTCGACTGTCCAGATGGTTACTCAAATATAGCAAAGTATTTCAAAAAGTGTTTGTTACATATTTTGAGTTTTAGAGACTATTTAGGTTGTCGATAAAGTCAGAAGTCGCGAATGGAGTGTTACTAAAGGAACACGGCGTCTAGTTATTGAAGGAAAAAATCTGAGCATGCTGTTGTAAGGACAATGAGACTGAAATAGAACTGAATTAACTTGATTCATTACTGTGTCTGTGTACATGGTTAGAAGGCGCAGCCAGCGTATTCGTATGGCTTCGTGGTTATCTAGACAATTAATAAATGAGCCGCTTTCCAGGAAATTCCGTCGTTATACTTAATAGCTAGTTTATAGAATTAACATTTTTTTAATGTTCGCAGTTAAAAACAAACAACAGCAAAAACAAATTATAATGATAAAAATAATTTTCAGCATTTTCTGATGGACATCTTTCAGTCTTGCTTTTTTAAAAGTAAAGTTTAAACTTTATGGAAGCATATTTGCGCCACAACTTAACCATATAAAATAACGTGAAAAAAATGGAGGATTTCGCAAAAAAAGTTGGGTTTTTTCGCGAAAACAGATAAATTACACACGAAAGAAATTAACACGAATTTATTCCTGATAATGCTCTAAATTGTCTCAACATAAAGATATAGTATCCATGAAAATAATGGAGGATTTCACGAAAACAGATTTTTTTTCTCGAAAACAGATAACTTTTTTTCGCGAAAACATCCATTATTTTCACGTTATTTTATGTGGTTAAGTTGTGGCACAAATATGCTTCCATAATTTTAGATAACTCGCATCTTTCGTGAAATTGTTACGCTTTCATGAAAAGTTATCTGTTTTTCGTTTCACGAAATCTGATTTCGTGAAATCTTCCATATTTTCATGCAAAAATATCTTTCGTGAAATTTTAAGGTTTCGTGGAAAGTTATGTGTTTTCGTGAAATCCTCCATTATTTACATGAAAACTTTATCTTTATGTTGTGGCAGTTTAGAGCACTAACAGAAATAAATTCGTGTTAACATAATTTTTTTGTCGTGAAAATATGGATACGTTATTTTATGTGGTTAAGTTGTGGCACAAATATGCTTCCATAAAACTTGAATTTAGTTTACATTCAATATGATAGTACCGTGCAGAGGTGTGTTTAAATGCATTTTAATAATTCTTTCCTTTTGTTAAACAATGTGCATTAGAAGGATTGGGGCGTTCATACATGAAGTTAAATGGTTTCTGTAAAATGGTTAATGACGATTTTTAAATTTGTTTGTTTTGTTTTTGTTGTTTTTTAGTAATAAAAGTTCTGTACTCTGTTGCACCATTTATTGCAAAAAAACCAATATCTCGATAGGCTTTAAATCATTTCTGATTGAATTCTAGACTTGTTTTTAATAGATGAAAGGGATCTTTTAAGGCCACCGAACAAGAAATATTTCAAAATATTGCTGGCTCGGTTTGACTGAGCCTCTTCATGGGCAGTAATTGAAATACGTTGTACTGACAACGCTGCCTAGCCGAGGGTTGGGTGCAATTTGATATTTGCATCAGTTAAATTGTTTCAAGTTTCATTGATCCCTTCAGGATTTGTAGGGTTTTACCCTATACATGTATAAAAAATCAAAACGTTTTGAAAATAATATATTAATATAGGCAGAATAATAGGTCGTGTACAATTCATATCTTCTAAACTCTTTATAACTGTTCCAAGTTTCATTAAGTTCCTTCCAGCAATTTTCGAGAAGAGCTATTCTTTTGATTTGCCGTTTGATATATGAACCATTGAAACGGAAAACAGATCTGCAAATACTAATAAATTATGGGTTATGAACACTGTAATTCTTCTCTTAAACATTTACCATCATTCCGCATTTCATTTAATTCCCTTCAGCTGTTTTAGAGATGTGTCAAAACAAGGATCTTTTATAAACAAATAGATTAAAAGGGAACTTTGAAAGCCATCGAACACGACACATGTGAAAATATTGCAGGCTCGGTTTGATTAAGCCTGTTCATGGACAGTAATGGAAATGCATATTTCTGCCCACTCCGCCAAGACCCGGGTTGAGCGCAACTCATTATTTACACTACACTAATAAACAGTACAATTTTGACCATCCTAAACGATGGTGTGCATTTGGCGGTGGACATGGAACCTTCAATGCGGTATTTTCAGATTAATATCATTCCGTGTTCAGCGGCGAATGGTCCCTAGATAAAAGAATGGGTTTGCCCTAAACGAGAAAACAATGGGCGAAACTGAACAGAATAGAATTTTGAAGCAGGAATATTTCAAATACTGGAGGTAATTGTTATTCAGCAAAGCAAATCTTCTCGTTGCTCTTTATCGCTATTATTAATATATTAACCTATGTAAAGAAAGTACCCGGTTTAATTGTTATTATTTACCGTAACTGACCATTTATTTGATTTCTTTCCTAAATATCTGTTAAGACTCTTTGGAGCTCGCATGGAAATCCATTAATTTTGTGGTAGACTCTTAGACACCGATATTGATTAACATGGCTTTGCTTTTTACATAATATTTGATGTGAACAACATTTGCACTTAGAAAACCTATCTTAATAGGAAGTCTTCTGATGTAAAAGTAATAGTTCATTTTATTCATGGCAGGCACTCTATCAAGTCAATATACAAGATAATGCATCAGTTCTGTAAATATGATAAAGTTACATCCTAACCACGCTTTTAAGAAGTCTATGATATGAAAATTGACACTTTGCATAATTGTTTTATTGCCCGGCACGCATTATACAAAGAGATTTTGGATGTGTTTTATATTAAAAAATTAGCACTTGCATTTGAATAACACCAGGAGTGTGCCTAGACATTTCGTTCACTTTATTAACTTGTTCGTATACGCCTGCAGTGGAATATATTACACAAGAATATCATTATCTATTTATTTGTACCACCCTTTCCAAATCTTTTATAATCTAAATTTTCTAGGATTCCAGTTTAATTCACAGTTAATCGAAATGCGTTTGGTTGGTGAAACGTATAATTTAACCATTTTATTCCATTAAAGACATTGAAATATTTCGTTCTATTATCTGCTTCGAAGCGAATGTCCATCAATCCAAATTTTCTTTGTATGTGACATTTCTATAAGTGCTCTCAGTCTCTTAAAGTCTGCTTTGCTGAAATATTTGCACTCACTTATTTAATAACCAGGTCTTGATTTATGAATGTCGTTTCCCCGCGTTAATATCTTTATATATCTTTATTCTTATTTTCTATAATTACAGATTAACCTACATCTTTCGTGGCTTGTAATGTATATAAAACATTTTATTGATGCCTCTTAAGATAATCATATTATTTATATTTTATGGACTTCTCTACGGATCTATGGATCTGCTTCTCGCTCTCTCGCAAAACCTTGATCAGAATCTTTCATTCCCTTCAACGTGTTCTTGCTAAGTCTACTCAATGGCACTGGTAAAGACATCAAGTACCTCACCCTCACATTTCGCTTGGCAATTCTATTAGTTTTATTTGCTTGCCCGTGCATGCAGCAGAGGCGAGTGAATGGGTGGGTTGCAGTTAACTCATCGGGGCAAATTATACTTGTTTGTTCAAATATTAAACAGTAGGAGAAAGTTTGAGGTTGGTTATAATGTGAACAATACGTGATATTGCGGCTTTAAATTGTTTTCGGAACAGCCAAGTAGGCGATAAAGCGAATAGCGTCACGCTTTTTCGCAGCAACAAGTCATAACATTGTGCAGCGACTTTTACTGTAGCCACGCCTCGTAAGATTTACGTGATTCTGCGTAGCGTCGTTAATTAACACATTACGGTTTTTCTTTGCGAATCAAGTTTATTCACAAACTCAGCTTCCCGAAATAGTGTTCTTATCGGCTTATTTTAATCATAAGAACATAGTTTAGGGTTAGATTGACAGAAATTGATTGATTTTGATCAAATATCATTGACTTTGGAAACTGTGATCTATTGGACACAAAAGTCGCATCGGCGAGTTCGACAACGCCGCGGCTTTTTTGTGTCGCCGTGAATTCGCCGCGGCGAACTTGAGACACATTTTTTAAATGACCTTATATCTTCGCGAAGATTTCGCGTCAAATAATATCGTAGTTTAGTACAGAACAAATGTTAATATCGGAACAGGTTGTCACGTCACAACGAGGATGAATCAATTCATTTGGCGTACGCCCTAAAATAGCTAATATCGTAGAAGATGATGTTTAAATATAAATGTCTCACTGTGTTGGACGGCTGTGTTTGGTGAATGTCGCAATACCTGATATGCATATTTTACATTTTTATGAGATACTGTATAGCCAGTTGAGAATATCATACTTACTTGCATTACTAACGACAAAGCTATCGGTAGACTCTAGCTCTTGTATTTCAGGTCGAAGTTCTATACCGTCTCGTTGGCTGTTTAAGAAGTCTATTTGCTTTTCAAATGCGTATTTGATATAAATGGACTTCTTGTCGAAAATTGCACCTGGAATAAACAAAATACCTTTACATATAACCGTTCCCATCCTTATTTCAATAATGTTATAAATAGATTGTCGTGATGTCCATTGACTTTTTTTCCAATTTGAGTATTGTATGCCTCGTTTCTACCGTGTAAAGATCAACATATCTCATGTGTACATAAGGATCCAACTTTGAAAGCTAACTTGAGGAAATTCTCTGTATTAAACTCAAACAACTCGAACACTTTGTGGTCGATGAGCACGATACGTATGCGTGTTAACAGCACTTCCACCATTTAAAAAAATTTCGCCTAGATTAAATATGGGTCTTTTACAATATCCCAGCCAATATAGCCTTGAGAACTCGCACATTTGGCTTTGCAATGCTATTGGCTTCTTATGTTTTATATGTTTGAATGCTTTTGCATGCAACATTGTTAAGCTGATGGGTGAGTTGGAGTTATTTCACCAAGACAACTTGTACTTGTTTGTGATATCAGAACCTATTGGGGCAAGTGTGAGGTTGGTGCACGCTAGAACCTGGTTTAAACCCCCAGTGGCAATTTGTTTTCCCACTGACCGTTCCAAGGCGGTAACCCCAAGGGTTCTCTTTTTCGTTAATTGTTTGTGGTGTCTTATTTCTATTGACATACTTATAATAACATGCTCTCTTTTCCTCTCTTCTATTTCGCTTCGTGGGGAGGCTGTGTTTTGTGAGTAAGGCGATTTCAAATATGCATATTTCACTAAATTAATGCTCAATTACTTCATGGAAATTCTTGCTGCATTTTAACTTTTGCCTTTGGCGTTCTCTGTGATATGTAGGATCCGCTGTTTAAATATTATTCTTTTCAGTTTCTCTTATTGTTTTCTTGTTAAGGACATTCCCATTCTTTGATCTGATGATCATAAGCCTCTAAACATGTAATAATTTTAGTCTGAAAGTAACGATTTGAATGTTCCATGTTCACCGCCATAAGCACACCGTCGATGGATCAAAATTATAAGTACTGTGTTGTACTTGTGTAATTATTGGGTTGCGCTCAACCAGGGACTGAGCGGCGTGGGCAGTAACACAAATTTCCATTACTCTCACTGAACAGCCTCTATCAAACCGAGCCAGCAATGTTTAAATTTTTATGGCTTTTGAATGTCCTTTTCCTTTACTTTACGTTAAATTTCATTATTTGTAGTGAATTCAGATGATGAATTGCCAGAACTTGAAATATCTGGCATGCTTTCTGTTTCTGTTCAGATATAATACCAATGAAAGTAAATATTGACACTGTCCAGTTCAAGTTAAACCACTTTTCAAGTTTTGAAAAAAATGCTCGTAATATTTACATGAAAATTAAATATTAAACATTCCGCGGCATATCTTTTCAGGAAACAAAGTCAATTTTCCAGTCTAGCAAACTCTAATGCAATTTAAGTCCCCATCTTGAAACAAAGTGTTGAATCCGTACAGCGGATGATCTATACAATTTAACGAGAGTTTTCCTTAAGCCGAGAGTGCACGTGTGAGATTAGTGTATGCTTGAACTTACTAGTTGAAACCGCATGTGGCCAATTTTTTTTTTACTGACCGCTCCATTGCGGCGAAAAAAACATTACATGTAATGTATATCATTTAAAACTCTAGCATATATTAACGTATTATATATTGTTACATTTTTGTCGCTAGCTTTTCGGTAAATGTGTTTTAATTCTCTCACTAATAACTTAATAAGAGCTATGAAAGATCATGTAATTAGGTATTGTGAAAAAGTTTTTGAAACCACTGGAAAAAATATTTTGGTCTATAAAATATTCAACTGACGTTTTAAAGAAGCTTAAATCAAATAATTTTCAAGCGTTCTGTTTGTCTATTTATCATTTCTCAACTTAGTATACTTCTCTCCCTCATACTTTAATAAGCGACGATACCCTGATTTAATTAAAAAATGCAGGTGCAATTTAAAATCACTTTTGCAATAAGGTATTTCACAGCCAGTTTTTTATGGAGATTTAATTTAGAAACTTTCGAAAATAAAAGGCAATGTTAATTTCTCCCGTTTATAGGGAAATCTTTTTTTAAAGAACCTAGAAGCTCGATTTGTTTCCTTTATCCCAGTCATCGTGATCTAGCTGATTTGACGCCAGGTTCTCTGGTCTCGGTAGGGGAGACCGGTGCTAGTTCGGCCCTATTTTTAAAAACATGCAATTTTTTTAATGAATTCAAAATGTAATTCTCTATAATTTTTCATAAATAGTACAGAAATTATATAGGCTTGATTACCCCTGAACTTTAAATGAAGTTTCTATTTGAAAGAAATGGTAATTGTTTTTTTTTTTTGAAGTAATAAGGTCATAGTGGCCAAACTTTCCCCGACATTGGGGCAAGTTTGGCTACCCCCTGGGGCATGTTCGGCCTTCGGGCAGATTTTTTAAATTATTTTCTTGTAGACTTAAAAACTATAAGAAGCATAATGTACAAAATGTATATAATTTTAAACATGTTTTATATATAACTTGTTGCGTTATATACGTATATAAATCCGCGTGGGTGCATGTGCATTTAGTGTGTACGTGCACAGAAACCTGAATTTCCATCAGAAAACATTCAGACACCACATAAACGGCATTTCACCCTATATGCCAATATATTTGTAGGTAGGCATAGAGTGTAAAATGTCATATATGTGATGTATGGATGTTTTCTGTTGGAAATAAAGGTTTCTGTGGTATGAGAACGTATATGTGTTCGTGTTGGTTGTTGTTGTAATGTTCTAACTCCTTTCTACAGACGTCTGGTGTCTTGGAATAACTAATGTGTTTTCTTTTGTAACTTCGCACTATGGTTAGGTATGTTCCAAAATATTCAAAACCATCATAATAATTCTTAAAAAAATACATTGAATAATATTATGTCAGTGTAGATCTCAGAATGAGAATCCTTAGTAACCTCTCATAATATACCGATCAGCTAAAACATGTAATTTGCTGCATATAATGGTATATCTAAAATAAGAAATGACGTTTTTTCGAACCAAAACATGTTTTATCTAAGCTGTGATAGTAAATACACTTCATTTTATTAAAACCACGAAGTTTTCTTCAAGAAAATAAAACTATGCTGGAGCAAAGGGGTTATTCGGCTACTAGCCCCTTGCTAACTGTTTATAAACATCACGTGATACCTGCGTGTATAGTTTTGAAGGTGAAAAGAACAAGCTGTGACTTAACTGAGGGATGTTTTAACACGTTGCATATGTAAAATTAATGTTCTTATTGTGAAGCAACTCATGGCAAATAAAAACTCAAATATTTGTGAAAAAATTACTTAACAGTCAAAAATCCAATTTTCCTTCACAAAATCGAAAATTGTGTTTATATAGTCGTCATTATGTACATACAACATTAATTTCGTTACAAGAGACATTACATTATCGACGCGCGCTCTGAATCTTAATTTTTGTACTTAAAATGACAATGTGCCGAACATACCCCGGGGCCGGACTAACCCCGGTCTCCCCTAAGGTCATTGATTACCCGCCCCTTTGGCTTTTCAATGCTATTACCTTATTATGGTTTATATGTTTGTGTACTTTTACATGCAACATTGTTGAGCGGATGAATGGGTTTGAGTTATTTCACCAAGACAACTTGTTCTTGTTTTGTGATATGAGAACCTGTTGGGACAAGTGTGAGGTTGGTGCACGTTAGAACCTGGTTTTTGTAATTTCTCATTATAAACTTCATTTTACCATAACATATTGCTTAAATTCATTACATGCTATCTTTTTTCTTTACAGATTTACAAAACCCAAATACGTGTCTGCCGGAAAGCGTGAATAACAAAGACGCGAAATTAGAAAATCATTACGCACAAATGGGGCAATTGGACAAAATATAAGAGCTTCCCGTCTTGGATCAATAAGTTGATAAATGGTAACTTCACTTCAACTCCTCCTTCTAAACCAGCATCTTACAGATTATTGAATAATTGGGACTGAAGTATTGGCAAATCTTGTACATGTTATGTTCTAGGAGAGGAAAAGTTAGCAGGCTGTAGAAGCATTAGGTGGATTTTACTATCGGTATGGCAGTTTTTTGTGCACTGTTAGTACTGAAGTAATAATCTGCTATTCACCACATTTTTTGTCTGCCAATAATGAGAGAAAGAGAGCACAACAAAGAAGAGTGGTTACTGAATATAAAATATATAGAGGGAAGTAAATTTGGTCGAAGCCACTGAATTCGACAAATGGCTCGCTTTGCTTGAACCTGTCCATGAACAATAACACAAACGCATCTTAAAGCTCAAGGTGATCGCGCAAACCGTCAATCCGACATACCACTGTTATTTTGCCAACAATTACAACGAAGCCGTTAGTAAATGGAGCGTGGTGAGTTGCATGTTAGTACCTCTAATAAAAAGTCTCAATCAACAGCTTCCTAGATAATGTCCTGTTATGAACTATTCCCCGTTTCTTTACTGCAGTTGTTATAACGGTTAAAGATCTTATGATAGTAACCAGTAGTAGAAATTCTAACATTCAGTGATGATTTTTCAGATACGCTAGAGGGATTGTTGATTTAGGGTTTTGTGCCTCCAAAAGTAATCACAACTATCCTGCAAGATATTCGTACAGTGATATAACCCTGTCTTATTTTGCCAATTTCAACAAGTACAGCTTTTACTTTTTTATGTTATATTATTTGAATGCAACACTGCGTAGTGTGCACATTGTACTTATTTTTTCCACACGAAGGTCAATTGTTGCATTCTAAAACCTGACTTTTATTAATAACACGGTTGCCTCTTAATTGAGTGTTAAGAGATGATGCATTTTCGAGTTGTGACTTTGTGTATTTACCTACTATGATAATTTTTTCGCAGAAGGCACGATGCAAATTATGCCATATAATGAACACACGAGTGAGTGGATGATTGTTTTAAGATTGGTGCTTGTCATTTACTCCATCTATTAATTCAGAGTCTTTATTATTTAAATAATTTCTGTAAAGACTAGTTCAACGCGAATAATTTAATTTGTTTAACACATTCAGTTTCTCTAAAGATAAACTGATAAACAAATAATTCAGCGAAATATGACAATATATTTAATTTTATTCTTTACAATAAAGTATGGTCGCCAATGGTTCTATATTTGTTCAACTTTATACATTGGCCGATTTTTATTTATTAGATCTCATATTTATTTAACTTTTTACGTTGGCTGATTGTCATTTGTTATTGTCTTTGATTTATTATACAAAATGTATAATTATACAGTAAGTTCAAACTTTACTCGGTATAAATAAGGTTTTCCTAGAAATATAATCATAATGCGTTGTAATAATCTCAAAATAATCTTAAATAAATGTTATTTTCTCTAAACATAAAATTTAACACAAGACCTAGAATTCGCCCTTTGAGTTTTAAGAGAAACAATTTTTATGGCATTCCTTTACATATGCATGCTTTTTTTTAAACAATTTCATAGAAATACAGAAACTTACCAATAGGATATTCCGTACAATAAATGAAATACGTAAATATCGGCGACAAATACACAAGTTCTATCAGCCGAATTGTCTTTAAAACTTCCATTTTAATGAATGTCTTTTACTTTAAAAGGAAATTACTACTTAATCCGATAATAAATCCGTTCTTTCGATTTTGCGAAACAAACGTCGCCATCATGAAGGAAGAAGATAAATAAAAAACATAAATGTGCATTTAATGCGCATGCGTTAAGCGATTATATCGTTGTTTTTGGAGTTCTTAATTAAAAAAAACTGAATTAAACAAAAATGAGATTCCTTAATTTCTTTAACAGATATCCAGAGAGCGTCTAGCGGAAAAGTATAATGCCAAATTAGAATCTGATCAAATCTAAGCGATTCATGCGCCATAGGAAAATAACTATTGAAATGGCAATGATCTGGATAGCAGTTATTAGTCTTCGTATTTGACTGCCGCTACTGCTGTAGATAAATCTTCTGAGAATAATGGCAGCTTCTCAAAAAGATGTCCATGTCCATGACTTTCAGTCCATATGTCTAAAAGTTTTTTACGTTTTGTCGAAAGACAAAATTAAAGTAACATTCTTATATGTACTCATACCTAACACTCCGTAACAAAACTCTTACAACGAAAAACTACATCTTCTCATATTGACAATTATCATATTTGCATGGAAATGAAATTTTACATGCAAGCTTAACAAATAGTTTTAACCTTTAAACAGTAAACATCAAAATAAAAAAAATAAGAACGATGATGGGCGATTATTAGTTTGCCTACTTTCCAAATTTTTAAGGATTTGATTTCCTAAATAATTCATTATGCTCAATCATGTCAATAAGCTGTCTGAATACTAAAACACAAGGTCAGAGAAGAAAACAAGTGGCGGCAAATCTCCCATTATCCGATTTCTTTGACATTACGCTTTAAGGTATGTGCATAATCGTCTTGACAAATTCCTCACTACTCAAGTGACACGAATAAAAGCTTAAGTGATTCTTAAGCAATATAGAACGAATTTACTGGGGAAATATGAGTGACATAGCAAGTGTAAAAACAGTAACTTTCTAAAATAGTTGTTGATAAATTGAAAATAAAGTGAAATATGTATAATGATATGAATTTCCACATCCAGCAGACATAACCTCCCTACACAGCCAAAAAGTAGAGAGAAGAGAGCATGGTTATACAATAATCAAAATAGACGCCAGAAACAATTAACGAAAATAAGAACCCGATGGGTTATCGCCTTGGAACGATCAGTGGCAATGTGGCGGTTTAAAAAGATAAAGGTTGATTACTGAGAAAATGTGTCATTTTACATATTGATGATGTTTTAGGTCCAGAATAGATGAAACAAGATCTTTAAACGTAATAAAATAATACATAGCAAAAAACATTGCAGGCTCGAAGTGACCGAGCCTATCCATAGGCAGTTATAAAAATGCATATTAATCACCATTCCGCCTAGCCAAGTGTTAAACTAAATTAACTTTTAACAAGGGTGCATTGCAAATATCTATCCAAACGATGATGTCCGTTTATATAGCCCAATTCGATCTCCTCTTTCACAATTTCACATAATAAGTTCTTGATAACCTAGTTGGTGATTATACTCTTTTAAATTCACCTTTATTTTAAATAAGCGTGTTCTTGTAAATAAAGAACATACAGTGCGTTTGCATATCAGGCTACACTAAGTCCTTTAAGAATTGAAAATCTTCAAATCATATCTGCCAAATGCACTGGGGAGTATGCCACTCTGTCATTTGTCATCGGAGACGACGTTTTATGAAGGACCATTAAACGACACTTGGATTTTCACAATTACTATCGATTGTGCGTTAATTTAATTGCATTATGTTATTTCTAATGTGAAATGCAAACTGATGATAAATCTCTGCTAAATTCTTCTTTATTTGATTTCAAATTTATGGCATAGTTTGATAACATTGAATTCATGGTGTAAACAGGTTCGAAATGCATATCAGTTAAATAAATTAGAACTTAATATAAAAAGTAATTATACATTCAAGTTATTAATTATTTATTAATTGTGAATATCATCAGATGATAAAATACATTGTTTACATTATCAGAACACTCTAATGATATTCTCGGTTGATTGATAAATGTGGTGCACGGTAACCATTTCCAGAGATAATGATGCCATCCATATTCAATGCTGAGATTAAATCTGATAAACTCAAATTACATTACGAAGTTGAATACTTCGATTCACATGGATTTGATATTTTTCCGAATGGTGTTATTTTAATTACTATGCTTTTATCAGCAAACGTGATTAATAATCAATTGCTCGTGTATAGAATATCACGCTGATTATTTTGTAGAACTACATTATCACTTAAAATAGTGCACCCTAGAAACTGGTTATAACAGTTTAACCAGTTGGTGCACCCTAGAACCTGGTTTAAACCCCAATAATTGTTTTGCCCATAACCGTTCCAAGGCGGTAACTCAATGGTTCTCATTTCGTTAATTATTTGTGGTGTCTTGTTTGAATTGTATATAAACACATTCTCTCTTGTCTTTTCTTCTTTTTCGCTGCGTGGGGAGGCTGCGGTTTATGAGTTTTGTATATTTCACTTTTAACTGGTTTTAACTAACGAGCCGCCTTTTGCGAACATGTATTTTCGGATAGTCATTCCCTAAAAAAGTTTGGAGACCCAGATTTAGTTTTATGATCTATTTCTTTCCAAACTATTAACAAACAACGCCAAAACCTATTTCCTATAGTTAATTTATACAAGAACATATCTAGAGGTAAAGCATTTTTCTGAACCGAATCGTTTCACACATCGATATCTGACTAACAAAGCCAGATCCAGAAATTTGCTAGAGTATTATTGTCACTTCCTCGCTTAATATTTGACAGGGATTATTTATCAAAGTCTTGTGCAACTACGTTTACGTGAAACATTATGTTGTTTTGATAAATTAAATCTGCTTCTTCGAAAATCACAGTTGAACGCCCTTACCTTAAGGTAAAATATTGATAATAATTACCGTTGTAGGTTTTTTTGTTTGGTTTGGTTTATTTGCCCTGCCGAGCAGACGAAGCTCTGTCCTGGACAAGTCTGACTGAAGTATAATTTGACGACGCTGATCACCAAACATGAAACAGTTCATTTTTTCTAAAGAAATAGTACGTTACGGGAAAAGTAAAAATAAGTGCATGCATAGGTAACATAAAATTGACAATGCAGAAAAAATGTCACTTGCATCAAGTTGTATAGATTTTCAACACAGCCCAATAAACGACGGTAATGTCTTTTTCAACTATGTATGAAAAGAACATTTTATTCCGACAATTGGCTTTAGTTAATAAACAAGCACGCTTGGTGCAGTTATGGACAAATTCCTATCAATCATCCGGTAATTTTCTTTGTTCTACTGAGAATTCATCGGCTGGCAAATGTTAAGTTGGTGTAGCTCTGATTTTGAATTAATTCTCTATCGGAAAATATATTTGGCCTCTGTTTATACTACGTTGACAACCAGCCAAGACTTTTTTCTTATCTATTGATTAAATAACTATTCTTTTGAAATATGTATTGTAAATAAACTTGTTCGTGCTTCTTCCTGTGTGATGATAGTATTCCTATTTTGTGGGTTTTCCAAAATTTTCAGTAGTGCCTGATTGTCTGACAGACATGCTATGCTTTCGCAGCTGCCGTTTTTCTTTGTCAAGTCTACATATACTTGACGAGGAAGCCGATGACATTGAACTCGCTTTAAGAAGTTGCCAGTCTTACTCAGTATTACAACAGATGTATGGTAACATTCCCTAAATAAGGTTTCAAGTAATGTAATTATAGTTTGAAGGATACGCTATATTCAAGTCGAAGAGCTTTAATATAGAACTTATTCTTATACACCGATTTACACATCAGAAAGTGATGTTACTGGACACGCTCTTTGTTTTCACGACGGCGGTTTAGCACGCTACATATACAATTATACATGTAATTGTGTAAAAATTTAGTAGCGCTAACCCGAGTCGTAGGACAGTGATATGAATTTTCATTACTGAACAGGCTAAATCAAACGGAGCCTGCAATTTTTTGATATTTGTTGTGTTCGGTAGCTTTCAAAGTTATTTTCATCTATGTAAATACCACAGTAGCGTTGTTTGTGTGGTGTGGCATCTATTAAAAGTCTTCCCGTTCATTAAATCAGTAATCATTTATCAAAGATGAGCACGGATAATATTCTGTGAATATTGAGTAGCGCTTAACTTGGGTCTAGGCGGCGAGGACACTTATATGCATCTCAATAATTGCCCATTAGCATGCTTAATCAACCCGAGCCTGCAATATTTTGATATTTGTCGTTTTCGGTGGGCTCTAAAAGTTCTTTGCCATCCCTAAAAAAATGTTTCTACGAAATTCTTGTTTAAGAACATCGATTTGTTTCTACTATTCCTGTAACAATGTTCTTTCTGATATGACTAGGTACTTTGGCCTCGGTCATTTAGTATCTCCTTGTTTGCTTTAAAATACTTTTAGAATCTTATATTTTATATGATTGTGTGCTTCTACATGCAACGCTGCCGAGTTGTCGAGTTGATAGATGGGTTGGAGCTAAATCACCAAGACAACTTGTGCTCGTTGTTCATATGAGAGTTAGGTTAGTGCAAACTAGAACCTGGTTTAAAACCCCAGTGACATATTGTTTGCCACGGATCTTGTTTAGGCTTCTCTTTTTAGTTAATTGTTTGTGGTGTCTTAATTGTAATTATTGATCTGCTCTTTGATTGTGGATATTGCTGATGTATATTTCACCGAGGAATGTTTATAATTCACTGTAAAGTCTAAAACAAAAATACAGTTCTTCACAAAAATCTGGTCGGCAATCGTTTTAAAGAGTTACATTTAATTTAATTGCATAAAGTGATAAAAAAAAACAAGTGCTACACAATTCTCAGATATCTCTTCTAAAGCGCTCTGTATGCTTAAGTGATTTACAGTTGATCTTTACTTTTGTTTGCACGACGGTGCTGTGGAACGGGTTACAGTCTTTTTGAAGGTTTGTAGGGAAATGTTTTAAATGAACCTAGAAGCTTGATCTGTGTCTTTCTCTCCGTCTTCGTGTAATTGTTGTTTCGACTCCAGCGGCTCTGGTCTCAGTAATATCATTGAGTACCAACCATTTTGCTTGACAAACTATTAGCTTCTAACGTCTTATATTTATGTTTGTATGCTTTTGCATGCAATGTTGTCGAGTTGATGGGTGAATTCACCAAGAAACCGTGTGCTTGTTTGTTCATATGAGAACCTGTTGGTGCAAGTGTGAGGTTGGTGCACCCTGGTTTAAACCCCCGGCGACAAAAATGGTTTTGCCAATGATCATTCCAAGGCGGTGACCCGTCTGCTTCTTTTTTTTCGTTGTTTGTGGTGTAACATTTCATTAATTATTTGATAAGCCCATGCTCTCTTTTTTTCTCTACTTTTTTGCTGCGTGGCGAGGCTGTGTTTCCCCGTTTATTCTTTGTTGGTTCATGGCAAGGAACCCCCGAGCTATGCCCTGAATTTCCGCCTCAAATGAGGTTGATCCCAAGAGGACCCTGGTGGGTTAAAACGCGACAAAGGTCAGTCCAGATAAAGCTTCTTGAGTTAACTTTTCTGCTTAATGATCGGATATCTCAAACTTCGAAAGTTTGTGGCAAGGAGCCCTTTAGATCATACCGAGAACTTCCAGCCTAAGAAGTTGCTGGAACCTTGGCGAAGAAGCCCCAGGTCGTCGTTACATTGTGGAAACATTCCAAGTGCAAAATATATAGCCGAAACTTTTTGCTCAGTGCTCTGGTATCTCTCAAATATTCTGGAACCCAAGAAGCCCCAGTTACGTCAATACGCTACATATTAACAAAAAAGGTCTTAGTCCACATCAAGCTTACGGAGAAAACCTTTGCTCAAACTTCGAGGGTCTGTGGCAAGGTACCCATCTATGACAGGAGTTCCTGGCCTCAAATTGAACTAGAACTCAAGAAGCCACATGTCGGTCAAAACGCTACCTATTGGAATCATTCTAAGTTAATATTAAGCCTATGGATTCATTGTACAACCACGTCCACTTTCAAAGTCAACCACTTTTTGCTTGGCGTAAACTACCGAACATGTCATTTACCTAATACCAAAATCCAATAATAAAAAATATGTTGGTTTTCGTTTTGTGTTTGTTATTTGTTTGTAGCTTGTTTAAAATACGAAAAAAGTGTCGCCAAATGCACAGGTTTATACATACTCACACAGATAATTAGAAAAGCGGTTAAAAAACACAACCAATAACAACAATGATATTAGAGTCTACATGTGCGTGGACATATATTGACTAGGTTAAATCAGTGTCTCATGTCCTGGATATAAGATTAATATTAGATCGGTTAGTCGTTAAAAGCAGTATGCACAGAAATAAGTTTGTTTTGACCGACTTAAATGGATCTTCAGTATCATATGTAACCATAAGAGTAACAGAATCCAGGGTGGCAGAATGATATACAAGATATCAGTATGTGCAATGATGGCTCTAATTATGTTCTGAAGTAATTTTTCTCGATTGCAGGTTGAACGCATATTTTTTTTAAATGAATTTTGTAACTTTCTTTTTTAAGATTAATGTGATGTCTTTACATTAAACGCTATTCTGATTTATTTTCGAAGTTTAGAATGAAAATAAGCAACAACAAAATTTCCATGTTTTGGCACTCAATCCTGTTGTAAATGTTAACCTTTCTAATAAGAAAATAAATGGTGCGAACTAATGGAACTAGTAAGGTTGATTTCGAAAAAAACAACTACATATTGATACACAATTCTGGTTCCTAAGCTTTAAATGCTTCAAACCAATTATTCTCCCTGCTGTTAATAAAAATACGGCGCAAATGCGCATAGGGCACAGCGATTCTTTAAAACTAATTACGCATGCTTATTGTATGATAATTTTATTCAATGAATACTTTATTATATTAAAATCCATTTTGTAAATCAAAATAAGGTCACACTGGATATAAACACACATTTTTTTCTTCAAATTTATTTTTATTCGCCAAACATGAAAGCAAAACGCAGAAAATCGATTAGAGTGATAGTAAAACCTATTGTTTTATTCAAATTAAACCGAATATTTAAATACTTTAATGTGTATTTGACAGAAACTTTTCATTTAGATGCGGTCACATGCTACATATACATCACGGCTACATGTATACGTGGTTTCACATTCAAAACTAATGGAGAGATTTTTTGAAGGCAGAAGCGATTAACGAGAATTAACAACTGATAAATTTAAACAAAACGTAGAAAACTAGTGGTTTTGTGCAATTAGGACTTTGTACAAATGATAATAAACACTTTACCATTAATCCGAGGCTTTTCGATTGGCTATGTGGTTGAGAGAGCAACGCCCCTCCCTACAGTTTTAACGTGACATTTTATCGTGAACTACAATGTTATATTACATGTACTAACATCTGACTCAAACAAAAATTAGAAACACACATCAGGAAATGTTACTTTTATTAACGAAAGCTTCCTGACAGAACAGGTGTTAGACAATCAAATTAAAATCATCTCCTGAAATTACATGAAAAATGTCTTTTTTAAACTAGAAAAATATAAAATGGCTTGAAAACAAGTAAATAAACTTAGAACAATATCAATATGTAAATATTGTATAGATGTGCTCTGGTGAATGCAAATATAAAGACTTTTGGCCAACAATAAATCAAGCCTTTTATATAATTATGATACAGCTTGTAAAGAAAATGAACAACTTATTCAACCAAACCGAAATTACTGATATTTTAACTTTTATACACATGTAGCTAAGGTCACTGGTGATAACAGTACACTTTTTGATAGCATTCATGTGAGTTAAGAAAATTGACCATATTATGGAAAATGTATATACGGCCTAGATTTTACATCTGTAAATACTGAATTTGTGAGAAAAAAAAATGGAAGAAAGCTACAGGTCAAGAAAAGATCTCAGTCGGAATGCTAAAACTTGCAGGTCCAGTCATCAGCGAACCTCTCACTACCGCAGTAAATAGATCTGTACACACAACTGTCGGAACACCTTGACCCAATTTCAGTCCATTACTTAGTGCTTTAAGACCAGGCTATGGTTGTAACACAACACTTCTTAATTGTGGAAGACTGGAAATATAGGGCATATGCCCTAGACAAAAACTACTACATAGCAGCTATACTCATTGATCTGTGAAAGGCATGTGGCTGCTTGCCTCACAATCTTCTGTTACTTAACATGAAGCACAATGGTTTGTCAAAATCCGCTTTGAACCTTGTTGAGAGTTATCTGACTAATAGAAAACGACGTGTTAAACTAAGAGAGGCCTGCAGCAGTTTTCTGGAAAAAATTAAAGTTGTGCAACAAGTCTCAATTCTAGATCTTGTCTTTTTTCAATATTTTTATCAATGATATTTTTTAATTATTAAGAAGGGTAATCTATATAACTATGCAGGGTGACCATATATTATCATTTTAGTAACTCTCCAGCTGAGTTGGTAAAACTTCTGGAAGAAAAAGTATGGTTTTAAACAATTGGTTTGAGAACAACCATATGATAGCCAATCCAGACAAATTGGCAAAATAAGTCCACAATCTAGATCTATGTTTCAATTAGGAAAAAAGTGAGTATGGAGTTGAATGACTGGGTTTAACTTTTGCCTTTTTGTTAAATAAATTCTCACATTACCAGTTTATGCAGGAAACATCTCGACAATTAAATGTCATAAAAACCGGCAAAAAATTAAACAATCTTGGACGACTTACTATGTACCATTTTTTCATAAAGTCAAATTTAATTATTGGCCTTTTAATTGGCAGTTTAAGAAAATCAAGAGCGGGCGCTGTGATTTATTTATAATGACTACGAAAGCTTTTGTTACAAACTACTGGTTTTATCTGCACTACGATTTCTCCAATCAACCTTTTTGCGGTTGTCCCGGCTAGCGCAAATGGTTGCGTTGTCAGAATTGCAATGCAAACCGCTGTCGCCGTGATGGCGCGGGTTCGCTCTCATGTAGAGGCAATATCATTTGTATCTGCTTAGTTAGCTTTGCTTTGAGCCTAAGATTACTTGATGTGCTAGCCTCTGTAGTGTTAAATAGATATCTGGTGTTTTTATCTAGTATGTCTGGTTTAGTTTTGCACAACATTTGACTATGTACAGTCTAGCAAATAAAGCTTAGAGCTATTCTATTGTATAGGATAATGATAGGTGTGCCTATGCCAATGTGATATATCCTATGCTTGCCATATATAGATATATTTTTATGTACAGTAAACTTTTAACTTAAGCATTCATGTATGCCCAACTCTTAATAATCTCACTTGTTTTAATTGCTGCTATTTATGTATGCTAATTTTATTCATGCTCGTCGGCTTTAAAAGCTCAATAGAGCTTGTGTTACTTGTGAAGAAACCCGACTAGATAAATTTAATTTAACTGACTTGGCTTAAATGTTGTGTTAGATCTTACTTTTAATATATTTGGGTGTGAGAGGGAACATTTTTCATTTAAAACAACAATTTAATAATTCTGACGTCATGCACATATAATTAAAAGATCTAAAACGTTAATCAAATGGGAGCATTAAATACACATGTACGTATTTACTTCCCCATCAGCTGTGATAGATGTCTTGTCTGGCCGATTTACCTGTTCACCTCTTGCTTTTCTAAACTTAAACGTGTCAAAACATCATAATGTGTGGTTGTAATACTGTGTATCTGACGTAGTTTAACAAGAAAGATAAATGATGAAAACAAAAAAATACAATGATACATCCGTGCGAACTACAGTCAAGGCACCTATATATAGGTCTCGCTGTTTGTTCGTCTAATGTACATTATTTCTAACCTTAGAATAGAATTAGGATCTTAAGACAAGAAAAATGACAGGAATTAATACAGTGATTACGGAGAAACCTAGACTCCCTGAGAGTATAAACATCACTATGGTATGTCAATTATGCGCCTTATGTTTTCCCGTATGTAGGTAGGGGGAGCAAAACTGAAATTTGATCTCTTCATTCCATTTAATTGTTTAATTTTATTTTTTTTGTTTTAAAATCAGAAAGGACCGTGCTGCTGTTTACACTATATGCAGCTTGTTAGTGATCGATATGCACGATTAAACTTAATTAAAATACAAATTTGTTAATGAACTATTAAAATGAATTTGAAAGTCGGTATCTTGTGTTCAAATAATCTAATCTTTTATTAGCTGGTATCCATTTGAATGTACTTAATGATCATTACAATGATAAAAATGATGAAATGTGTTCAATAATGACTTTGTCTTTACTGTAGGAACAAGCTCCGAGTCCGAAGGAGTCTCCTCGCAGACGGTGGCCTGTTGTGGTAGCAGGCGTGTTTGGTGTTCTTGTTCTGGTCGGCTTTATTACTGCGGCAGTCTATGTGGGCCATAAGGTGACGAAAACCTCATATCAGGTCAGTTTCTCTTTGAGACATAGTACAGCCCTATAGTATTTGTGCGGCGAAATTATGATCGCTTTTCCCAATAGGGGTAAATAAAGTTATTTCAGAAATCCGCCTGTCGTAACTGTGAGCCCCAAACACATGAAATATATTTATTGTTTAAACCTACATTAATTATCCTGGCATGGTCTACAAGTACCTGCTTTTTACAGCGTTAAGATCTTCATACTTTATCTGCGGCTCAAATCTTCCTGAACAGCTCATAAAATAAATTAAATATGTTTATGCAAACCATAGAAACACTCAAACGAACGGGTACATTGCTTCTTTTATTATTTATTTCTATATCACTTGCTCACACTACAGGCAAAAACAACGTATGTTGAGTACCTTTTACCCTGTATCTTTGAATACATTTGATTTGTACTAGTATAGTTATACAAACTATAAACTTGATATTCATTATTATTCCTTCACATTTATTTCATATCAGAAGAATTACTTTAAATACTGCTTGTAAGGAGTCAAATAAGATAGAGGGGGATGAATCCTAATAATTTGTGATGATGTGAAAATGAAATGGATTTTAAGACAAACTATGTTCCTCGTATATTAATGGAAAATCAGCCTATGTTTGACCATGCCGGATTTCATGTACACTAACGTCGCAGAAAATATAATTTTGCTTAATTCTGGATCTATACTATCGTATTTTATTACCAGGAAGCCAAAATGTTCTTCCAAGATCACGACGGTACCGTGGTAGAGGAGAAAGTTCTCATTGGTCAGAAAGAAGTGAACTTTGAAGCCAGCGGCCGGTTTGCGGTCGTCTATGATTATGCAAATGTATGTATTGTCAAATATGAAACCTACATTTAAAACAATTCACATTGCAAATTATTCGATACTTCAACGTGTCAACATTAATTTATTTTTACAGTTTGGGGACTATTACAGATGATACTATAATGTTTTCAAAATTAATATCCGGTTTGTTTACAACTTTTCAAGGCCATTACGGTCACAGTGTAAACCAAATTGGGAGTGTGCTTTGCAATTGTTGTCATCAATTTTTATTATCGGCTATATTTCCTAATATTTTATATGCAATAAAATCGGTTTTGCTTATACAAAAAGTGTATACACGCAAGTATATGTTTGTTTATTTCGTCTAATGTATCATTTGAACCCAACAGATGCTGGCTACAATCAGAGCTTATGGTGAGGAAGGAGATCAGTGTTATTTGACGTCTCTGTCGCCTGATATGGGAACAATTGAGGAAATTAAAAACAAAATAAACACAGCCGCTGTAAGTATAATGTTTTTAAGTTATAAGTTAGATTATTTAAAACGTTTTGAGAAAAATGTCGCATGGACAGACCTTTGAAGTTAAAATAGAAATATGAGCCTTGTTAAATTTTCGTCTCGCAAATAATTAATTTAAGGGCAATCTTCCGTACAGACCGGTGCTATATCCTCACATACCAAATAAACACTGAAGAGTTAAATACATATTTTTATTAATTTTGAGATGTATTTGGTGTTATTTTAATAAAAGATTCGCATTTACTGACCATTTATAACTGAGGTCACGATTCTTTTTGTTCAGGCCGCAGGTGGTTACGCGTCAGAGAAATACAAGACAGTGGAGTTTGAAGTCACCAACAGAACGGCTGAGATTCCAGCCACCAACACAAAGGCAACACAACTGTGTGCTGGACTTCCGGTCAGCTGGCTGGCCAGAATCAGTACGTTCATTCACTAATACATTTGTCATCGCTATTGTAATAAGTGGAATTAGACAAATGAGATCAAATGATTTGCTTAAAATCATAATTAACCGGTAACTGATACTAAAATTAATTCCAAGTATTTATAGTAATTATTATACAAGAAAATACAGACGGCCGTTGAATAAAGAATGGCCCAATAATGTTACTAAGGTTACGTGATCCGCAACATATGACACCGGTGACTGATTGTATATTGGTGACATTACCGACGGCAAGGCTTCTAACGGCAAATCAGCACACCGAAAGCCGAACCAGTTTGGCTAGAGCAACAGCACCTAGCCACAAATTAAAGAGTTTCTGTCGTTCTTTTATTTTTGAGGAAACTTGTTGTTTCTGTGACTATAAGTAGTTTGAGGCAATGTTTTTTCTCTTTGTTTTGGATTAGCAACTCCGCCAGAAAGCATTTCTAAGTTCCGTAATGCTAGAATACCTTTCCTAATCACGTGATTATTTCTCTTTTCAGCTGACAACGATAAGAGTGGTTTGGTAAAGCGAGCAGCAGCAGCAGAAGCAGGCTGCGGACCCGGGGACGGCAAGAAAGACACTGTTGTTGTAGTTGTAATAATCATCATAGTGCGAAAACCAGCCGTTTGTCAATAACATCGGACAACGTCCACAGGTGTCACTCACAGGCTAATCCAGGGTCTTCATCATGTCGTTCTCGTAAATCCAGGGTTGTCAATCATGTGCAATCAATAAGCTCAAACATTAAAGGCGGCTGCGTTGTACGGGTTTCATTTATTTAACTTATTTATTGTTTGCTGTATAGACACTGAATCACGTGAAAACAAACTAGTGTGAATTGCATCATACTGCTAATATTTTCAACTAGTTAGATGACGCATTTCGGACTTTTTACACTCACGTGTGGTCAAAAAACAAATGCATTGAAACCACGCTAACCTGTTATTATTGTTTCCGACTTAACATGCGTGACTGAAGTTATGTATAAGTCACGAATTTTCACCAATATGTATATATAAAATAAACAATTTCTTCATTATATTTATATACTTTCCGCAAACACTAAACACGTGCATGTTTTTAAAGCTGTTTACCATAGTGTGCAATATTTTCGCCATTTGTGATATTTATATTTGCAATAAAATGTCGAAACATCATGTTAATTGATTTTTTTTCTATTAGAACAAACAGTTCAATCACTAGGGCAATCTTGACATGTTAATTTGTTAGAAATGACCAGGCATTTCCCTAGAACTTTGTTTAAACCCCTAGTACTTTGCCACAGACCTTTTCAGTGCGGTTTCCTCGTTTGTTAGTTGTTTGTGTTGCTGTTTATTTAAATATTTATAATACAATCGTATGCTGTCGTGTCCTCTCTGCTTCTGACTGTGAGATGAGGCTCTTTGTCTTCGACAAAAATCATGGGTATGCGAACAATTCAGCATTATTTTGTGTCTTGTACTAAAGTGCAATTCATCCATGGTTTGCTGTATATGAGATATAACATATAGTACCAGGAAATCAATGATTCTGTGAGCTTTCCGAGCTGATGGCGGACCGTGATATTGTTGCTTGTTATACTAATACATTTACAACATTGCTGGTGGTTCATGCTACAAAACATTCCTTTTTTAAATATTGAAAAATGGTGGGGTGTATCAAATTGTGTATTATTTTTGTGTGTAGGAACAACAGGACCTACACTGAACGGTGTGATATACTGCAGCACTGTAATGTCAACAAGTACACACCAACATTAAAAATGTTGAAACTTTTATTGTATCTTTGAATAATGATACACTGTTTAACAATAGCAACAACTACATGTAGCAATTCCATTAACAGACTCAGATATACGAAATCATATTTAATTATGAAATACATGTATATAGAAAGAATTTTTAAAAATATAAATAAATTTGTTCAATTGAATAACAAAATATATATAACGATTTTTAGATAAATAAATTCATTTATTTAATTATAAAGTTTTAAAGATTAATTTCAGACTTACATATCAATAATATATAATTAAGATGTAAATTGTTAGCACGATGATATTATGAAGGGATACATGTCTTTTTCTGACCCCAGTGAATGCAATTTGGCTAAGAACCTAAAACTGTTATGTTACTGACCTAAAAAGTAATATTAAGCTATTTTCTCAATGATCGAGTTTTGTTAAATTTAAATTGATTATAATAATACAAGACAGTAAAACACTTTGATACATAATTGTGTAACAAAGTGACAACTGTATTCAATTGTGAATAAACAAAATAACCAGAAATTAGTAGACTATAATCAGCAAGATTTTGATAAATCTGCTAAATTTTCAAAGTGTACTTAGTTCCAATTAATCTTGTTTTTGGTTTTTAAACATTTTACTGAAATGTCTAAAACTCAAAAAAAAATGTTTTATTCTTATCACAAATTTATTTTCAAAAAGCTTTACATGTATTATGTTTTTCTATAAGTGATTTACTGGTGTGTTACGAATGGTCAACACTTTACCTCATATACACTCGTTTAATGTGTGTCCATTCAGTGTAGATCCAGATCAGTCAGCACATACATGCCATCTCATCAGGATTTGCACTGTTCACTGCTAGGTCAGAATCTAAAAGTGAACAGTGCAGATCCCAATCAGACAGCACTGATCTAAACTGTTTGCCCAAGGGATAACAGCCATATCACATGATGCAATGACACAGAAAAGTGTTTATGAGGCAAGTGATTTGTGTGCAAAATTAAAAATAGCTAACCACTGGCAAATATCATTAAACTTAAACTAGTGATCAGCTTCAAATCTCAAGCATCTGAATGGTTAAAATACAGACTTGTTTCCATTTGAATTCATCCAATCTCAGTTTTATGGTCTTGGGCCCTAGCTGGTCAACAGTTAGGAAACTCATGAAAAAGTGTTTTTAAATGGGTACATGTATATTGGTATACAAGTGAAACAAACTTATCATGAAGAGTTGATTTTAAACTTTTCAGCCATTAAGTGATCCTCCCCTAGTGTGAACTAGAAAAATCTTGTGTGATCATTAATTTTTGATAATGTTGATTAAACAGAAAAAAACTGAATAACAATAGAAAATGTCCTCTATTTACAGCTAAATCACTAGCTTTAAGGCTCAGTAAAAACAAGTACATTGCACTTGTATTTATGTATGATATTTGTCAGATACAATATGTGTATGTGCGAGTTACATTAACAATTTATTAACATAAATATTTACTTAACAGGAAAAACTTGCAAGAGTTGCTTGAAACAACCAACTTTCTTTAGAATTCAGTATATTACATTATGAACTTTAGATGTAATACTTGACAGCTTCTTATCACATATACTTTGACCTGTATTTAGTGGGCAGAGAGTCTAATGGACTTACATTTTGTTAAAAATTAGTCAGTACATTAATTGTATACAGTGTTGTTTTTTTAACAGATTTCACCTTTACTCCATGGAATATGGTAGTTTAACATTTGAAAACACTGTAGATCCAATCAGACAGCACATCTGTGCCATCAGATCAGTGTCTACATTGTTTGACATTAGATTCATTGGGTTATTTCTGTCCAAGAGGTGACCTGTGTAGATCCTGATCTGATGGAATAGATGTGCCAGCTGATCTGGTTCTACACTGGTCACAAATGCAATAAAACCCCTACATATGGAGTGAAGGGTTAATCAGGCACATACTCAACAATTGGTAAGGACACTTCTATGCACAGATTTATCAAGGCACATATCACACATATTCTATATCTTGATAAGGACTAAACACCTCATTTCTAAAAGGCACAAAGCTAGTTGTTTACTACTAAACTTAACTAAACACACTGCGTTTAACCAAACTCTGCTTACTTTGACCCAATAACACAATCTACCATATAAGCAAAACACTGTCCTTGAAATATTAACTAAACAAATCTGTGATGTTAACATAACAATTCAGTAAATCTACAAACTATCAAATAATACTGATAAGCACAAGTCAAAACCATCTTAATTTAGGCAGCAATTAACATCCATTTTTCTCTGAAATCATTTGTCTGCTTCTTTATTGTATATACATGCATGTAGCAGCCACTTTCAATCATAAATCAAAATATTTGCACCACTGTTAATAAATGCTGTATTCTCCGTACAATGAATGATTACAATCAATCAAAAATTGATGCAGTGAACATTTATTTCATGTCAGCTCAGATGAAATATATTTAGTTGCAAATGATAAATTTATGAAAGAGTGAGTGATTTCATAGTAGTTTAAAGTACACAAAACATATTAATAATTATTGTAACAATAACAAGTAATTGATAATGTTAATAGTCTAAACAGGGTTCAATACATATTCAAATTACATTGCCTGAAAACTGAAAACAGATTTCGCCTTTAATTGAATGTACATAGGACTGTAAGCATGGAAGGCAGAACTGAAAACAATTAAAAAATCTGACTATAAAATCGGATACCTATCTTAAGCATACCCACATAATGATGTTTTCTGTCCTTCAGTACATGTAACAAAAAACACAAGATCTTACAAAACAGATCTAAATTAACATCATCATTTACTCTTCATTGCAATTACTGATTACAAATCTGCATATATCTATACAAAAGACAAAGTTAAGGCAACATATTCTGTTCACACACACAATTAATACAGTGGTTTAAGCATAATGGTCTCAAATGCATTAAATTATAGTATAATTATTGTGCTAATGAACTACTAATATGAACCACCATGTTTTAAAACATATTCCACAAGCAAAGTGAATATCAGCCATTCATAGCTTTGGCTGCCTAGTTGTCACCTCCAACAATAAATAAAGTGTTTCAATAGTCAACAATGTGGTTTCATTCAGAGTGATATATTTCAAGGCAGTGAGATTCTTTAAACTTAACTTAGTTCTTTTTTCATGACTAGCAATAATTATAAAGAATTCAAGTCTACTAAAATCTGTGTACAGCTTCTACCAATACTTAGCCCAACTTTGATTCTTTGAACAATTTCTTATTATGAGCATGTTCCAGTCATTGTCCCTTTTCATCTATTTTGATACTTACAAATGCAAATTGTATGTTTGTAAATTGTACTGCTTACTTGACTGTGAAAATATTGAGTTGCGCTCAACCCGGGGCTTGCTGGCATTGACAGTAATATGCTTTTTCATTACTTCTCATTAACAGGCCCTATCAAGCAGAGCCTGCAATATATTCATATGTGTTGTGTTTGGTGGCTTTCATTTATTGCATACTTTTTCACAACTTATCAGTACTTCTTGCGAAACAACAGAGCAGTAAGTTCAAGCTAAGTACCAGACACACTCAACTGCTTACAAGCAATATTAATGTAGATGAGCTTCATTTAAAACAAAAGTAATGAAGCATGCTACAAAAGATGACAGCATAAAAGGCTACTCATGCTGTAGGTAGGACAACCATTGTCACAATCCATTGAAAACAGCAGTGTAGAACAATGTATGTTGATAAACAAAATTGTACTCAATTGTAATGCCAAAAGAAGAATTTGTTAAATGAACCAAAGTCAGTCTGATGTATAGTGTCGGCTTGTACTGCAGATTTTTACATTAAAAAGTGCAGATAAAGTGTAAGTATCAGTTCCTGAACTAATCTATCCTATGATGAAGCATTGTTGGCGGCCATTCTGGGTGGATCAGGAAATCACCTCTCGTTGGTTTATGAACATATCTGGCTGATTTTACAGCATCCACCATTTGTTTTCTTCTCTGAAGTGTGGTCCTAGGATCCCCCAGGCTTCCCAGAGGCTGGATCGTGCTTGGTGGGTAGCCTCCATATAATATATGCCTCACAGCTTCAGACTCTGAAATATAAAAAACATTATTTACAATTTTAGTAAAAATAATTATGTGACAATACATGTATAATACAGCCTCTCTACCAATGATTTGGTCAATATCAGCTCTGATATTTAGATAAGTGTTACCCTCACTGAACAGTCACAAATCATTTGTGTTCAAATTTATACCTATTTTTAACAATTTCTCAAACAGCAGCACCAGGATGCATTGGAATTATACACCTGTCAAGACTTCACCATTTAAGTGTCTATGCATGCATGCTACCGAGACTTTAAACTATGTTTCCAATACAGTGATTTACCTCCAACTTCAAATATTGTAACACCAGCATGGGTAATGTAATAACTTTGCTTTGTTGATTTTGCCTGTCCAAAGTAAAACTGGTTTATCACTCACTGCTCTATTAGAAATGAGGAAAATTTTGGTAAAGTTTTGGTGACAGTAGGTACTAAAGGGATGCATTTTATACTGAAACATATCTACTAATGTTATTTAACTATTGTGTTGTTATCATAAGAAAAAGGTTTTTGCACCATCTGATTCTGCGACCTTGACCTTTGAGCTAGTGACCTTAAAATCAATGGAATCACCCTTGTATCAAGAGCTTTCCACATACAAGTTGAAGTGACTGTTGGCACAAACTTTGTAGTTATTGTTAAAACAAGCATTTTGCATTCTTTGATAATGTGCCCTTGTCCTTCAACCTAATGTCCTAAATAAAGTATCATCCTTGCATCAAAGGCTTTCCATGTATAAAATTTGATGACTATAGGGGTAACCACTGTCGAGTTATCATGCAGACAAGGTTTTTATCCAATTCTGTGATCTTCACCTTTGGCCTAGTGACTTAAAAATTAAAATCAATAGTATCATCCTTGCAACAAGGGCTTTCCACACACACATTTTGATGACGATGTGCACAACCACTGGTTTTTTAGAATGAGATTTCTGACAAGATTTGTGCAATACTTGATTCCGTGACCTTGTTGATCTTTGACCTAGAGACCTAAAAATACCAGGTATCATCCTCACATCAAGCACTTTCTACACACAAGTTTTCTTGAGAGTAGGCACAAACCTTGTTAACCTATCGTATGGACCAGCAAGTGTCTACAGACAGACAAGTTGGATAGCACCATAATGTAACACATTCCATATTAACAACCAGCTTAATAAAAAGTCATTTTTTAGAAGTACCAGTTTTGATTTTTAAAATGTTTAACACATGTATCTCACTAATTTCTTAATTATTTAAAGCTGGAAAACTGATTAATTCAATCTTTGCACCTTGACTTTCCCCTCACCAATCTATTGTCTCTAATTCTTAAATAACAATCAAAACCATAAGCCATCAACTAAGATTGGGACGTGATAAGAGGTTACCTGTGGCCCCAGCATTTTTCATCCACCTATGCATGGAGGGTATGGCAGTGTGGGGTCTCGGAGTTGCCTCATTGCTGGGTACTGGCACAGGTGTCTGCAAAAAAGGGATAAAACTTACAATACTAGGAATAATTTCATTATAATTACTAAACTGAGATTAAGCCATATGCTTGTAACTCAGCTAATTTTTGCAACTAATTTATTTTTAATGTATTCATGAGCCACATTTTAACTCGATTTTAGTAGAGTGTATCTGAAATAAGCTGGCAGATATTTTGATCAATGCCAAAATGTTTTCAGGCAGGTTAACAATTTAACCTATTTTTTTAAATAGAGCATGATGCAATTGTATTGTAATGTGTACCTCATTTTGTCATTTAAATGACACCAGTGAATGATATTTTTGACATAAATTTGACCTGACTCGACTTAATGAACTTCAAAAAAAAATATACTGGTATATAAAGTGAAAGCCAAAGTTGATTTTTTAACGGTATATAAATGTTCACAATCAGTTTGACGATGTAAAAATGCATTATTTACAGACTAAGTTTATTCAGATCACAAAGCAATGAACCACAGATGTACAGAAGTATAACTTGTACAAAACCATTTAAACAAGTAACACAGTTTAACCTCCCTTTACTTTATTCAATGGTATACTATGTACAATGCACATCTCCTTCACCAACTGTAATGTCTAAACCTTGCCAAATTCTGTGTAAAATTCACTAGTGACTACAAGACAGCACCCTAGATAACAAAATCTGCATATAGTACTGTGGTATCATTATATTATGCAGGGGTTCAATTTTCACATATTACACGCTAGGGAAAGTGTGGGAAATCAAACCTCAGATCAGTTAAATGAATCAAATGTCTGATTTTATTATAACACAACTGCACAAATTTAAGCCCGCACGAAAATGCCACTATGTCTCATGCGCAAAATTTGATTCCCACAAAATCAAATGATACCACACTAACCTACATATATTTCTAGATTCTTATGCAATAAAGTTTCCATAAGGTTGAAAATGTGTACATTTATCAAGCTACAAAATTGCTATTTCACATACTTAGCTATATTAAAAAGGCAAGCTTAGGGTTTGAAAGCCCCAATTATATTTCCAGGAAGGTACAATCTCGATCTGGCTTTCTTGTATCCATTTGATATTTTAATTAAAGGCACATGATGTATACAATATAACAAGTTCACTTTTGTATGCCTTACAAACAAAATGCTTTAACCCTTTCCTCCATATAAACACCTTTATGGCATTGACGAACAGTGTAGAATTAGATCAGTCGGCTCATCCGTGCCATCCGATCATGATCTGAATTGTTTGCTTTAATTGGTCAGAAATAACCTAGTAAATATAAAAGGGAACTGTGCAGATCCTGATCTGATGGCACTGATTTGCTTTTGTATGCCAGACCAACAAATGATTTAACCCATTTCTCCATATACACACCTTCACAACATTAGAGAACTTTTTTGTATTACAATTGACCTTTCTTCAAATGCTCTCATTTCCCGGCAAATCCTTTTAGACTTTGTCATACAAGATAGAAAATCAAGGTTTTCTTATAGATCTTATATTTCTAATTATTACAAAATAAAATTATAAAAATACTATTCAATGTTTCATGCTCACAGAAGACAATGAAAACATTCATTCCTAGCGATCAATTAAAGTTTGTGGGGTTTTTTTCTGAATAAATAAGGACATAAACTTCTTGTTTTGATTTCCTACATTTTCTTTGCATATTTCTAAAACAGAACAGTTTTGGTAGCACACAACATAATTATATAATATTCGGTCAAGATCCTAGCCTGCTAACTCTGTGTATTCACACTAGCAAGTGATCGTGCTAAGTTTTACCTCCCATATCCTCCCTCCAATAGTTAACTAGCAAGTGACGGTACTAAGTTTTACCTCCCATACCCTCCCTCAAAACAGTTAACTAGCAAGTGACCGTGCTAAGTTTTACCTCCCATACCATCCCTCCACCAGTTAACTAGCAAGTGACCATGCTAAGTTTGACCTACCATACCATCCCTCCACCAGTTAACTAGCAAGTGACCGTGCTAAGTTTGACCTCCCATACAGTCCCTCCACCAGTTAACTAGCATGAGACCGCGCTAAGTTTTACCTCCCATACTGTCCCTCCACCAGTTAACTAGCATGTGACCATGTTAAGTTTTACCTCCCATACCGTCCCTCCACCAGTTAACTAGCATGTGACCGTGCTAAGTTTTACCTCCCAAACCATCCCTCCACCAGTTAACTAGCATGTGACCGTGCTAAGTTTTACCTCCCATACCGTCCCTCCACCAGTTAACTAGCATGTGACCGTGCTAAGTTTTACCTCCCATACCATCCCTCCAACAGTTACTATCATCTCAGTTTGTGTAGAATCATTCACCATTTCAGGCTTTTCTTTATTTTTGTTCTTCTCATTTCCTTTCATCTCTTTTGTAGACTTTGTAACTTTTTTCCTGGCAGAGTTTTCTTTTTCATGGATGACTTTAGCTTTGTTATGGCTACTTTTGTTGACAGCTTCAGTTCGATTTCCACACCCATTTACATTTTTCTGATTTGTTTCTTCTGTCTTCACATTCACCACAGCACCAGTCATCACAGGTCTATTGTTCAGTTGTTCTTTTTTGGACTGACCTGTTATTTTGTTCTTGTTTTTCTGATGATATATAACTTTCTTCTCATCAGGTATTGGCTGCTTGGACTTGTCTGACAACCCTCTGATGTGTTTGTTATCTGTAGCAGCTGATTTGGTAGATGCAGCCATTGTTTTCTGCTTTGTCAATTCTTTGAATTTTTCAGTTTGATCTTTTTGATCTTTAGATGCCTTGATTACAACTTCAGGTTGCTTGTCACTTGGGCAGGCTAAAGATGTAATGTCATTGACAGCTATGTGGGCAAGTGATTTGGCTGAATGAATCCGGTTACTTCCATGCATGACAGCTGCAGCTGATTTATCACTGATAGTTTGTTGAACATGTTTAAGACCAAGTGCCTTTTCCTCGGTTGAATTCAATGTTGAAAATTCCAATAGATTTTGGGGTTGTGGATATATAGTGGTGGCCTAACAGATTAATAACACAATGAAATTTGTGTTTTAATATAAAAAAGCAACACAAACATGGGCCAAATTCAAACTTAATGTGGTATCACCAAGGTAAGAAAAGTAGTGAACAACCTAAAGACATGTATTACCTGTACCTGACAATATGTCTATTTTATGCAACTCCTTGTTACCTATTAGCCTTATTTGCACAAATGTTTTGGGATTGGACTAAGCATTCTAGAATGAATGTGGCAAGGCACTCTTTGATTCTGTTCCAATGCCAGGTCTAGGCCTTTATCATAATTCATGTTATATCCTTATATATACTGTATATAATAACTCAGACAGAAAATAATTAAAATGTCTAATACAAAATGTCGGACGTAGTGGCCATGTACAATTTTGTGTTTACACTGTCCCCTTAAAGTCGTATAGATTTTCCTAAAACATACCTTTTAATCAGAATTTCATCAAGATTTTATTAACCATTTTCTTAAATTATAAAAGAAATTAAAGAAACATGCACATTTCGTAACAATATACTCTAATAATGATCATTTTAAGTGGTAAGATATTTCAGACTACTAAAACAACGCATGAAGTTACTGTAAAATCAAAAACAATTAGAGTATACAATTACTTTTGATTTTATAAAGCCTCTTTATGCTTATTTTTGTTATATTTGCTTATATTTAAGTCGCCAAATATGTGCTTGTTTTCGATATTATTAACTTATAGCTTATAAGCTATGATTTACCAACTATACACTTATTTTTTTACACAAAATGATACTAATATATGCCCTCAGGCTGTCAAGTGATCTTTCCTCAAAAAGTAGGAAAATAATAGGAACCATTTTGACAAAATAGTAGGAGAAAAGTAGGAACTTTTTCCTCAAAAGTAGGAATACATGACAGTCTTTCCAGAGTCAGGACTTCACTCACATCCTGCTCGATCAATCTGCAAGTTTGAAAGAATTCTGCTCAAAAGTTAATGAGGAGTTGATGCCACAAGATTAGAAGACAAGTGCAACTCAGCTATGACACCCACCGAGGGGACTACAGTGCAACTCTATGTGCTTCACACTTCGTGGAGGCATAAAAAAGGGTTATATAAAGGCTCCAGTCTATAGAAATAAAGCCTTTTACTGTAAAATATTTCAAAATAACAAATAAATAAAGGATAAATTTGTTGGAATTCTCATTGAAAAAGCATAACACATATCAGTATATAATTGTAGGGGAAGGGGCCCATGCCCTATAATTTTGGGGAAAAAAGTTAATTTACATATGGAAACCTACTCTAAAACCATATATATCTGAAAAAGGCATGTTTTATATCTCACCATGCCCACTGTTGCCTTCGTGTAAACATCTTATCACCAGACCTGATTTTTTTTTAATTATTTGATAACTCAGCATTTGTTACAACCACCACAAAAATTCAGGCATTCATACAGCAAGCAGTACTCAAATGCAATATATGATTGGGCATTTTGACAAATGTTGAGTTACATTATAATTCCTGAATACATGGAACACCCATGTTCTGGAAAACACTACTGCAAACATCTACATGTATGTGTTCTGGTGAACACAACAGCATTCTGAAAAACTCAAAAAGAAGGGAGGGGAAGAAAAGTAGTACAACCATAACAGTGCCAAGGCAAGGAGTCTATAGATTTTGAGTGAAAACTACAGGTTTTTTGGCCTTTTTATAGGTTTTCAGATTCAGAAGCAGGTGATTTTTCATTGTCAAGGGATGGGGCCCAAGCCCTATAGTTTAGGGAAAAATAACATTATTTCTTCTGCAAGGGGGATAAAATACCTTATGTAAAGTTACTTTTTGCAGAAATCTGCAAGAGTTTCAAGTTAGCTCTGAATTTACAGGTCTTTAAAGGTTTTAAAGGTTACACTAGGAGACTTGCTAGATGGATCAAACATTCCTCTAAATACTCTAAAAATTTTGGCCATTTTCAATTGCACGAGAATTACGGTCAGACCTTTTCTAGGGTGTATAAAAGTATGACTGTTTCTAAGGTATACAAAAGTGATTTCCTGTTTGAAAAAAATACTTGATTACAATTTAACAGTTAAATGTTTTAAAACTTGCATTTAAGGTGTTTTCAACAATCAATTGGCAGTAATGAAATTAACTGTTATCTATTTTTACCCACTGTTATCTATTTTTACCCACAAGTGTTATAATGAACCGCTTTATTTCTATTTTTGTTTAGACAAATGATATTGTCAACCCTTTTAGACCAAAAGTTATGTTGACAGAAGGTATTCATAGAACTTTTTACTCTTATCAATATGATTACAGCAATGACATTTACATTGCTTTCCAAACACTAAAAAATATTAAAAAATCTCCTTTTAAAAGATATAGATTTTTTTCTTTTGTCCAACTGACAAAAAATTAGGAATAGTAGGAGGTTTTTGTAAAATAGTAGGAAAAAGTAGGAACAAGACTAAAAAGTAGGAAAAACTAGGAAAAAGTATGACCCCTTGACAGCCTGTGCCCTTATTATTTTAGTGCCCTTATTTTTTGGCATAGATTTTAACTGTAAGGGAGAGGTATGTGCTAATTTTCAGGTATTAGTTATCTGTATAAGAAATATGCACTTATTTTCAGTATGCACTTATTTTCAATTATGCACTTATTATGCTGAATTAAATCATGAATATAATAATGAAAAACCCACCCTGTCATTTTGCTGTAAATTTTACTACATGTAAAGATTTTTTATCAAATTTTGCCACGGATTTTGAGTCCCTAAATCCTGCTTAAAATTCAATTTTGGCTCATTAGAGTTACGCATGCATGCAAACATGCGAATTACTACCAAACACACAAACATTATTCATAAGTATTTAATCATAATCATTCTGTGATATAATTTGTTAAAAAGTATTATTTTATGTACTTCAAGAAGTAAGATAAAGTATTCCTACCTTGGAAACATTGAACAATTCTTGGTCCCTGTAATCTCTTATTGCATTTACAACTTCATGCTGATCTGCAAGGGAAATACTATAATTAGAGAGGCAACTTTCATGGGATGTCTTGTACTGGATGTCTGATTTACCATTGTGGTTATCAGTTAATTTCTAGGGCACTAATGTTTGCAGAAAACCAATGTTAGAAACATCACATGGTTTTCATCACATGGTTTTCGACTTGCAACTTGTTAACCCTTTACTACATATAAACAGATTTTATTGTGTGTGTGACCAGTGTTGATCCAGATAAGCAAGCACAACCATGCCATCTAATTTGGATCTGCACTTAGTTTGTTAGTAGGTAATAACCTTATAAATCTTAATGGCACAGATGTGTTCACTGATCTGGATCTACACTGTTTCAAACAATGCAATATAACCCACATTATGGAGTACAGGGTTAAAGTCAGGGATATATTATCACTATCTTATAATGATCAAGCTAGTTTGAATTTATGTGTATGTTTAACTGCAAAAAATAACAATAAACCTCTGATAATTAAATAGGTTTCTAAGCTACAACTTAAGTATGATGAAACAGGAGCTATAGGGCAAAATGCCAAACCATTGTGTTATTTTCAAAATAAAAATGTAGTCCCTGTTGGACATAAGGAACATACTAGGACAGCACTTGTCCTGTAAGCAAGAGGTCCTGGGTTCGAGTCCCAGTCTGACTCTACATGTTTCCCACCGTGTGACATATGCAATCATTATGTAATGAAAAAATACAAGAAGCAGTCATACAGTTATCATCAGCTGTTTTCATCCAGGCCTGTGCACCCCATGCTTCCACTGGTCCCACAGCTTCTGTCAGGGCTGCCTGAAATATACAACACCACATTGCACTCCTACAACAATATGACACACAATGAGAAAACAAGGCCTTATGACTGTGAGAAGTGTAGACCTAGATCAAATTGCAGACTTACATTGTACAAAGGTCTGAAAAGGACAATTCTAAATGCATTAAAAATGCTTCTCTGACTGAGTGGTAAAATGTAGACCCCAAGCTGCCTGCTTAGTATTTTATAAAATGGAATGCAAAGGATCTGTCAATAATCTGACATTGTTGTTTTCAATTCTGAATGACTTCAATAGAAAGGAAGTTGTCTGAAATTGCTAGTAGAAGGGACAAAGTAGGCTTAATGTATCCCTAGAAATGATGGGAAATAGACCCTGAACTCATAACATGGGTGGGCTAGATCAGCAGATAACAAACAATGAGAAACCTGAACACACAACATGGGTGGGCCAGATCAGCAGATAACAAACAATGAAAACCCTGAACACACAACATGGGTGGGCCAGATCAGCAGATAACAAACAATGAAAACCCTGAACACACCATGGTGTGCCAGATCAGCAGATAACAAACAATGAGAACCCTGAACATACAATGGATGGATGTGCCAGATCAGCAGATAACAAACAATGAAAACCATGAACACACAACATAGGTGGGCTAGATCAGCAGATAACAAACAATGAGAACCCTGAACAAACAACGGATGGGTGTGCCAGATCAGCAGATAACAAACAATGAAAACCCTGAACAAACAACATGGGTGGGCTAGATCAGCAGATAACAAACAATGAGAATCCTGAACATACAACGGATGGGTGTGCCAGATCAGCAGATAACAAACAATGAGAACCCTGAACAAACAACGGATGGGTGTGCCAGATCAGCAGATAACAAACAATGAAAACCCTGAACAAACAACGGATGGGTGTGCCAGATCAGCAGATAACAAACAATGAAAACCCTGAACACACAACATAGGTGGGCTAGATCAGCAGATAACAAACAATGAGAATCCTGAACATACAACGGATGGGTGTGCCAGATCAGCAGATAACAAACAATTAAAACCCTGAACACACAACATGGGTGGGCTAGATCAGCAGATAACAAACAATGAGAATCCTGAACATACAACGGATGGGTGTACCAGATCAGCAGATAACAAACAATGAGAAACCTGAACATACAAAGGATAGGTGTGCCAGATCACCAGATAACAAACAATGAGAACCCTGAACACACAACATGGTTGCAGGGTTGGGCGGTAAATACCACCCCCGGTATTTACCGGTGGTATTTACCGGTATTTACCGTCCTGGAAAATACTCCCCAAAGTGGCAAATACTGGAAAATACTGGCAAATACTACTCAGATTGGTTTTTTGCCTTAAAATACTGCAGAAATCTTCACTTAGTTGACTGTTATTAATGTATAATCATAATAAAATTAAATTACTCAGTTATTTTAATTAAATGTCATATCTGGTGATGACTTTAAGCACTTAAAGTAAAAAAAAAAAATCTTAAAGAACTGTCTGGTTTTTTTTTACTTAGAACATAAAAATGCAGTCGAGAAATTAATGCTAATCCACCTGTTCACCTAGCCCTGACACTTAACAAGCAAGGCCATAAGGTCTAGACTATTAAAACAACATGTTTCATACATGGAGCTGTAATAGCCAGGGGCAACAAAGGCAACAGTAAAGTGTCATAAATAACCTATATAGATAGGATTCTTCTAGGTGCAAGTAAATGGTTGTGTATTGGTATGACTGCAGAAAGCTGCCAAACTGGTGTTCTGTTACAGATATCTTAGGGGGAGAAGATTTTCAAGAAGAGATTGACTGGTAGACAGAGGCTTCTTTGGATCTAACCTTATTTTTTTTTGTATTCATTTATATTTATTTAAGTTGTTTTACTTGTTTATTATTAAAATTAACCCTCTTAAATGCTGAATCCATTATTGTTAATAATTAAATTTTGAAGTTGTCCATAAGCTGCCTATAAGGAATACATTGTATTGCATAAATGCCATGGGTGGTCAATTTAATGACCACTTTTTCAGTACTTAAATATTAAGATAATGGCAGTTGATGTGCAAACTTAAAATTATATATATGATTCTGATAATAGGTATATTTATATAAATTTAAGACTTGTCAATTCAATCGACCAGTATTTGCCAGTAATTGCCAGTATTTGCCGGTAAATACCGCCGGCATGGAAAATACTCATATTTGCCGGCATTTTGCCAACCCTGCATGGTTGTGCCAGATCAGCAGATAACAAACAATGAAAACCCTGAACACAGAACATGGGTGGGCTAGATCAGCAGATAACAAATGATGAGAACCCTGAACACATAACATGGGTGTGCCAGATCAGCAGATAACAAACAATGAAAACCCTGAAGACAAAAAACATGGGTGGGCTAGATCAGCAGATAACAAATGATGAGAACCCTGAACACACAACATGGGTGGGCCAGATCAGTAGATAACAAACAATAAGAACCCTGAACACACAACATGGGTGTGCCAGATCAGCAGATAACAAACAATGAAAACCCTGAACACACAACATGGGTGGGCCAGATCAGTAGATAACAAACAATAAGAACCCTGAACACACAACATGGGTGTGCCAGATCAGCAGATAACAAACAATGAGAACTCTGAACACACATCGGTTTGGCATGGAAGATCGTTTACTTTTGGGGTCCTATTGTACTGTACTATTCACACAACAGGACCCCAAAATCAAATGCTTTTCAATCAATGGCCTTTAAGAAAAACCAAAGATTGTGGCTGAATGATTTGTTTTAAGGTTAAGTTATAGTCTCACTTTCTAAACAACTTTAATATGTACCTTTATTATTAAAACTTTGGGATGTGTATCAGCCCACAACGCAAGGACACAAAATATTGCTAGATATCATCATCAATATTGACAGAAATTATATGGATGATGTATTCTCTACATCAGGTATCCTACATCACAATATATTTCTACATTTCATCACTTAAATTTAAAACTAAGCTCATTTTTTTAAATGCAAATTTGTCCAGAGAAATCTGACAACAACACTCGACAGCATCTTACGTAAGGATCCTTGTACTGATCGATGGCGGCTGTACGAGGTCTACCGATGTATTTCTCCCGCTGATGTCGTCGCAACTGACGTTCCTCCTCCGGCATGCTATCATCAACTGTAAATAACAAACCTGAAGTATATGACCTCAGCTAAGGACATATTATATATATAGACTTCAACATACCATTTTTCAGTGAAAACACAATTTTGTACATAAAGTGCCACTCCATAATATTTTATTTATTTCAAAAGAAAGTAAATATTATCTCATCGTCAAATGTTAAATATAAAAGCTCAAAGTGAAATGATGTTGTTATTATGTACGTTCAAATTATTGGGGTTGACATTACTTCGGAGCGAAAACATGTTAATTAATATTCAGTTCGCCAAGTGATTACTTTCATAGCAAACACCTTTAAAGGGGCAGAGCATAAAGAGGTGAGAGATATCTGACTGCAGGCGAAATGTATGGTATTTTGGTGACGTTCATTTTTCCTTGACAGGTTGTTTGTAATCTGGCAGGTCGGTCTATTATTTCGTTCTACGTTAGACTGTGCATGCTTATTTGCATCTCTCGTGGTTAGGCATCAAATTTTGTACTTACATGTAATAACTATATCCATGAAAAATAAGCAAACAAGTGGAATTTTGTGACCTTTGTGTTTGTTTTGTCTGCGGTGTAATAAATTCTAACAATTTTTACAAAATCATACTTCTTATTAATATTTGTTTTCATAATTTATGGAAAGTATCTTTAATTCATTTATTTGGGGGTTTTACCATGCAAGAGGAATGTGGAATTTCAAAAATTAAAATAATCTTATCACTAATGAAAAGAATGAATGCCAGTGTAGCCAGTGAATGTGTTTAGCAGCCAACACATTGATGGACGGAGAGAAAAAGCTATCCTGGTTTTCATGGTTTTTTCTTATAAAGGTCGACACAACAGCACTTAAAATATTTCAACCAATAATATGTCTTTAAAAATAAGTGTAAAGTTTTGGGTGAGGTAAAATTATTAGATGTTTGTATAAAAAGTTCACTAGACATACCCCTGTAAACTTCTTTGCCCATTGTAGCATCTGGATTGTGATATCCTGGCACATAATGGAGACGGTTGATTAGGAACACACTGAAAGGGAAATCATAATGACTTTGAATGATATTAGATGGCGCAGGTCATGGGAAAAGGTATCGTTGGTGATATTTTCTGATATTTTAGTTGTTACCTATTGGAAAGAACTTACAATTGTATATTATTAATATGTTCAACATACATATCTCCCCACTTGACCTCAAGCACTGTGCATGACAGTGTTTTTTTTGTACCAACTCTGGTAGTTTATTTCAGCACTGATATTTTGAACATGAAAATCAAATGTTAAAAGTTATTTCAAAAGTGGACAAGTAAATACATAAGAAAGGTTATGTATCCTATCTAATCTTGAAAAATCTTCTTTACTACCACAGATCTCTTTAATCAAAGCACTGAAAGTACTGGAGTTGTTCAGAAATAAAAATTGGTTTTGTGTTCAATGCATCAGAATCACAAAATACAGAGTTCAAAATTTCCTAAGAAATGTCAGTTAAGTTTAATAACTTTTACTCCGACTGCAACTGATAAGTTCTGCATATATCAGCTAAGTGAAGTCTTAAAAGTTTACAAAGTAGTTATAAATTTATGGGCAATTTGCTTCAAGGTCCAGTAAATATGTTTTCTTCATGGACTCCATACAACTTCGGGCCCAGTCCAGAGATTTCCAACGGTCATACTAGGGAAAAAGTCTGGTCTGGCTAATGATTAATGCCCATTTGATTATATCACATGAAGAATGTAAATTAAAGACATTCAAATATTTTATTAACTGGCCTTTTTTCAGTTCTCACCACTACTGGAAACAGGTAGTAGCCTACTTAACTGTCAAGGATTGAAATATTTGTTATACCAACAACTAAAAAAACACCACATCTGCTCGCAGTGGGTCCTAAAACTTGGCAAAAAAAATTCAATTATATCAATATAAACATATATACTTCTTATGCCATTATACATTTTGATCATGCTATTAAAAGATTCCTTTCAAATTTGGTAATTCCTGATTTCACTTATCAAAGGTTTACATTTCTTCAATAAAAAGCAATAGCAAAGATCTATTAATAAAAAAAAACTAACCAAACATATTCTACTATTTAGGCAATGAAAATAAATCATGTATAATAAATATACACAATACAAACAAATAAAGACAGGCAAAGTATAAATGTGGCTGCAAGCAACTTAATGGGGCCAATGAAGCAAATCAAAGAATATTCTTTAAAAATTGAAATCTTATGAGTAAAGTTAAGAGATTTCAAACCAACACTATCAAGTATTTTAAGTGAGGACATTTTAATACTTTACAGTGTAGATCCAGAGAACCAGATCAGCCAGCACATCTGAGCAATCTGATCAGGATCATCACTACTTAGCTTCTTGGTCAGAAATAACCTATGGAATCAAAGTGAATGGTGTAGATCCTAATTGAAGGAGGCTGATCTGGATCTACACTGTTTGTAATAGACACATATTCCACTAAATGGTTTATGTAAACAAGTTTCAGAACAGCATGTTAAATGAAAATAATAATGACAGATTTGTAAAGGTGAAAGCACAGGTGCACATACATTAAGTAAATAATGTACAATATATGAATACCAGTATATGAAACGTGTAACAATACTAATATAAACTATCAGTTTATGAAACGTGTAACAATACTAACATAAACTATCAGTATATGAAACGTGTAACAATACTAACATAAACTATCAGCTTTAAAACCAACTACCTGGTAATTAACTTAAAAATAATCAATCACAAAAGGGAGAGAAATACACGACAGAGAGTTATATATGAGCATACAATGTGGAGAAGATAAAAGAAGAGTTACAGCTAAACATCTATACAATGTGATTTTCCTTCATAATTTTGCAAATTAGTAAGCCAGAACATTCAACATGTTTCATGAAAACAACAACTCATAATTTATTTCTTCTGGCGTATTTTTGCTTTTCTTGTCTGTGACAGCTTCTCCATTTTTATGACAGTTTTTTTTTTCAGTAAATTCAATACATAGCAAATTATTTTTTCTGTAACAAACATCATATCTGGTTTCTTGAACTTCATGTACATGCATTTTATCTCAAAATGTATTCAAAATTACAGAAAAAGACAACATGCAACAATTACTGACTCATAAAACACTGCACTTGTTGATATATTCAAAAACATATAAAATCTGAAAACATTCCACAACATTTTTACCTACTAAGTTTGGAGTGTTTACTCTGATTCTACAGCGATTCCAGTAAAATAAAGCATGATATAATTAACATAAACAGACAGTCTGGAAGCTGTAAAGTAAACTGTTTACAACTAGTCACAGTACAAGTATGAGAGAATGACCTTCCCTGAAATATTTACATCAAAATCTTGAAGCACTCTAACTGAAGATTATCATTAATTTCATTCTTAATGCTTCTGGGCACAAAATTTAAAACTAAATCTGGCATGAATCACTTCAGCATTGTGAAAAAGTTATGACCCTTATTTCCTTAACCCATTTCCACACCTTACCTTGAAAAAAAACAACAACATGTTGATCTGTGGCAAACAACTGAATTTATCTGCAAATAATATATAACAAAAATGGTATTATGTTGTAAACAGGGGCGTAGCAAGGGCTTTTGAAGGTGTATGCAGAATCCTAGGGAAGTCTGGGGCATGCTCCCCTGGAATATCTTTTTCTGTAGATCGTCTCCTTAGGAGCGTTCTGGCGGGTTTTTGGCATAAAATAAGTATTTTTTTTTCACCAATTTTACTAGATTTTGTTTTACTTTTCTCACTGAACTTCTACTAACAAGTATTCAAAAAGATTTTGTATAATTTATTTTAATGATTTTCTGGAACAATGTGTACGCAGCTGCATATTCTGCGTACTGGTAGCTACGCAGCTGTTAAATATAGATATATAGTAAATGTGTGGCATAATATCATATGTTTCAGAACCAACAAAAAAATCAGAATGTCACTAGAAGGCAGAGTCCTAGAGCTCATGACCTATACCCATAGATAATACATCCAAAATAGGAGGCTAGGGATACAAAACTTAAGTTATGCAAAATTTTATTTCATCAAATCATTTTATCAGAACTTTAACTCAATGGATATGCCTTTGATCACATGGGCAACCAGTCTAGAGGATCCAGATCTGAATATACACCATTCACTTCTTTGTCTGAAATACCTTAATCTCAGAGCAATCAGTGTATATCCAGATCTGATGGTATGGATGTTCCACCGGATTTGGTTCTATGTTTTGCCCATGTGATAAAAGTCATATGTATGGAGTAGAGGATTAATATTATACAAGGCAAGCCTTAAACTAAACTGTTCTTATAATAAAGTTAACAGTGTTCATGCTGGCTTTTTAATTATCAAAGAAAAAATTAATAGCCAAAGTTCATCGCACAGTTTTTACATTTTTGAGAAACCGATTCAAAATCCTTTAAGTTTTCATTTATTCAAATTATTATATCTAAAAACACTCATTCTGACCACCAAAATTTGATTCATCTAAATACTAGGGTGAAGTATCTATTCGAGAATGGATTCAGAATTTGGACCAAATTAGATTTAATAAGGGGCATGTGCATTAGATATTTACACATTTTTTTGAATTGACTGACTGACCATTCGACATTTTTATTCAAACTAGATAACATAAGATATTTGAAAACTAAATATTGAGCAAACTGCAAATATATACTAAGTACATGAAAATCAACCATACTTACGGTTTTGGGTGAGGTTTATGACGTCTTGATGGTGAAGAAGGCCTTGACTGTGTAGGTTCATCAAGTTGCATACCATTGTGAACAGTATTGTATGTTGTAGGTTCATAAGATGGGTGAAGCCACATATGTCGTGCATTTTCTCGTATACTGTCTAATGTTCTTGAGTCCAGTCCTGGGACATTTCTGGCAGCGAGTTCGTTTAATTTTTGTCTGTCTAATGGATATGCAGATTGCGCCCTTCGAAGCCTAGACACTGGGTTCCCGTATCCGGGCAAAATATGTCCTGTAGCCATTATGATTAACTGATTATCACAGATCAAAATTTAGGTACAAGTATGCATTTACTCCTATTGAAATAAATTGTGCCACCAATTTGGATGTTTACCCGAGCAACGGAACCGGAAACAGGTGCGCGGTAATGAGTAAAACCGTGCTCAAACCACTCATTTTGACTGTAACACTGTGCATGTCCCTACTTCTGTAGAAAATCAAAGATAACGAATGATTAAGAGTCAAGCCATTCTTTCTAACGATAAATCTGCAAAATATAAATCCTTAAACCCTGTTTATCACAGAGAATTCAAAAAGTCGAAAGGTAAAAAAACCCAGAAGGTATGTCTTTGGGGTGACTGAACAATAAAAAGTGAAATATATATAGCTTTACATGAAGTAATATTGAAACTACTTATAAAACAACGGACCTAAATAATGAAACAAAAGTAGTTAAGGAGTACAATAAACCAACATAATTATCGTGCTCCGTGACTTTTGATTGTAATATTATTCATATTGCTGAGAGTAATCACTTTATTTAATTATACGTGTTATACCCAGATTTTATTTAAAACACAGGTGCAGTTTAAAAACACTAATGCAACAAGGTATATTACGGCCAGGTTTTATGGAGATTTTTTATAAACATATGAAAAAAGGGCAAAATTTCTTTTTACCACGTTATTCGCTAAATCATCTTTAAATACAAAAAGAAAGGTTACCAACATGATATTCTACATCACGCTGCATGCATGCCTGGTGATTAACCCATCTACTGTTGATCGTTATACATGTGCCAGAGGTTTAAGAGCCTTTGAAGGTTTTTAGAGAAATCTTGTAAAAGAACATAGAAGCTCTGTCTGTTTCTTTTATCCCTGTCGTCGTGTTCTAGCTGATTTGACTCCAGGGGCTTTGGTCTCGGTAAGGTCATATATTACCCGCACTTTTGCTTTTCAATTCTATTGGCTTCTTATGGTTTATATGTTTGTGCGCTTTTGCATGCAACATTGTCGAGTGGGTTGGTGGGTTGGAGTTATTTCACCAAGACAACTTGTACTTGTTTGTTCATTAGATCCTTTTAGGGGAAAGTGTGAGGTTGATGCATCCAAGAACCTGGGATAAATCCCCCAGTGGCGAATTGTTATGCCACTGACCGTTTCAAGGCGGTAATCTCTCGGGTTCTCACTTTCGTTAATAAAAGTTTGTGGCGTCTATTTTGAAATTTATCATTACATAACCCTGCTTCCTTTTTCTCTCTACTTTATGACTGTGTGGGGAGGCTGGGTCTGCTGGATGTGAGAATTCCTGGTATGCTTATTTCACTTTTTATCTGGAATTAAAAGACAGAGATCAGTTGAGCTGCAATTAAAATACAGAGATCAGTTGGGCATTATGCTTTATATAACTTTAAATAATAACAGGCGGCGTGGGCAGCATTATACATTTCCATTTATGCCCTCAAACAGGCTCAATCAAATCGAGATTTTAATATTTTTCGTATTTGTCATGTTTGGAGGCTTTCAACGTTCCAATTTATCTTTTGTATAATTTCTAAGAAGCTTGGTTGGTTTCTTTTATTCCTGTCACTGAGGTCTTGATGATTTGACGCCAGGGGATCTGGTTTTGTAAGGTCATTGAGTGCCCACTTTTTTGCCTGATATAAGCTTTTTATGTTCCATATATGTTTGTGTGCTTTTGAATGCATCATTTTCGATTTAATGGTCGGGTTGGAGGTGATTCACTAAGACAACTTGTACTCTTTTGTTCATATAAGAACCTGTTGAGGAAAGTGTGAGGTTGGTGCACCATTAAACCTCCAGTCACAACTTTATTTACCACTGAACGTTCTAAGGTGGTAACCCTCATGGTTTCCTTCTCGTCATTATTGTTTGTGGAGTCTTATTGGAAATATACCATTTTATAAATCCATGCTCGGTGGTTACCTCCTATAGAACGGTCAGTTGCAAAACAGTTTGCAACTGGGGGTTAAACCAGGTTCTAGGGTGCACCAACATTACAGTGTTACCCCCCGTCCCCTCAACAGGCTCTCATATGAACAAAGAAGTACAAAAAAGTAAAACATGGTTATCAGGAATAGCCACACCAAGCCCTACAAGCAAACTGACGTTGGCCCAACGTTGGCGTTTGGTTGTACGGTTGGCATAACGTCGGCATCGGGTGAACAACGTTGGCCCAATGTTGGCCCAACGTCGTTATCTGGAGTAATGGTTTTGATCGGCACGTTGGGCCAACGATGTTAAAATGACGTCATATTTACAACATTATGCCAACCTCCAAAATAAACATTTTTATTTTACACTATTGAAAAGACTAAATTCCTCATATTCAAGGTTTATAAAAAAATCGAGACATATTGCATAAAAATAAAACTTGATTAAAAAGAAGATCTGTTTGCTGGCTGACTGGCTTGTAAACGGACAAACGGACATAATTTTGTAAATGTTTTATACTTCAAGAAAATTTATTGATGTTATGTAGGCATTTCAAATTGCGTATATGTCTCGATGTTAATATTATTAACTGGCACTTAAATAAAAATTATCTTTTCATCGTTCATCGCTTGTAATGAACGTAGGGCATTTTTTACAGATGGTTCTTATGATAATTATACTTTATGGACTTGTCAAGACCTAATAGAGTCGCTAACTTTCTTACTGGATAATATTTATGTTAGATTTGGTACCTCTATTTATAAACAAGTAATAGGCACCCCGATGGGTACTAATTGTGCACCCCTTGTTGCTGATCTGTTTTTATACTGTTATGAAAGAGACTGTATGTTATCTCTTTCTACTGAACATCAAGATGATATTATTACAGCTTTTAACAACACCTCGAGGTACCTTGATGATTTATTAAATATAGATAATAACCATTTTTCATTACTGGTTAATAAGATCTACCCTAAAGAATTACAACTTAATAAAGCAAACACTTCAGAAAAGCAAGCAAACTTTCTCGATCTAAATCTGTCAATTGAAAATGGTTATGTCACTACTAAAATATAGCTCTGGTCTCTGTAAGATCATTGAGTACCCGCCCTTTGGCTTTTCAATGCTATTAGATTCTTATGTTTTATAGGTTTGTGTGCTTTTGCATGCAACATTGTTGAGCCAATTAGTGGGTTGGAGTTGTTTCACCAAGACAACTTGTATTTGTTTTGTGATATGAGAACCTGTTGGGGAAAGTGTGAGGTTGGTGCACCCTAGAACCTGGTTTAAACCCCCAGTGGCAATTTGATTTGCCACTGACCGTTCCAAGGCGGTAACCCCTCGGGTTCTCATTTTTGTTAATTGTTAGTGGTGTCTCTTTTGAAACTGATCATTTTATTAACCATGCTCTCTCCCTCTCTTCTTGACTGTGTGGGGAGGCTGTTTTTTCTGAATGTGGCGATTCCTGATATGCATATTTCACCTTTTTCCAGTAAATACTAACACTATGAGGATGAATACATGCAATTCAAGGTTGTAGAGATAAGAACTACATGTTGTTAGCGGGGTCAGGCTTATTACAGCTTAATGGTCAGTTATCCAGTTATCATAGCAACCTTGCAATTAGAAACAGAAGGGAGATTGGTATAGGATTAATAGCTCTTTGTGCAATGTACATGTACACATTTTGAGCAACCAATATAGCAGTGTGCTTGTAAGCAAAGGAGGAAGAATTTTAGAATTTAGGACGACAGTAAAATAAAGTAAGTACATGTATCTAGATCTCCCTTATTTTTAATTTAATAGTTTTATAAGCTGAAAGATAAACTTTATTTACATTGTTTAATTCTTCTGATAGAAAAATTAACAGTATGGACTCTTGAAATATAAACTTTAAAATTCATATTTTGAATCAATTGAAGATAAGTATGACTGAACATTTCCTTTTGTTCAATCCATTATTTGTTGAATGAGTCAGGTAATTGAATATCTTGAGACGGGATTTACTTCATCAGTTTATAGGATTATAACATACTGATTTTACCCTTTCTTTTATCACAGTCGCAAACAGTGTAAATCCAGATCAGAAAGCACAAATGTGCCGTCTGGTCAGGATCTCCAATCTTTGCTTTTTGATCAGAAATAACATAATAACATAATAAATAAAAAGCAAATATTGTAGATCCTGATTAGACGGCTCGGTTGTGCCAGCTGATCTGGATCTACACAGTTCGCACATGCGATAAATGCGTTTATTTGGAGGAAAGACTACAACTTTCTGCATAAAATGTATATGTGCGTGATTGGCTATGATTAAATTTTTGAACATTTTGAAAGTTCGTATTTTCTGTTGATAACAACCTTTATTCTATTTTATTGCAGAAACGTTAAGAAAAACAAATTGTGTGAGATAGCAACAGATGCTGAAATCAGCAATCTTATTAAGGACTGATTTGGCTATGCTTGTGACAGAGAGAGGTGGGGACAGAAAATAAAAGAGAACAAATTAAAGAGAAAAAAGATCAAAGTAGAAAGAGCAATGAACAAGAACAGAAGAGAAGTGAAGAAAATGAGGAGGAGTCATCTGCATAAAAACATACAGACTGTACAAAGTCTCGTTAAAAAAGTGAATTTTATTGTCTACATGAACTATAGAATATTTTGAACATGATTTTTTAAAGCATATCCGTTGTAAGAATCACGGATTTTATAAATTTTGAAAATAATTCTACTCTGTTTGGTTTGATTTTATATTAAATGTCACAACCCAAGTTAAAATAGCACGGCAACTTTCTGGCTTTTCTTGTGGAGAATGATCCTTGAGATTTGAAGAACTACAAAAAACAAGCTGAACAGCTACCTCCTGTGATGGGTCCAAAACCAGCAGAAAACCACCTCAATGTGTTTCTAACCGCATTCTCTTTCGGATTTAGAATGTCACGTAAGAACAACATTTCTGCTGGGTTTTGAACCATGGCTTCTGGATCAGAAGTCAGTCTCTCAAAGTTTGTTGGCAAAGTGCAAAGCAAACATTATTCCAAGGAAAATTTAAAATTTCTAGCGTTGGGCCAACACTGGGCCAACGTAAATTTAAATTTTCTTACCTTAGGCCAATGTTGAGCCAACGTTGGCAAAATTGTGTTGGAATTCCAATGTTGGCCCAACGTTGGGCCAACTGAACAAAGTCGACATAGCGACATTGGCCCAACGTTGAGCCAACGTGTTGGTCCAACGTTGGGCCGATGAGCAAAACTAATTTGGGCCAACGTCATATGCCAACATTGGGCCGACGTCACTGACGACAGTGGCCCAACGTTGGGCCAACGTCAGCATGCTATCTGGGAGCATTTGCAGGATCCAAACACAGCCAAGCAGTAATCAGCTATAGAGAGGAATAGAAAGCATGGATTTAAAAAATAATCAATTTCAAAATGGTCATTGGCAAAACAATTGTCAGACAAATATACGCTTCTTTTAATAAGCCATGTTACCAGCTATAGGTTTAAAATATAAATTATTAATTTTGTATTTTAATTATAAAGTTTTTCCTCTCTGAGTACGCAGAAGTGTTTTCATGCCATATCTTACATTTTTAGAGCTTCGGACATTAATAATACAATTTACGGAAGCAAGGAAAGTAATAATATCAAATCAAAGTCATTATAACGCTGGGCTATTACAAATTTACAAGGTCGATCTATTGATTAACTAGTCGCAGTTCTGATATTGTGCCAGTGGTAAAGTCTAATTTTTTTACCTATTTATTTTAGGCATTTGATTATTTGAAGATGCGCACGCTGATTCCGGAAGTTTATGTCTGCACAATGAAAATGTAAACTTTTCTGAGTCACAGATAATAAATCTTGATATCATTTATACTTATAGACCCTTCAAAACCAGTTGCATAAACCAGAAATTATTTGTAAACGCATACAATGCAGTTTATAACTTAATCACAGAGAAGATGAGAGTCTGATTTTTAAATTCAACAGTGTAGAATGGTCAGTTTCAAGCATTTATCAGTGGTTATACATTTGATTAATATTTAGATAGTGATTCATTCAAAATCAATGTTGTGTTTCAGTGATAGAACTAAACAAAATTATATCTACACATTGCACCTTGCAAATTGTAGATGCAACTGCAAAAATGTAAAACTGGCATTCTTGCTCCACCCACCCTGGTGACACCTTGAAATAACTGTTTACAGTTGTATGTTTAAACCTTATCAGACCAATAAAGGCTCATGGCTACCAATGTTTATATAAAGATTTCAAACAGGGCCTTCCCCCAGAATAATTCAATAAATTAAAATTCGAGAATATTTAATTGCTGATTATTGCTCACATTCCATATATAGTAGATCCAGATAAGCCCGCACGTCTTTGCAGTCGGTCCAAGTTCTACATTATTTGGTTATTTCTAACAGAGAAGAAACAATGTAGATCTATTTCAGACTGTCGGATATGGGATTAAAATAGATTTAAAAGATACTTTTTGACCTCGTTTATATACAATTACTATGGCAATCTTGAAACTGTCATAAACACATAAAGTTATTATATGAAAATGTAAATGAATCAGAAGCCAAACTGTCTGTGCATTGTACAATACCAGAAATAACTTTTAAGTCATGGTATTGTGAATTCCAACATCTGACTGTTCTTATGAAAAAGGAGTTTGTGTGGTATTTATTCAAGAGAAAGGGATGATGTTGTTCAGTTTACATGGTCTGGCAAGAATGATGATGATTATGATGATGATGATGATCTGCTGGTAGTTTTCAATTTCGTACAAACTATTAGAGATGATAGTGTTCATCTATGTTAAATGTATGCCATTGAAGAAGTTGTATGATATTATTTACACTGCCGTTATAACTGAAGTCATCAAAAATACCTGGCAAGCGACCTCTGAACTCTTTTGTTTTATCAAATAAAGTTTTCTGCCATGGATTCAAACCAGACATTCAGACAGAAGTATTACATAGGTTTCATGTGCTGTTTGGTTATTTTTTATTCTTATGTTCTGTGTCATTTGAATGTCATAGCATCTGGTTCAGGTATACCACAAATTAAGAGAAGAAATGAAATCAATATAAAATCATTTGTTGACAGACACAAATTCAATTGATGTCATTTTATGTAGTTTAACATCAACAGAAAGTAGAAAACTTAACAAGAAAAAATTAGATATCTCAAAAACCGTGTATTGTGTTACTTTGACACCAGAAGATCCAGTAGCGCAATGTTGATTGCACTTAATACTCAGTCATTAACAATGAGTGTTACTCCCGTTTCATTCGGATGATTAACTTGATCTGGTAGAATGACAGTTTCTGTTGCCCCAGAACCAAGAAGAAATAAACAGACATGTGGGTATTTGTAGCAAAAATTGCTTTGAACTTATTCAAATCAGTGAATGCAAGAAACACACTGTATTTTGCACAGGAAATGTTCATAAAATCCTTATAAATTATTAATAAGTCAGTAATTTAATGTCAGTATAATATCGGCACTAGTGTCATACAATGATAGGCATATTTAACTGAGTTACCAGCACAAATTATTTTGTGTCGTCCTGGGTAGCTTTGTCAGTTTCTTGCAGTTGTGCGGCTCAGTGCTATCACTCTAACAGTTTGATTTCTGGTCTGTACTTTTACCATAATTGTAACAAATCACCTTAGTATACTATTTTTTAATGTTTAGGTAAAACATAAAGAGACACAATGACAACAATCAAGCACACGTTACAGAAGGATATATTTCTGCCTAATGATGAGAGACTGGTAGGCCTTGTCAATGTTACACAGGCTGGCAAGAAGAAAAAGAGCAGCAAAAGCAGCTTTCTTTGTGCAGCATGTAAGTTTTATTTTTGTCCACCAGCATGCTGTCTTTATCAAAATCTGTTACTATAGGTTTAGTGTAACTACTCTATATAATGGTTTTATCTCATGTGCGACCACTGTAGATCCAAATCAGCCAGCTTTGTCATGATCTACACTGTTCGCTTCTTAGAAAAAATAATCTAATCATTCAAAAAGGGAACAATATTTACATAACTAGTTGAACACTCCATTTTGGTGGTCCTAAATCAAATAACTGCTGAAATGATATCAATAAAAGCAATTGGAAATCCTGATGGGCATCCAGGTTCTTTTTAAGGAAGAGGGAAAGACGATGGATGCTGGTCAAAAGGGGAAAAAATGCATGAAAAATACAAAATTGGGGAAGTTTAGTTTATTATATACTCTTGCTTGAATTAGCTACAGTGAATATTTATACTAGAGTTTATGCTTTTGACTGTCTTTGTTCTTTAGCTTTCATTACCAAGCAGACTATTTAGCCTACAGAGGCATGTCTCTGTTTTCTGTCCTTAAACAGAACAAGTTCATAACTAAGTTATTTGCTCACTTTCGGAGCCTGCTTAAAACGTATCTGTTCATTTTGTGTTTGGAATCATAATCAGGTCGGATGCAAGATTTCCAAAAAGGGGGTTCGTTAAGGGCATTGCTGGTAGTTATTGATAATTTCCAACTTAATTGCTAAATTTCCCATTAAAAATAAATATTGTTGCTCAAAAGGAGGGTTCAAGCAATCCCACTGAACCCCCCTAGATCCGCACCTGATAATATAACATGAGACGTACGGTAAATAATTATCATAAAATTACAAGGCTAAATTTATATTGTAATGCGAGATAATTAATTTTATTTTAATCGTGAGTCACATTGTGTATTTGGACTTCAATGAATGCATCAAAAGATAGGGGATATAAAATTCTTGGGATGAAAAATGATTACCTGGTACATTTTTGAATGTGTTATTCACCTGACGATTTGTATTTTGTGATAGAACATGGTGCCGTATTCTGTTGTTCATATTTTGCATTAATTGTCTTTCTTGTTACCTAACCTTGCAAACAAACCGCATCCGTTTAAAAGCACGAGGAAGACAATATACGACAACTAGCAATTTAGTCAATTAATATTCAAATAAATAAATATTCAAAACAACAGATTCTTTTTTGCCTGGCGTCCAAATATATTTCTTGATGATAATTAGACTGGCGCACCCATGTGTTTATTAGATTGGTTTGTTTTTTTTTCAAGTAGGTGGAGCTTATTGTTTTAACAAAGCAGTTTTTACTATCTGCATGTAAATGGTGTGACACAAGAGATTAAAGGCAGTTTAAATTTACTACGACTGCCTACGTTGATGGTTGTGATTTTCTTTTCCGAAGTCCGCTGAACGTATGTTATCGAGAAATTCGGCATACATGTTGTTATTCTAGCTGTAAATTACAGCCCTACGCTTTCTCATTCAACTCAACTGAAACATTCTAACTAGTATTATTTCCGACAATAATCTAGTTCCAGTAATTTTTAAGTGATGACCAGGATAAGTGTCTATGACATATCGAGTCTATATTTGGTAAAATTTGTCAAATAAGGATTGGTATTGTACGTACCTAGTTTCTAACAGAAATTCATGAAAAATTGTGCAGATTTTACCTGAAATAGATTAAACTAAACTAAAAAATAAGCATCTGTTTACTTTTTGCTAAAAGTTATCACTTTACAAAGGGATACATGATTTTCGTTGGGGAAATTTTTCCAGGGGAAGACGCCGACCTCGGTCTCAGTTTGTTAAGGAAAAAAAACACTGACATCAAAATTCTATCTTACTTTGCCTGTACATACATGATTTATATTGTATTGATTATCAACCTCACTATTGATTCTTTTCAAAATTTTGAGCAAATCTAATAACTTTACAAATGTCTTGGTACGAATGTACCGGTAGTCATTATTTCGGCAGCACATTTTCTCTCACCAAGTGATGTTCGGGTCCCAATGTGGGACGGTTACAGCTAGCAGGTTTTCCCAACAGCCCTTAAAAGCAAATTACCAGGTAAATACACAACTCTCTTGAATTTGAGGACAAATTTATGAAGTTGAGGGGGTGTATGTCATGGTACAAATTTTTGTTATTTGTGGGAGAAGATGTGTAAGCGACAAGCTAAAGTCAGCCACGAGAGCACTCACCCTGTAAGAAAGGGGTCTCAGATTTGAGGCTTGGTCTGGCTTCACTTTTTCTCCCCTTGTGAAATAAACATGTGAAAAAATCTGTTTCCAGTGAGTACCAATGTGGATGGCAGTAATCAAGTACATGTGTACCAGATCAAGAAAGCTGAAAAGGGAGAGAACTTCAAAAAGAAAATGACATGGATGCTAAGAGAGCTGAAAACAGTAGATGGCAAAGATAAGGCAAAGGTTTGTAAGCTTTGTTTACAAACATTTACAAAGAACTATCTTTGTACTTGACAGAATAATTAGATTTCCTCTGGACAGTATTGTCATTCCAAACCACACATTTAATATCTGTTACGTTTATTTGTTAATGTGTTTATTTATTTTTGTTACAGGTAACCTATGTGCTGCTGATAAAAAAAGTGTGAAAATAATGAAGATTTTTGGAGAATATAGCAAGACACAGAAGACTTCTGTTACAGAATTGTGCCAGTGTTTGTCTCTGTGGCCAGTCTGGTGTGCTGCTACACTAGACCTCTGTTTAATGTCTAAACTGGAAGACTGTTAGTTTTTTGCAATGATTTTCTCTTCTGCAGGAGACAGCTGACTTTGACTTGCACTTTGAGAAGGTTTATAAGTGGACAGCCAGCAGTGTTGAAGACCGCAATGCTTTTATCTCATGTCTTTGGAAGGTATAATTATAAAATTATACATGATTTTTTCAATTTTCTTAAATAATACGTACTAACAATTATAAACTTAACAGGTTTTTCAGTTTGGTTAGTCGATCTGTCATGAAATCCACAAAATGAGTACCCTATGAGTTATAACATATTCATGCTTTAATAAAAAAAGAAACATCTTCCACTCAATCTAGTTATATTGATTAAAATAAATAGTTAAAGGTACATGCAATGCTGATTGATGACATGTACATTTACATTCAAAACCTGGGCTGAAGATCATAGAACTAAGATTGGAGACCAGTCTCAAATCTCAAGCATCTGATCGGCTGAAATGGAGACCAGATTGAGATGCTTGAGATTTGAGACTGGTCTCAGGACTTAGTTTTATGATCTTGGGCACTGTTATATCAATCTCAATATTTTCGGGTACCAAAAACACAAAATTCAACAAGCAAAGCAAACGTTAATCGAGCATGTTAATTCAGGATCTGATATATCTTGCCATGCCATGTCCATTCCTTACAAAGTATGATTATGCATTAATTTTGTGCAATTAATTGTTTCAGCTTTCACAAAGACATCTAGTACAGAAGCCAGAATTTGTGAATGTTCCGAGTGTACTACTAGAAGGTTAGTCTTACCATGTACATTATACTGGACCTGAATAAAAGTAGTTTTTCAAGTTTTCTTCAGAACCGTTGAACCCTTTCCTCGATCAATTCACCTTTGAGTGGGCGAACAGTTAAGATCCAGATCAGCCGGCACATCAGTTAGGTTATTTCTGACCAATATGTGACCAGTGCAGATCCTGGTCAGATGGCATGGATGTGCTGGCTGATCTGGATCTACACTGGTCGCACATGTGTAAAACTGCGTAACTATGGAGGAAAGGGTTAAACACCAGACATGACATTGATAACACTTGAGGTCATTTGTAGACCTTATCAGACTGTGCTTTGGTGTGCTCTCTTCAGAGTTGACACAGTTTACAAAATATTTTAAGAAATATCTTCTTACCATTCTACACTACCTATTAAAATGAATGGAGTGCCTTATTTATAAAGGGACACACATCAAATATGCTGTTTCAACAAAAGAAAATATTCTCATAAGTATAAATGCATTCAGTTATACTGTGTACTTCAAGTTTTTCTGTTTCAGAAATCATCAAACCAACAAGTCATGGCCATACGAGCCAGGAAGGCAGTGCTGCAGCTGGTGAGCTTGAGAACTACCAGGAGCTGTCAGGAAAGGAGGAGAGTGACCTAGAATCACTCATGGCTAACTGTGATGCTGCAATCAGTAATGCTGAGAACTTTGCAGAACAACTCTCCAAACAGTTGTCTGTGTTAGATGGGGTGAGTGTTTTTCTAAAAGCTATTTTCTATAGTACTTCTATTCAGTTCCATTGTTATTTTCAGTATCACATTAAAGTGCATCTCTCCTCTAAGTTATATGGTGAAATTCAAGATGATTCAAATTTCCTGTATAACAGTATGAAGGCAGGCATGTAAATTCACAACAAAGTTGTAAAAATAAACAATAGGTGTTGATTTACTCCACAGATACAGCTTTTATATAGATCAGATGGCATGGATATGCTGGCTGATCTGGATCTAAATTGCTGTCCCATTTTGTGAAAGGTGTATCCATGGAGTACATTGTTAAAGGCTAAGGTTGCAGCAATGAGCAGAACACTCAAACCTTATTCTTCATTTTCCCAGTATGTACATATGTATATTATAGGCCAATATTCACTCGATCATGGGCAGTGAGGATCAGGTGTTGAACCTGATGAGACTGTTAGATGATGGTATTCAACAAGCTGAGAACATCGAGAGCAAACTGGATGCTTACGATAAAATACTACAGGTAGTCCAGTGCCAAAGATCATAAAACAAAATCTGGAGATCGTTCTTAAATCTCAAGCATCTGATTGGCTGAAATGGCGACCAGTCGCCATTTCAGCCAATCAGATCCTTGAGATTTGAGACTGATCTCAAAACTTAGTTTTATGATCTTGGGCACTTTACTCTGATTTCTCTTGAAAAAATTCAGAATAATCCATGTATTTTCAGCTTGAAAAACATGACACCATAATTGTGTTGCCCTTTCAAAGAAAAGGCACTATATAGGGATTGGTTCGTCCATTTGTTGGTCAATTTGTTACAAACACATAATGTTGGATATAACGTTGCCATCTCTCAATTATTACTTCATCAAACTTAAAAATTATATTGTTAATGAGAACAGGGTTGTGATGAATCTCTAGTCAAGGTCACATTTGACAGAGTTATCTTGCTTTTTGTACATTGAATTTGTCAGAAAACATAATGTTGGTTGTGACAAAGACATGGGAATGACACTGGTGTTCAACTGAACACCCATCTATTTCTTTATGAGCAATGAGAATAAGATGTAAAGAGATCTGCTTAATTATGTGCATTTGTCCAAAATATAAATACAATTTCTAAATGAAATTTATTCATGTGCATTCATATTTATGGTTGATCTGTGCCATCCAATCAGGATCTGACTGTTTGCTTAAATTTTTGATTTATTAGTATATTTCTGACCCAAAAGCAAACAGTGCAGGTCTGGATCTACACTGGTTGCACATGTGTTAAAACACATATTTATATGTAGTAAAGGGTGAGAAAAGGAACAGAAATAGTTAAGTGAAGACCTAATATCACATTGTGTGATTTACAGTCTGTGAAGGAGCAGATGGAGGTGATGAAAGATAAAGATACACTGTTGTCTGTCAGGAACACCAACCATCAGAAGATGCTCGAGGAAATAGAGAGTATTGTGGTATTAAGATTGTTATAATTTGTTATAATAAATTGATTACTGTGATAAAAGTCTTTTTTCTTAAATAAAGTATAATCATGCTGAAATTGTAAAATACCAAAACCTACCAAGCATTTCTCATAATATCAGTTACCAGAATTAGGGTTTAAGTTGCTTGAATCCTTATTATCCTTACCTGGGAATTCAAATAAGTTTTACTTTTTAGCTTGTATACAAGGCTATAACATACATAGCTCTACTTTTAATTTGTACAGTTGTATTATTAGATATAAATTGTATTTTAGCACCAGTTGGACTTTGACAACAAATATGTAAAATCCCTGATTGAGGGTGACCTGTCCACACCAAATGGTATCTTAGACTGCACAGCCGCTGCCCAACAACTGCAGCGGTGCCGCCATGCCAGTATCCATCCTGCGCTGCGACAGATGGCGGCTGTAGAGGAACAAGAACGAAAGTTCAACAAACTGTCCCAGGACTTTTCCAGGAGGTTGGCAACTCACCTCAATAACTTGTTCATCCATCAGGTATAGTATAGCAAACTGTCTCCTCTTCCTTGTTCAAATATCTGACTGAGTATAGTTTTGCACTTAAAAATGTTAATATTACTCTTTTCTGTCTGACAAGTTTTCAAAGAATTTTCTTTGTTTTGCATGTCATGTGAACTGTAAAACTGATGATGTCAGTTAAATTAACTTCAACTTATTTCAAAATCAATATACAATGTATGAGGTAAACTAATTGTCTCATGAGATAAGCTGCATGGTTCTTGTAGTTAGCAAATTAGTACCTGCACACTGCAAACTCTTGTTTGAATTAAAACTATGAATATTGTATGCGATATGTCTTCCAGTAGGTCACAGCCAGTTGTGATGTATTTTCTCTTGCTAAACTATGCCTCCACATGATTCCAAAATACAAGGTCCTTAGTATGAGCACATCTGTACCTTTGATTTCAAGTCACAATCAGAACTTTGCCTTCAAAGGATTATTGGGCCCGCTATTTTTGCACATCTGTATCATTAATTTGAAGTCACAATCAACTTTGTTTACTATGAGAGATCAGTGAAATAATGAATTTTGTACAGTAGAATTACAGAACAGCTGCAATATTGTAAGGGATTAGTAGTTATTGGTAAGTTATCATATCATAGCTTTAACCCTTTACTCCATGGGATATGGGTGTTATCCCATGGAGGAACAGTGTAGATCCTGATTAGATGACACATATATGCCAGCTGACTGGATCAACTCTGGTCACTCATGTGATAAATTGCATATTAATGGAATAGAGGGTTAAGTTAACGAGAAATATTGATTTGGCTTTGAATTCTACACTTGGTGATGTTTTAGACAGTTGAAGTAAAACCAGCAGTAAGTACAGTTATAATAGTTTGCTACACCATCAGTCCTGATCCAGCATGAATCAAACCCTCAACACTAAAATTGCCATCCTATAGAATTAATGTGCATGGCTTTATTTTAAACTGAACACAAATCAGAAATAACTATTGAGTGTTTTACTGAACTACATTCATTTGTAGAATACACACATAAATTCTACTTGGCTGATGTTTCATTTAGAGATACAAAATGAAAGGCATTTGAATCTCAATTTGTATCTGCTCTCAAATCAAATTTATTAAGCACTTCCATTTCTTAAAAGCAAATAAAATCTTTGCAAGTTATCAATATAAATGTTTAGTTCAATTCTGCTTGTATATTTTTTTGTTATTTTATTAGAAATAATTTCTCAGTTTTCTGACGATATAAAAATGGTAGCTTGCAATATATTATTCATATGTTTTGTGTTTGAGTTCCCCTTTCATCCGTCCAAATGATACAAAATATTTATTTTTCATTGACTAGTTGTTTAAAATTTACCAGCCATTTATATTTGTACTTTTGAATACTGTAAAACTTAATACAAGTTTTGCAGAAAAATATAAGAATTACTTGATATATTAAATACGCAGAATGGGCAAACAAATTTTGAATTGAACATTAATTTTCTCTGGCAGCATTGTAGGAAAACTACATTTGTATTCCCTGTAAAATCTATCAAATGTCAATATATACATTACATGAATTATTATTGGATATAAACAGTTTTGAAGGAAGAAAATCTAGTTTACCCTTTCCTCCATATAAACACCTGTATGGCATGGGCAAACAGTGTAGATCAGGATCAGCATGCACATCTATGCCATCTGATCACAATCTACACTGCTTTATGGTTAGAAATAACCTATCCAATCTAAAAGCAAACAGTGCAGATTCAGTTAGATGGCATCGATGTGCCAGCTGATCTGGATCTATACTGTTTGCCCATGCCACGAAGGTGTAAATTATTATGAAGGAAAGAGTTAATGATTGCAGAAGTTCAGTGATTGTTTTGTTTGCTGCAGGGTAATGAGATGGGTGAGACATTGAGTCGTCATGCCCCGGAGCTGAAGTTACCCCAGCATCATTCCAGTCACCGAGACCTGACACCGTACACAGAACTCATGGCCTGGCTCAAACAAGCTGATCTCAAGAGCTTCAAGGAACTTACCAAGGTAAATCTGGTTCCCTGGAATGGTTGATGTTATAATGAATACATGAGAAAATACAATTTACCCATAACTTCAAAGATACGCCGTTATTGCATGAGCAAACAGAGTAGATTCAGATCAGCCAGCACATTCGTGCTATCTGATCAGGATCTGCAGCTGTAGTTTTTAGATTTATGAGGTTATTTATGACCAAGATGCGACCAGTGCAGATCAAGATCAGACAGCACAGATGTGGATCTACACTGGTCTTATATGCATTAAAATGCTAATTTAATGGAGTAATTGGTTAAAAGAAAATACGTCTTACTGGCTGATATTTTGTATATGCCTTAAAAAATGTTGAACTCGAAACTGAGTGTTGGGTGATAGAACCATGACTGTACTCAAAACTAAATGGTCATTCTTAGGGTTAACCCTTTCCTCCAAAGATACAGCTTTATTGCATGGGCAAACAGTTTAGATACAGTTCATCCAGCACATCTGTGCCATCTGACAGGGGTTTTTCTGCCTATTTTGGGAAAAGGAGTCTGGACATTTTGGGAATTTTTTATCGATAAAAATGCCCTTTTTGGGAATTTTTACATCGATAAAATAGTCCATATTGGGAACTTTCAATATGCATTTATTTAGCTTAAATCAGTAAATTTTTACATTACAAATATACTTTTACTAGCTTTTTGGTCTTTATTCAAACAAACATTGCAAAACTGGTAACTTGTTAGCCAACTGTTATCAGAAATAATTTTCTCATTTAAATTATTCATTTTATGAAATTGAAATTATTTATAGAATAGTGAAACTGTAGCAAATATAATGGTTATTTTAGAGTATTAACTAAATAGACCAGATAAACGTAAGTTTTTGTTGTAGAACTTTTTAAAGTGCAAAGCCATCATAGTCGCGAAAATACATTACAAACAGAATTAAGTGTCTAACGAGTCATATTATGATGCAACTTTTGCAGTTACGGGTACCTTCTGTAAAATTTTGCAAAAAAGTTCTTAATTATTGATATATTCAATAGCTATAATGTTAAAAGAAGTTCCAGAAAATATTCATGCTTACAGTTAAATCAGGGTCACTAAACGCTTGAAATTTCTAGATTAAGGGAAGTCACTCTTCTATTACCTGTGTATTTTGATATATTTTATTAGATTTTTGCCTAAATTTCGGAAATAAAATATGTTTCCAATTGGGAAAAATGACAACTGGATATGATTGGGAACAGGGCCGTTTGCTTTGGGAACACCTCAGTTTTCCAGAGGCGCAAACAGTGCTGAAAAACCCCTGTCTGATCACGATCTAAACTGTTCGCTTTTTGATTCATTAGGTTATTTCTGACCAAAATGAGACCAGTGCAGATCCTGATCAGACGGCATTGATGTGACGGCTGATCTGGATCTACACTGGTCACACATGCGTAAAAATGGGTATATATGGAGAAAAGGGTTAAAGGTAAAAAAATGTCCCTACCTTAAAGTTCAAGGTCAGAAATTGGCATAGAAAAATCACTGTTTTTGAAAAATGTTGTTTTAACAACCCATTCGATAAAATTTCAAAGAAACAAATAAATAATTGCCTACATTTGAGGATGTTATGTCCATCAGCCATGACCTGGGCTGGGCGCTGTCACCGCACCTCCTACCCCCCTCCAAATGAAAAATGTTTACTTACCAGATGTAAGCTATGCAAAGCAAGGCGGGGAAGCTGGTTGGCAGGAAGGCCTACCCAGAGTAAACTGTTTTTGCAGTAAATCAACAGGTATGAAATAAACAAGTTTTAATATTATATATACATATCACAATGCAATTTGATATAAGATTGGTTATTGGCAGGTGTACACATCAAACTTATCCAAGTTATACACGAAGGAAGTACAGGAGTTCTTGGAGTGTGCCAAACAAACCATGATGGGCAAAGGAGATAAAGCCAAACTAAGTAAGTTAACATTTAACAGTGCTTTGTAGACAATGTAATAATACTTGTTATACTCAGATCTCATTTACAGTTAGCCTGTATTGACTGTGTCAGGAAGGGCATAATATGAGATTTTGAAAAACAAATGTTGACTACATACTGAAACAGTTTTGCTTTGCTGTTATCGGGCCTATTTCGGGCCTAAGCATAATTAACCCATTACTCCATATATATGGGTTTTATCGCAAGTACAACCAGTTAAGATCTAGATCAGCTGGCACATCTGACCTGTATCTGCACTATTTGCTTTTATTTTGATTCTGACAGCCTAGAAAGAATTTTTAATTGGCATTTTAAAAATCTTCCTCTTGGCAAATCTGTGTTGTTTTTATGCCCTTGACCCAGTGTTAACAAGATGTTAAAGAAGTATTATTTGGAATGCTGTGGAAGGTTGTTTTGAGACAGTAACTTGTTCAAACATGAGCTATATTGTATGTTTTCTGTTTGAATTCAGATGTGAGTGGGGCCAAACTTACAGGATCTTCCACCAGTTTAGGGGCCCCCTTGGATCCCAAGAAGCGTGCGAGCTCTGTACACAGTATGGATTCTGTTGCACTGGGTGCAGATGCAGATATGGCCATAAGACATATGTTTGACCAGGTTTGTTCTTTTTATGTCAGATATTTAAAGGGTGTCTAGAGTCATTGATTTTACTAAATTGAAAGGGTCACCATCAGTTAAAATTTGTGTCCCATCATCATTTATTTAAAAGTTGAATCAATAGTTTTTAGAGTGTTTTAGGGTTAAAAAATATTCAAAGTGTGTGAAGTGTTCATGATTATTTTAAACAACACGGCTGTTTTTTGTACGCCAATGAATGCAATATATTACAGTTTAATTTTTGTATTTATGCATCAAAATATTCTCATTTCTTTCCAAAACATTAGAAAAAATTTTAGGTAAATTGCCCGTTTGGAATGCTGTTGGAACAGCAACACTGACAACAGAGCGAATGTTTTGAAAGCAACTGTTGTCAAAATGTGCTAACATATCTACGTCACCAGTTAAAATGTTCTCTGTACAGTAAATTGTGAGCAGCTTGTATTGTAGCCATTTCCAGGAGCAAACATTTTTCATTGTAAAATAAAAAATTTCTCCAGAAAAACTTCATCTTATAAAAGTGCCTTAGTTCTATATGAGTGTAACTACATGTATATCTTATTTAACTTAACTTCTTATAAATTCAACAAGTGTCAGAATAATTGATATTCAGGTTCTTATAATTGCTTTCAGGTGTTTGACAAAGTGTTGAGTGAGCTCGAGCCAGTGTGTCTTGCTGAGCAGGATTTCTGCTGTAAATTCTTCCATCTTCTTTCCGGTCTACAGCCCGTGTCCTATCAGGTCAGTTCTAGTTGTACTACTATCACATTATAATCTAATGTTTGATAAACTTGTAATGGATCACCACCTTTTGTCTCACTATCTAGTCCACAAACCATGGATAGATTTTTCTGATCTTCACTTAAGGTCAAAGGTTAGATCATGTTTATTTAATGTATAGGGTCACCATATTGAGAACTTTTATTATTTGAATTACGCAAGGTGACATACACAGGGTCCTCCATCAGTGAAAACAGCATGTACAAACCAATAAACAAAACTAACAAAAAATTTAATGGTAGTAAAGAGCAATGACTTGAATGGAACTATTGTTTATTTCTTGTACAGGAAGAGATAGATGAGTCCCAGGACACAGGAGATATCTGGATGAAACAGAAACCCAAGATTACAATCCAGTATGTATAACCACACTTCCACTTTATACAGGATTAAAGTTTGACAGTTTTCTTAAAAGTATGAAATTATAGGTGATCAAATTTGGCAAGTTGGTAAAGTAATAATTTTTTCTTTGTCAGATTTCATGTTATAAAGTTTATGTTCTGATAGTGGTCCAACCTTTAGCCGAAAAAAATCTACTGCTAGTATTAATATGTACCCAGTTGTTGTATCCTTACATAAGCAGAGTGACAAAGTAAAAAATAAACATACTATTCAAAAGATGTCAGTGGAAATTCTATACTTTTTGTTTCATGAAAGGAAGTAGGTTTGCTCAATGACAGATGTATATTTTGTACAGTTACATGCACTCTAGAACAGGCAGAAAATAACTCTGAACAAGCTGATCAGAAAAACTTCTTTTTGAACCAAAAATTATTCCAAATTGCCATATTCTGTCCTGTTATCTTGTGCATTTACAATGTTTAACTTATATGATTTAAGAGTGAAGTATTATAATCACAAAATGTCTCATTTGATGCAAAATGCTGAAATGTAATGCCCATGAAAATGTGTTTTTTTATCACATATATCAGGAAAATCTTCATGAAATCGGTATGAAAAGTGAATAAAAAAATGAAACACTGTCAGATGAAATTTTACAGGTTGGTAGATGATGAAACTTTTCCAAGGTATAACATTGTTGTTCTCTGTTGTAACATTTAGGCCTTATGCTGGGATATCTAGCTTCCTTCCGGGATATCATTCTAGCTTTATTCTGGGATTTCTAGCTTCATACTAGGATTTCTAGCTTCACGCTGGATTTCTAGCTTTGAGATTTCAAGCAACATTTCCCTTTTTCTATCATACACAAATGGTCGTATTTGCACAGTTTATGGATTTAGGCTAGACATTGGTTTTATGTTCTTAAGGGTCAGAACAAGTCATAATTTTGTTTATTAATACTGAGCAGTCATCATAAAGTAATGTCCATTAGGTTGGCACTTGTCTTTTAATCTGTGTTATTTTTCACCCATGTAGCTCTAGAATAAGCATTTGAAAAAGTCAAACAACTGACTGAAAATTGTACACTGTTGGGGATAGTGGGAGTCTTACATGGAAATCTTTACCCTCTGCTGAGCCAGTGGAGAATTTTCTTACATATAGCTGAAAAAACATACAACTGGAAATGTGTCCCTTAGTTGATTAAACTTTTCCCTGTTTTATTAGCCAAAGTCAGTCCATTATTGTATGTTATAGTCCTTGATATTTGGTATAAGGGGGAAAAAACTAATTATGAATATAAAACTTTAAGTGCACACCAAGAAAAATGTTATTAATCTTTTGCTCTATATATAAGCATTTTAATGTGTGTGAGCAATGTAGATCCAGATCAGCTGGCAAATGCCATCTGATCTGAATCTGCACTTGTCACATCTTGGCCAGAAATAACCTAATGGATTTGAAAGTGAACGGTGTAGCTCCTGAATGTGCTGGCTGATCTGGATCTATACTGTTAGCCCACAACATGAAGATGTATCTATGTGGAGTAAAGGGGTTCATATTATATGTGCATCATGGAGTATGTTAGTTTAGGTTTTACTTTTTATATTTAGAATATATTGTTTATGTAGCTTTTTTAGTTTCTGTCTTTGAATTATTGCCAAAGTTTTTAATGTTAAAAAAAACCTTAAGAACAGCACAGAGAAAAAGCTGTTGTTTCAGTCAAAGTTTGAATTATTATTTATTGTTAAAGTACATGTAACTGAAAATAGTATACTGTATTAGAATTTAAAAAAGGTGAAATATTGTTTTGTTATAGTTTTTTGAGTTCTCATTTGCTTCAATTGCACTGCACAGAAGTGGTTCAAACATCACAAAACATTACAAAAATGACTCTTAACTTAATAGCACATGCATGCTGTATAACTTTTCAATAATTATTATCATCTGTATAAATTGTCACATAGAGGTATATTCCATTTTCTCTTCCTATGTTACATTCTTAATATTCGAAGAAATTGTCTTTTTATGTCCCCAATCCTGGAGGGTCAGGTACATAAAATGATTGCCTTGTCTGTCTGGGTGTCCATCTGGACTTCCATCATAAACACCCACCACCCACCCCACACACACAATTTTTTTTAAAGTTTTTGTTATTCTAGTATTTTGACAATGTTGTTAAGTTATATAAAAATAAAAGGACAAAGGCTATGTTAAACATGGCCTATAAAAGAACAAAATTTTCATTGGAATATGAATACAGGGTGTGTCCCCCACCTCTCACATTTTTTAATTTTGTAAACCCTCTATTATTTCTTAATCAATATAATTTCCATTGAATGAAGTCTCAGTTTTAAAACAAGTTATCAGGAAAATTGGTAACACTATGTTGGCACGATCTTGTTCACAACAAACATTGAAGCAATTTTTAATCAACATTACCTTGCCCTTTTATATTAATTTATTACATATCGATAATGTCAAAGTAAGTAGAATAACATAAACTGAAAAACGAATTGTGTGTGTGTGTTTGGGGAGGAGAAGGTGTTCGTGATGGATGGACAGATCCTTCTGACCTTCCAACATTTAGTCTTTCACTTTCAGCTGAGATGTTCAGTGTTCTCTTACATATAGATCTGACTGTTTGCTACATCACTGTTTTCATTTGTTTATGTATGTAAATCTTAAACCCTTTATTCCATTGGATATGGCTGATATCCCATTTGTGACCAGTGTAGCTCCAGATAACGTTTGTGCAGTCTGATCAGGATTTACATTAAATAAGATCCATTATATTATATTTGACCGAGAAGCGAACAGATCATATGTGCCGGCTGATCTGAATCTTCACAGATCGCACATAAGATATTAGGGGTATCCATGGAGTTAATGATCAAAATACTTTGTTCTGACAGAAGTTAATGTTAAACAATTTCCAGGTGTTTATTTGTTTTGTGTTCTTGTCTACATGATATGATGTGTACTTGCTTTGACTTCTCTAGGGAGTATATAGTGGAAAACTTGGGTGAAGGTTTGACATCTAGAATTCCGACGTCCCAATTGTAAGTCTGTGTGACCTAGCAACATGCACGCTAATGTGTTGTCAGTCAAGCTTGATTACTCAGAAACTGCCCCAATCATTGCTTTACCCTGTCAGCTTTTCCTTCATTTGCTTACATGTTTTTGTTTATAGTTATGGAAGTTTTTGTGACATTTTAAGATTTTGCAGGTATAAAGATTTCTGAACATGATATTGTTTATAGATTTTGTCTAGCAGCTGTGGTAATAGATGTTTTTCATACCACATTGTTACTACAGTACTGAAAATTGTGAATATGACAAATCAATTCAGAGCCGAGCAATAGCAGACCGAAATGGATCTAGTTAGGAGTGCAGTCCAAGTGGAATTGAAAGGGTTCAACATAATTAACTCTGAGCATTTGGATCACTAGAGAATTCACTGTATATTTATCTTACAAAACATTAAATACCTTAATTTTACATCTGATTATTTCTGAATTGATGATTGCTGAATACTTTTAGCCGATCATTAGAAGCGAAAGAAATGGAATGCAACCAAAGTGAAATTGGAATGACTGTAGGTATAAAGGGATCAATGGCAGATAGGAGCAGAATTGTAAGATTTGTAGTTTTCTTGATTTTCAGTACTGTATGAAAAATGTATATTTGTAATGTTGTTAAAAGATTTGAATTTGCCAACCTACAATAAAGCTTAACATAATTATGGGGCACTAATTTTCATGAACTTTGTTGACCTTTAAATCAAGCAGGAAATGTAGCATGTCTACATATGTTAGACAATTGAAAACCAAGAATTCAAAAACTTGTTAAAAATGCCGTTTTTATGGAAAACCACAAAATTGTATTTAAACAAAAATAATGCATTCACAGTATATGGTTTGAAAAGTTTCATTTAAATGTGGTATAGTTGTGTATTTTTATGAGACAGAATTGATTTATTAATACACTGTAGAAGATTTCACTCTCTGGTACTATCTTGTAGATATTTTGAATGGTTGTGCTTTCTCTATTCACAGCTTATTAGAGTTTATACCAGGCTGTTGAAGTTCAAATTTCAAAAGTTAAAACTACTAGCATTTTCTTGTAGTATTAATATATGAATACTGAATGTATTATTGTGTGCTCAAATTGACATACCAGTAGTTAGATACTTAAGTTATTAGCTCTCTTGAGCAAAAGGCTCATGATAAGCTTTTGTAATCAAGTTCATTTCTCTATTGTCTGTGTACCATCTGTTTACATTTTTATCCAATTATTTACAGACTCGCTGACAATTGTCCCAGCCAATTCATTACCCGGTCATCTGGTATAAAAATAGGTTATGAGGTCAAAGTAAAATCCTTTTCTCACACTGAGTCCACATTTTTGTCATATTGTTACGAAGTTTGACCAGGTTGCTTACATTTAAAATTGTCTAAGTTAGTTTTAAAACCGATTCGTAGATGGTCAAAAACTGGGTCTCCATGTCCATTGATATTAAGACCTTGTGAACACAATAGAGACCAATTATTTGCCTACAACCTGGCCAAGATTGTTTAAAAAATATTATATTCAAGCCAAGTTGTGAATTGGTTCCTCTAGTTTTATTACTTGGTGAAAAATATAAAAAAAGCCTTACCATAATAAGTGATCAATTTCCCTTCTGATTATCACTAAACCACATCAAAATATATTATTGATGTTCTGATTCAATTGCTCGATTCACAGGTGAGCACTATAGGCAGATTGAGCTCTCTTGTTTAGTATTGTCATACAAGCTTGAATGGATGCATAGTGATTTCTCAGCTGAATTTTCTGTCTGCAAGTTAACCCTTTCCTGTATATATACACCTTAATTGCTAGGGCGAAGAGCTTAGATCCAGATCAGCCGGCACATCCATGCCGTCTGATCAGGATCTAAACTGTTCGCATTTTGATTCATTAGGTTATTCATGACCAAAATGCGACCAGTGCAGATCCTGATCAGACGGCACGGATGTGCCGGCTGATCTGGATCTACACTGGTTGCACATGTGTAAAAATGCGTATATATCAAGGAAAGAGTTAAATAATGGTTTTGTTTAGTCAGTAAGTTTTGAATATTTTGCCCATGTTTTTGAATATTTTGCCCATGTTTTTGAATATTTTGTACCCCCCTTTCTTACCTTGAAACCTTATAATTTTGGTATAAACAGATGCATGAAGTTTTGTTATAATAAAGTTACTATTATTTGCTCTAGTTATCTCTAAAAACTTTGGGAAATGATCACAAAAATATACCAGATGTTACCATGGTGGACATCAAGATTTTATTTAAGTTTTTGTCTAACATGTCTAAACAAAGATGAGTTTTTGTTCTGTAAATGCTAGATACTTTAAGAACACTTTTGCCCTCTACCTACACCAACCCATATTAAACTGCCCTTTTAACAAAGAATTAATGTGATACATGAATTAAGAAATAGTGAGTTTTGTTCTTTGTATTGTTGCAAACAAACTCTATACTTCATATAGTTTTTATTGCATATGAGGCACGCCACGGGAAAAGGTACCTTCGGGCAGTTGACGTCAATCCTTGAAACGACGTCATAAAGTTGAGCAGACGACATTAATTATTATGCAATTTGCGAAAAAAAAAACATTTTATTGTCAAAATGTGTAACAAAATCACTGTTTTGTTATGAGAAAATAATAGAAATTTAAAAGTTCTTTCTAAATATAGTAAAAACAAAAATGACACAAAAATGACCGAAGGTACCTTTTCCCATGGCATGCCTCATATGTGAACAGTGTAGATCAAGATCAGCTGGCACTTTTGTGTCATCTGATCAGGATCTACACTGTTTGTTTCTAGGTCAGAAATAACCTACAGAAGCAAAAAGTGTAGATCCTGCCTGCAGATCAAGATCTACATTGTTTCATTAGATAATGAAATTCAAGTGTTATATAAAAAACCATTAAATTTGTTTTTTATTTTCAGGAGACAGATCAATGAAGAATTGAGGTAGGATGATGTCAGGAATGAAGATTTGGAGTAGAACATGTGGATTTTGTTAAACTTATATTTTAAGCAATAACCAATTAAGACATCCCATTGCTTGGCAATCAATGAAAATTTTGAGATATGGTTGAAAATTTCAAGTAAATGAGTATACTTTTGAAGCACCCTTCATAATGAGTACAGTAGAATAGTAATACTGAGAAGTTGGCATCTGGCATGGTGATTGAAGTATAATTATTAGATCATTATGTTGGTTTGACAAACATTTTTACATTTATCAAATTAATATTTAGGCTACCCGGTAATTAAATTTTGAAATTTGCCAATGTCAGAAAATGTTGTGAATATTAAAATTGTTGACTTTCAAAGTCCCTTAATAATGAATTTTATGAGTTGTTATTGAAAATTACTTTCACAAATTTTCATTCAAAGCAGACATAGACTGTAGCTGAGATAGTCCATTTCTTGATCTTTTAATTTAACAGTTTTTAATTGCAAATTAAAATAGATGAAAAGGTAACTTTGACAGTCACATTACATGTATTTCATCATGGTTGACACACACCAAGTCTTTTATAAGAACTGTCTTAGATATAGCCAAATATTTGTGCACATACATTTGTGCATTTGAGTTATAACAAATGTTAATAATATGCTAAATTGATTAAACTTACATTTCGAAATGTCATGAATCCAAAAATCGTTTACAAATTTTTTAAAAGTCATAATTATAGTTAAAACTTGGAGAAAATGAAGTCGGCTGACAAATGGTCATTATCCTAATTCCTGGGCTCGATCAATGAGATATTCACTTTTCCCTTGGGTTTAGGGGGAATATATGAAAAATCATGTCCATAGATTTGAACACTAGGTACAATATTATAAAACTGAAAATGGAGACCGATGTCAAATCTCGAGCATCTGATTGGCTGAAATGGAGACTGGTCTCCATTTGAGCCAATCAGATGCTTGAGATTTGAGACTGATCTCCATTTTCAAGGTTTATAATCCTCAGCCCGAGCCTCATAATTGGAAATAATTGTTCAATATATTTCAGGAGTATGATGTCAGAGCTGTTTCCAAGCCTGGATAATGACCTGGAAAACTTCATCATGTTTGCTGACAAAGTGGATGGCTTGTAAGTTAATGGTGTTCTTCATTAAGTAGAAATAAATAGTATACAGGTAGTTGATATAATGTTTTTTATACAGGACATATCCTATAATATAGACCAGTGTAAGCTTATTTAAAGTTGTATCGAGCTAAAAAGCATTCTTTTGTTTGGGAGTGAAATGCCCAATAATGAAATGTATGCTTCTTTTTTAGCGAAATCAGATTCTCAAAGATAGTCAAAGAATTAAATATTACATTATAATTACATTGTTAAAATATTTTAAAATAGTTCAATTAACTTTAACCCTTCATTCTAAATATACACATTTAAACTCGTATACAACCAGTGTAGATCCAGATTAGGTGACACATCTGTGCCATCTCTTCAGGATCTGCACTGGTCCCATCTTGGTCAGAAATAAGGTAATGAATCAAAAAGCAAACAGTGTAGATCCCCATCAGATAGCATCGAGATGTTCAGGCTGATCTGGATCTACACTGTGAGCCCATGCATTAAAGGTGTATCTATGTCTGACAGCTCCTTGGTTGATTAGTCTGATGTGGCGCTACATTTCACTTTGATTTTATGTTTGTGGACAAGGTTTAAATCCTGATCTAGCATGAGTTTCTCACATATGTATGCCTGATATTTTGAATTTCAGCAATATCAAGAATATGTGAGAATTATAGTTGTGTTGAGTTGTTTCAGTTCATGTTTTTAATCATCAAGCTATATCCAGCTGCAGTTCTTGACCCAAGGGTGTTATGTTATGAAATAATGTTGACAATATCTGCAGCTTAACATGTTGGCATTATTTTTAGATTTTGAGTTGGGTTTATCAGTTGCTGTCTGAACAATCCACTGGAATCTTCTTAGCCATTTTTGAAAAACCTTTAGTTGGGATTTAACATTCTGATTTGGGCATAGTTGAAGAATTCACAGCTTTTTTCATGATTAGTTTAGCCTATTTACCAAAGTGGGAAGAAGGAGATTAATCGTTAAATTATATTCATTCTGAAAATAGTATAACCCTTTCCTCCATTTATATGCCTTTATCCCTTTCCTGTATAGGTACGCATTTTTACGCATGTGCGACCAGTGTAGATCCAGATCAGCTGGCACATACGTGCCGTCTGATCAGGATCTGCACTGGTCGCATTTTGGTCAGATATAACCTAATGAATCTATTAACCAACAGTTTGGATGTGCCGGCTGATCTGGATCTAAACTGTTCGCCCTAGCAATTAAGGTGTGTCTGTACAGGAAAGGGTTATGGCATTGGCGAACAGTGTATGCGCAACAGCCATATGATTCTGATCAGGATCTGCACGGTTCACTTTTATATTTATTAGGTTTTTTCTTGCCAAGTAGCGAACAGTGAAGATCCTGATCAGATGGCTTGGATGTGCTGGCTTGTGTGAATCTACACTGTTTGCACATGCGATAAAAAGTTTATGTATGGAGTTCAGTGATACTATGGGTACAATAACCTAGGTTGTTATATCCTGGTACTTGTATTGTGATTTCAGAAGAACTAGCTCAAGGATGGGACTGAGACTCATTCAGGAATGAGATGGGTTGTTTTTTACTAGGAACTGTTAAACAAATTTTCATTGATACTTCATTTCCAATAGTTAAATATGCAAAATGATTTTTAATAGCTAATTGATATGGTCAGTTGTAAAACTTTCAGTTCGTTACCCAATTTACCATGTTAAAATGTTTAATTCAGTTGTTTTTTCTCTTTGTTTATAGTTATTTTACATTTTCAGAGCTTTCTTCTAGGTTTCCCATGGGGATTAATTGTTGCTCTATCCCAATGCAAACTAGAATGTTGTGTTCCGCGGAACACATGTGTCGCCTGCATGGAAAAAGTTATAATGTGGGCCTATGTTTAATCATATATAATAAAAAAATTTTATTTAAGTTGATTTCAATACTACACCACTGAACACCTGTGTCATCTAAAATGCATTTAAAAGGGGAATAACTGAAACCTGAGTTATCATCTTCAAAAATTGGTTTGTAAATGCAGATGAGTTATTCAAAGTATTAAGTGAATTGAACAAGTACTTTCCATTTTACAGGCAACACTAAGTTTCATGTTTAAAATGCATTTGAAAGGTGCATAACTCAAAATATTGAAACTGGAGTTATCACTCTTGTTGTCACAGATGGCATTGTTCATGCTGATCATATATTCTAAGTATGAAGTGAATAGGACAAGTACTTTCAAAGTTATAGGCAACATTAAGTTTCAGGTTAAAGTTGCATTGGAAAGGGGCATAACTCAAAAAATATTGAAACATGAGTAATCATTCTTGTCGTCACATATGGTTTAAGTGAAAAGGATAAGTTCTTTCAAAGTTATAGGCAACATTAAGTTTCATGTTAAAGTGGTACTTGAAAGGGGCGTAACTCAAAACATATTGGAACTGGAGTTATCATTCTTGTTGACACAGATGGGGTTGTTTATTTAAAGTATGAAGTGAATAGGACAAGTACTTTCAAAGTTATAGGCCACATTAAGTTTCATGTTAAAATTGCATTTGAAAGGGGCATAACTCATAAAATAGTGAGAGGAGTTATTGTTCTTGTTGTCACTGATTTGTTCATGCTGATGATATATTCCAAGTATGAAGTGAATAGAACCAGTACTTTCAAAGTTATAGGCAACATTAAGTTTCATGTTAAAGTTGCATTTGAAAGGGCATAACTCATAAAATAGTGACAGAGGAGTTATCGTTCTTGTTGTCACAGATCGCTGTGTTCATGCTGATGATATATTCCAAGTATGAAGGGAATAGGACAAGTACTTTCAAAGTTATAGGCCAGATTAAGTTTCATGTTAAAGTTTCATTTGAAAGGGGCATAACTCATAAAATAGTGAAAGTGGAGTTATTGTTCTTGTTTTCACGCATCGCTGTGTTCATGCTGATGATATATTCCAAGTAGGAAGCGAATAGGACAAGTACTTTTAAAGTTATAGGCCACATTAAGTTTCATTTTAAAGTTGCATTTGAAAGGGGCATAATTCATAAAATAGTGACAGAGGAGTTATTGTTCTTGTTATCACGGATCTCTGTGTTCATGCTGATGATATATTCCAAGTATGAAGTGAATAGGACAAGTACTTTCAAAGTTATAGGCAACATTAAGTTTCATGTTAAAGTTGCATTTGAAAGGGGCATAACTCATAAAATAGTGAAAGAGGAGTTATCATTCTTGTTGGCACGATAGCTGTGTTCATGCTGATGATATATTCCAAGTATGAAGTGAATAGGACAAGTACTTTCAAAGTTAAAGGCCACATTAAATTTCATGTTAAAGTTGCATTTCAAAGAGGCATAACTCATAAAATAGTGATAGAAGAGTTATCGTTCTTGTTGTCACGGATCACTGTGTTCATGCTGATGATATATTCCAAGTATGAAGTGAATAGGACAAGTACTTTCAAAGTTATAGGCCACATTAAGTTTCATGTTAAAGCTTGGGGACTACCGGACGACGACGACAATAGGATCCCTATATTTGTCTACCTGCTACTGCAGGCGACACAAAAATGTATTTATTTTATGAATCCCATGCAAAAAGTTCTCTGTTCCAAAAAGGGGTAGATCCAATAATGCTCATAAGTGACCTTAAGTTAAACTTCTTTAATTGCTTAAACACACAGAATGTTTTTCTTTCACAGATAAGAAATTTAAATAAACTTACTAACAAAAAATAAAATTTAAGGATGTCAAATTTACTTAAAAATTTAAAAATAGTGCAAAAAAGCATTGTGGTTCAGCCCAACATAATATCAGTGATTTTAACTCCGTATACCATTTTTACGCCATTTAATGCATGTGCAAACGGTTTTGAGCCAGATCAGCTGGCACATCTGTCCTGTCTGATCTGGGTCTACACTGGTTACATCCTGTTCGGAAATAACCTAATGAAACTAAAAGTAAACAGTGAAGATCTTGATCAGATGGCACGGATTAGCTGGCTGATCTGGATCTACACTGTTTGTCCATGCAATAAAGTTTTGTCTTTGATTACAGAATACATGCTTGTTTTTCAGCAACTCGATGTACATGTTGGTACGTATGAGTCAGCACGTGACAAACACCCAGGATACAGGCTCTTTCCTCAGCGTGTCATTTGCAAGCTCATTAGTCAAAGTCAAACGAAACTTTGATAAGTTTGTGGTAAGACTGTTGTATTATGTAGAATTATAAGTATCATGCATGAGTGTGAGGTGAAGATGGAAAAATCTGTCACCGAGGGTTAACTGTTTTGCGGGAACGAGGCTCTGCCGAGTTCCCGCCAAAACAGTTCACCCGAGGTGACAGATTTTTCTATCTTTACCGATTGTCTCATGCAAGATACTTTTTCTTGCATACCTTTTATTATTTATAACATTTCTATGTATGTATACATACTTTTTTATTTTCCTTATGCTGAAATATTGACATTAACGCAAACCATTTTTATAAATGACGTCAGCAACTTGAATATATGACGTCACTCACGTGACTCATTCTACATGGGGGGGGGTGTAGAATCGAAATTTCCTACACGGGTGAAAACACCGGATGACCTGATCTGGTATGCAAGAATTATAAATTGTTTTGGACTCATAAAGCAAAAATCATCTGGAACTGAATATATTCATATTCTAACATTGTATCTTTTTGCAAGGCTGCTGATGCAGGCTAGTAAGTACCGTAAGATGCACCATCATTTTGGTAGATTTGTGTACAGTATGAGGTAACAAGGCCTATTTACTTTGCAATTAAGAGTAGATACTAATCATATTGCAGACATTCACTGTCTGAAAAGGATCAACCGTCCATTAGATGCATTTAGAATGCTTCTGTGACTGAATGGCCAACAGCGTAAACAGTGATCATACTTCACAGAGATCCGCAGGCTGCTCTGGATTTGCACTGATCGCCTAGACTATGAGCCCAATTTAGTAATGCAGCATCACATTTGCTTGTGAATCTGTAACAGATACAATTTTACCCTGTATGTAACTGTTTAAATCTTTCAGTGGGTAACAATTTCACTACCAGGTGGGTGTAAAATAGTTCCTTCAAGATTCTGTTTAGAAAATTTAAATAGGGACAGTACACATACCAAGTTCTGAAGATATTTTAATTCTTTGTATATTTAATATAGTGCCTCTTAATATTAAAATGTTCACATTTTATTCGTTGAATGTTTCAGATGTTACAGATCAAACAGATTGAGGAAAATAAAGTGTCGAAGAAAGCCAAGTGTGGAATCCTCAGCTTTGTACATAACTTTGATGTAAGTGTTAACTGATTGTTTTACATAAATATAGCAGTGGTAGGCGCTACGGCCTGGTTTGTTAAAGACATCTTCATACATGTAATAAGACTGACACTCTAAATATTGCAGGAGATACTACTCATTGCATTCAGTATGTCCAACTATATAAAAAGAGATTGGAGACCTGTCTCAAAGCTCTAGCTTCTGATTGGTCACTTTGGAGACAGAACTTGGTTTTGAGCTGTTTGATATTGATAATGATCATTTGCCTCACTTTTTAAAAATTGTTTGCTTAAAATGTATAACCAAGAAAATTGAAGATAATCCATACCACAACAGTACTGTAAATTCCAGCCATGTCCTAATATATGTTTTATGTAAGATACTTTTGTACCATTATTTACATTAATACAAATAAATGATTTCAACTAACAGCAGCCCTATCCCACCAGAGACTTCTTATGTTAAATCTAAGACATAATAGGGTAGCAGACTGTTGTCCTTGCAACAAGGTGACATTTGAAATGCATGCACACCTGCCAACAGAAAATATTGGTATTAACAGTTTGTATTACTTGTGTCAAGAATAAATTAAAAACTATATGTCTAAAAATAAGATGTAGGTAAGGAACTAAGTTAAACAGAATAACTGTAAACTTTGCAATGATAACTGCTTTAACCCTTTACTCATAGATGCACCTTAAATGCTAGGGTGACACTATAGAGCCAGACACTATAGATCCAGATCAGCTGGCACATCCATGCTGATCAGGATCTGCAATGTTCACTTTTTGATTTATTAGTAAATTTCTGACCAGAAACTAAAGAATGCAGATCTTGATCAGATCCAGATCTGTGCCATCTGATCTGGATCTACACTGGTAGTACATGCATTACAATGCATATATAAATTATGGAGTAGAGGGTAGGTTTTTTAGTTTGACTATTCGAAGAATATGTCGAGCTATTGTACTCACTTAGGCGTCGGCATTGGCGTCGGCATCGGCGCCGGCGTCCCGCTTTGGTTAAAGTTTGCGTGCAACCTACTGATATCTTAAAAACTACTATAGCTACAGCTTTGAAACTTGGCACACTTGTTCGTCATCATGTCCTGAGTCTGTATGCCAAGAACCATAACTCTTACTTTCATTTTGATCAAATTATGGCCCTTTTTCGACTTAGAATTTCAGGTTGAAGTTTGCATGCAAGCTACTGTACAAACACATAACTTCAATACTACTTATACTACAGCTTTGAAACTTGGCACACTTGTTCATCATCATGTCCCGAGTGTGTATGCCAAGAACCATAAATCTAACTTTCATTTTGATCAAATTATGGCTCTTTTTCGACTTAGAATTTCAGGTTAAAGTTTGCATGCAAGCTACTGTACAAACACATAACTTCAATACTACTTATACTACAGCTTTGAAACTTGGCACACTTGTTCATCATCATGTCCCGAGTGTGTATGCCAAGAACCATAACTCTAACTTTCATTTTCATCAAATTATGGCCCTTTTTTCATCTAAGAATTTCAGGTTAAAGTTTGCGTGCAAGCTACTGTACAAACACATAACTTCAATACTACTTATACTACAGCTTTGAAACTTGGCACACTTGTTTATTATCATCTCCCAAGTGTGTATGCCAAGAACCATAACTCTAACTTTCATTGTGATCAAATTATGGCCCTTTTTTACTTAAAATTTCAGGTTAAAGTTTGCGTGCAAGCTAGTGTACAAACCCATAACTTCCATACTACTTATACTACAGCTTTGAAACTTTCAGCACTTGTTCATTATCATATCCCGATTGGGTATGCCAAGAACCATAACTCTAACTTCCATTTTCATCAAATTATGGCCCTTTTTTCTACTTAGAATTTCAGGTTAAAGTTTGCGTGCAAGCTACTGTACAAACACATAACTTCAATTCTACTTATACTACAGCTTTGAAACTTGGCACACTTGTTCATCATCATATTCCAAGTTTGTATGCCAAGAACCTTAACTCTAACTTTCATTTTGATCAAATTATGGCCCTTTTTCGACTTAGAATTTCTGGTTAAAGTTTGCATGCAAGCTAGTGTACAAACCCATAACTTCCATACTACTTATACTACAGCTTTGAAACTTTCAGCACTTGTTCATTATCATATCCCCATTGGGTATGCCAAGAACCATAACTCTAACTTCCATTTTGTTCAAATTATGGCCCTTTTTCGACTTAGAATTTTAGGTTAAAGTTTGCTTGCAAGCTAGTTTCTTTAATACTTCTTGTACTATAGCTTTGAAATTTTCAACACTTTTTACCATCATGACCCTGACCATGTATGCCAAGAACCATAACTCTTTCTTTAATTTTTAATCAAATTATGGCCCTTTTTCAACTTAGAATTTCTGGTTAAAGTTTGCGTGCAAGCTAGTTACTTTCATACTTCTTGTAATATAGCTTTTTTTTTCTTTTTTTTTTTTTTTGGCGTTCACCTTTTTCGGCATGTAACTTGGCACACTTGTTCATCATCATGTCCCGAGTGTGTATGCCAAGAACCATAAATCTAACTTTCATTTTGATCAAATTATGGCTCTTTTTCGACTTAGAATTTCAGGTTAAAGTTTGCATGCAAGCTACTGTACAAACACATAACTTCAATACTACTTATACTACAGCTTTGAAACTTGGCACACTTGTTCATCATCATGTCCCGAGTGTGTATGCCAAGAACCATAACTCTAACTTTCATTTTCATCAAATTATGGCCCTTTTTTCATCTAAGAATTTCAGGTTAAAGTTTGCGTGCAAGCTACTGTACAAACACATAACTTCAATACTACTTATACTACAGCTTTGAAACTTGGCACACTTGTTTATCATCATCTCCCAAGTGTGTATGCCAAGAACCATAACTCTAACTTTCATTTTCATCAAATTATGGCCCTTTTTCGACTAAGAATTTCAGGTTAAAGTTTGCGTGCAAGCTACTGTACAAACACATAACTTCAATACTACTTATACTACAGCTTTGAAACTTGGCACACTTGTTTATCATCATCTCCCAAGTGTGTATGCCAAGAACCATAACTCTAACTTTCATTTTGATCAAATTATGGCCCTTTTTTTGACTTAAAATTTCAGGTTAATGTTTGCGTGCAAGCTAGTGTACAAACCCATAACTTCCATACTACTTATACTACAGCTTTGAAACTTTCAGCACTTGTTCATTATCATATCCCGATTGGGTATGCCAAGAACCATAACTCTAACTTCCATTTTCATCAAATTATGGCCCTTTTTTCTACTTAGAATTTCAGGTTAAAGTTTGCGTGCAAGCTACTGTACAAACACATAACATCAATTCTACTTATACTACAGCTTTGAAACTTGGCACACTTGTTCATCATCATATTCCAAGTTTGTATGCCAAGAACCTTAACTCTAACTTTCATTTTGATCAAATTATGGCCCTTTTTCGACTTAGAATTTCTGGTTAAAGTTTGCATGCAAGCTAGTGTACAAACCCATAACTTCCATACTACTTATACTACAGCTTTGAAACTTTCAGCACTTGTTCATTATCATATCCTGATTGGGTATGCCAAGAACCATAACTCTAACTTCCATTTTGTTCAAATTATGGCCCTTTTTCGACTTAGAATTTCAGGTTAAAGTTTGCTTGCAAGCTAGTTTCTTTAATACTTCTTGTACTATAGCTTTGAAATTTTCAACACTTTTTACCATCATGACCCTGACCATGTATGCCAAGAACCATAACTCTTTCTTTAATTTTTAATCAAATTATGGCCCTTTTTCAACTTAGAATTTCTGGTTAAAGTTTGCGTGCAAGCTAGTTACTTTCATACTTCTTGTAATATAGCTTTTTTTGGCTTTTTTTTTTTGGCGTTCACCTTTTTCGGCATGTAAGCGTGGTGCTGCGCTTTTTTTTTTGGATAGGAGAGCGCCATATTGCAGGCTTAGCACCTCCGACTTTGGATCTCCTTGCGGGTCCTCCTATACCGACACCCGCCGAATCGGTCGTAATGCTAACCCTTAAACCCTGAGCGCAAAGGAGGGAAGCCATTACTACCATTTTTAAAGTCTTTGGTATGACCCGGCCAGGGATCGAACCCACGACCTCCCAGTCCGGAAGCGGACGCTCTACCTACTGAGCTAACCGGGCTGGTGTAATATAGCTTTGAAACTAAAGACACTTGTTCACCATCATGACCCTGACTATGAATGGCAAGAACCATAACTCTTTCTTTGATTTTTATCAAATTATTGCCCTTTTTTACTTAGAATTTCAGGTTAAAGTTTGCGTGCAAGCTAGTTACTTTCATACTTCTTGTACTATAGCTTTGAAACTTGTTCACTATCATGACCCTCACTATGTATGCCAAGAACCATAACTCTTTCTTTGATTTATATCAAATTATTGCCCTTTTTAGACTTAGAAATTAAGGTTAAAGTTTGTGTGCAAGCTGGTGAAACCTCATAACTTTCATTCTATTGAAACTACAATTTTAAAACTTTGTATACCTTTATTTTATCATACATCAGGTTGATGTTCAAAGGCCCATAACTCATCCTTGCTTTTTTTATTTAATTTTTGCCCTTTTTCACTTAGAAATTAGAATTAAGACTTAGAAATTATGGTTAAAGTTCCAATGTTAGTGTTTTTCATAGGTAATGCTAATGAAAAGGTTTAAAACAGATGTACTTAACATACTTTGGTTGAAAGTGTTGAGTGGTTATACTATACTATACTATACTATGCTATGCTATGCTATGCTATGCTATGCTATGCTATGCCATGCCATGCCATGCCATGCCATGCCATACCATACCATACAATACCATACCATACCATACCACACCACACCACACCACACCACACCACCACCACCACCACCACCCACCACACAACACCACCACCACCACCATCACCACCACCACCACATACCACCACCACCACCAACAACAACACTACCATCACCACCATCCAGCACACTACACCAGAACCACCCCCACCACCACCACATACCACCACCAATGACAACAACACCACCACCACCACCATACCACACCACCACCACCACCACACCACACCACACCACAACACCACCACCCCCACCACCACATACCACCACCACCAACAACAACAACACTACCACCACCACCACCCACCACACCACCACCACCACCACATACCACCACCAACGACAACAACATTACCACCACCAACAACACCATCACCAATAACAACACCACCACCAACAACACCACCAAAACAACATCAACATCAACAACAACACCACCACCACCACAAACAACAACACCAACAACACAACCAACAATAACACAAATAACAACAACACCACCACCAACAACATCAACAACAACAATAGCATCAACAACACCAACAACCAACAACACCAACAACAACACTGACAACAACACCAACAACAACACCACCAACAAAAACAACACCACCACCACCAACAACAACAACACCACCAACAACAACAACACCACCACCAACAACATCAACACCAACAATAGCATCAACAACACCAACAACCAACAACAACACTGACAACAACACCACCACCAACAACACCACCACCACCAACAACAACAACATTAACACCATCACTACCAACACCAACAACAATACCAACAACAGCAACACCTACAACAACAGCAACCAGCATACCATACCATACTATACTACACCACACCACACCACATCACTATAGGTGGGCAGGGATAGTGGGTTGATGGGTGTGGGATCAGGGGTGTATGGGCTGGGTTGTGTAAACCCTCTAAAAAAAATACAATAATAAATTAAGTGTAATTTATTGATTTCCTAACTTGGATTAAGAAACTTTTGTTCATGTGTGTGTGTTGGGTGTCATAAACTCCTGAATCACTCCCCAGTTTAAAATGTGCTTAAATATGTCTGACTTCGAATAGTCAAGCGTGCAGTCGTTTCCGACTGGCTCTTGTTTCATTAACAATTTTTTTTTTTTTCTGTAGGACTTTGCAAATCAAGCAGAGAATATATTCAAAGGTTCCGAGAGACACACTGACCTGGATCGTGCATACCAGAAGCTGGTCAAGGCGATATTTGACAACATCTGTAGAATATCAGGAGAACATCCTAAAACACCACGAGAAGTTATCATGATGGGTAAGCTTCAGCAACAGAAGCTAGAGCTTCATTGTCCTGTTGTTAGTTTCATTGGACATTACTTTGGAGTGAAAAAACTGTCATTAATATTCGCTGTGTCAATATGCCTTCTGATCACAATCTACACTGTTTGCATCTTTGTCAGAAATAAAAAATCAAATATTGTAGATCCAACCATGGTCAGATGGTGTGGATATGCTGGCTGATCCGGATCTACATGGTTGGCCCATGTGATAACAGCCATATCCCATGGGTTGAAGGGTTTACAAAATTAGTTCACAGTTTAACGATTTACAGCTGAAATATTTACAACATAAATACCAACCATATTGCTACAGCTTTGTCACTTTCACTCATATCTATAGATATTGTCATCTTTGCATATATGATACAATCATTTATTTGTAATTGTTGCCGTATTGAACTAAATAAGTATTATTGTTGTTGTTGTTGTTTCTGTTTCAGAAAACTTTCATCATATGTTCTGTAAGTATTTCTTTTCAAAATCAACCAGGAACTATATCTTTAAAGAATTCATAAGTATTTTCTTAAGTTTCGTTTCTTTCATCATTGGCAAGAAACAAAGTAAGTAGATCTATTATGTGTATTATATTGACACCCAAGTTTGTTAGATTACCTACTGGTAATAAGGCAGTTTCTTTGCAATTATCTCTCAGATGACATGGTGGAGACTGTGATTTCTAATCAATAACTCATCATTGGTGTCAACCCTTGTTTTATGTGAAAACTTATCAGTCCTTCATAGTGTATGCTAAATACATATTAAATGCATGAAAGAGTATCTCGTTTTGATAAATCATAATAAGAATATCAGACTAGCATTTCATGTACATTCACTTCATTTTGCTATACACTGTACACACTAAGTAATATCAAATGCTTTGAATAATTCTTCGTAACCAGTTTTCCAGTATTAACTGGCACTTTTGGATGCAGTGGTGGCAATGTGCGTATAGGTTTCCTAAAGCTTAGATTTATGACCAGAGTCATCATTTATACAAGATGGGGTCTGTTCTGAACTGACGTTCACTGTAAGAATCCTAATAAGTCTGACAAAATGCCCTGCTCCTTAGACTTGTACAACTACATGTATCTGGAGCAAGTTTACTCTCATTGTAAGAAAGACAACTGATGAACTGCCTTTTATGTTAACTAAGAGAATTCTCTCCCTTGCTTTAATGAGCCTGTTAGATACAATTAGTTTAATATTCTTTCAGCAATACTTTCTCAGTTGAAGATTCCATGTTTAGAGAATGACAGAAAGGAAGCAAAACATCAATACCAGGAAAATCTGAATGCTTACACTAAAGACAGGCTTGGCAGACCTCTGGAAAAACTACATGTAGGATTTATATGTCCACCACACTTTTCTCTTTCAACTGACTACCGTTATTTATTAAGGAATGCAAAATTTTATAGTCTCAGTACTTTTTTGATAATTGTACAGGGTGAGCTATTGTGTTGGATGACAGCACATCCTGCCAGAAGAATAGTATCTATACTATCTACACTGTTCGCTGTTAGATTCTTAAGGAATTAATTATTTTTTACCAAGAAGTGACCAATGTAGATCCAGATCAGATACCACAGATGTGCTGGATGATGAGGCAGGCTGTTCAGGATAAACTCTACTCAAATCTAAAATATGTCATTAACAATAAGTCATCACTGCTACTGAAAGGACTAAATTCTTTTTTGGTAATTCTAATTTAAATTTAAATTGTTTTCACAGACTTTTGTAGAGGGAGTGAAGTCTAAAATGAACCAAGGTGTAAAACCAGAGGAGATTGGTTTCCAGCTTGCATTCAGCAAACAGGAACTGAGGAAAGTCATCAAAGAATACCCAGGAAAAGAGGTTGTTACTTAACATTAATCATATTTCTCTAGCTGGTGAGCTCAGGGTCCAAGATTATTAAACTGAGAATGGAGACCAGTCACAGTTTTATAATCATTGGCCCAGATGCTACATGTTCTGGCTTATCCAAAGTGGGTCAACAATTGTCTGAAGGCAGGCTGACAGTGTTAAACCTGTAAAAGTAGATTCCTGATAAGACCACAACTATAATTATGCAGAATTACTGGTACTTGAGTTTTACTTTAAAAACTGGTTTGCTTCTTCTAATGGTATCAAGTTACATTTGCTGAATGCTGAAAAAGTCTCAAATGCTTGTAACCATCTTGTTAATTTTACTGTTAAACCACATTTCCTCAAACTAATGCTTTAAAATTTTAGTCACCATAAACAACAAATTCATTGTTACCTTCACTTTGAATCCAGTGTCGGCTTTTTGATCGTCAGAATACAGATTGAAGGCTGTTTCAACTTCTTTATTGCAGTGTTGTCTGTCACCCTTGACATGTAATAATTGTTATTGTGAATTTGAATTCAGAATAAACATTTAGTAGTGAAATAATGTTCTGCTCGGTAGAGGCAACATGTGAGGTTTCAGTGATCAGCCATTCTACCTGTGTGCACAGTAATTTTCTTTCACTGGTTACAGTAACACAGTGTTTGCATGTTTTCTAGGTGAAGAAATCTTTGGACCACTTGTACAAGAAGCTTGAGAAACATCTGAGTGAAGAGGAAAATCTCTACCAGGTGTGTGTAGTAATGTCTTGCACTGTGCTTTGATGATGTTCTTTCTTTAGATAGTCTTTAATTTGCAATCAAAAACATTTACTCTGGGTTTTGGCTAAAATAAAGCCCTCACAAGCTATTATCACAATTACTTCCTAACATTTTGAAAAGAAATGACAGTTTTTAAGAATCAAAAAATACAAGTTTAATTGATAATTTAAAAAAATTCATTGGGATATGAAAAATATTGGCTGAAACTTACTTTTTGGGCTTCACACACTATAAACAATCCAAATGTTTTTCATACCCCTATGAATGAAATTAACTTTCAATTAAGTCCTCAGTTTTACTAAATTGAACATTTATATACCATTATAAAAAAAAGCAGTTGATAAATTCTAAGAACTCCAAAAGCTGAACATTGTTTTCATATAAAATGTAACAGTTAAGTTGCCTTCTGGGTAATTAAAGTGAAAATAGAGACTCGTCTGAGATCTCAAGCTTGCCATTGGTTAGTTCTTAGATTGTTCTCAGTGAGGCTCCAACGTTTACATGAAAAATGAAACGACCCTGTTTAAACATTGTTTATATCATATAGACCTGCTAGCACTAAGTGCATGGTTGTTAGGACTTTGCCGATTTTCAATAAGTATTTTCCGCCTTTATAATCACGTGACTATTTGTTTAAAACGATTTGATATTCTCTAAACATTTATTGCCCGGAATCGAAACGTTACCGTTTACATGTTTAAACGTTGGAGCCTTAGTTCTCAGTTTCAACCGATCAGATTACTGGGAATTGAGACTGGTCTCTATTGTATGAAATTGTATAACCTCTGGGCCTCTCTAAACCAGTGTCTTATACCATCAGTTTGTAAGTATCTCTCTCAGTCATCCATCTGTTTTGTTACAGGTTGTCTGGGTATCTATGCAGAACGAGTTGATAAAGCAGTACAATACGTATGTGGAACTGATCAACAAGTGCTACCCTGATTCCAATATAACACTGGAGTTCACCATCAATGATGTGTTAACCTTCTTCTCTAACATAGCACAGACTCATTAAATTGACATCTAAATCAACAAGTATTGCCCCTGATTCCAGCATCAAATCAATACTGCGGGTAGATAATATGTTATTACCAAATGTTACGTGATTTTCTGTGATGAAACGTTTCCAGTTAGCAGCTATATTGGCATAACGACTCTCAGTTACTATTTGTGATTTCTTTTTTAGACAAGGTGAGCTTTTGTGACCGCCTGATGTCCGTCGTGTGTCGTGAGTCGTCAACAATTGCTTCAATCGATTTCTTCTCTGAAACGGCTTGGCCAATTTTGATGAAACTTCACAGGAATAATGCTTAAATGATGCCCTTTCAAAATTGTTCAAAAAATGGAATTCCAAGCAGAACTCTGGTTGCCATGGCAACCTAAAGGAAAAACTTTAAAAATAATCTTCTCTGAAACCACAAGGCCTAGAGCTTAGATATTTGGCATTTAGCAACCTCTAGTGGAACTCTACAAAGATTGTTCAAATTATTTCCCTGGGGTCAAAATTAGCCCCGCCCCAGGGGTCACTTCATTTTGCATAGACTTTTATAGGAAAAACTTTAAAAATCTTCTTGTCTGAAACCACAAGACCTATAGCTTAGATATTTGGCATTTAGCACCATCTAGTGGAACTCTAAAAAGATTGTTCAAATTATTTCCCTGGGGTCAAAATTGGCCCTGCCCCAGGGGTCACTTCATTTTACATAGACTTGTATAGGAAAAACTTTAAAAATCTTCTTGTCTGAAACCACAAGGCCTAGAGCTTAGATATTTGGCATTTAGCACCCTCTAGTGGAACTCTACAAAGATTGTTCAAATTATTTCCCTGGGGTCAAAATTGGCACCGCCCCAGGGGTCACTTCATTTTACATAGACTTATATAGGAAAAACTTTAAAAATCTTCTTGTCTGAAACCTCAAGGCCTAGAGCTTAGATATTTGGCATTTAGCACCCTCTAGTGGAACTCTACAAAGATTGTTCATATTATTTCCCTGGGGTCAAAGTTGGCCCCGCCCCAGGGGTCACTTCATTTTACATAGACTTATATAGGAAAAACTTTAAAAATCTTCTTGTCTGAAACCACAAGGCCTAGAGCTTAGATATTTGGCATTTAGCACCCTCTAGTGGAACTCTACAAAGATTGTTCAAATTATTTCCCTGGGGTCAAAATTGGCCGCGGCTTAGGGGTCACTTCATTTTACATAGACTTATATAGGAAATCTTTAAAAATCTTCTTCTCACAAACCACAATGTGTACAGCTTAGATGTTTGGTAAGTAGCATTGTCTAATGGATGTCTACTAAATTTGTTCAAATTATGTCCCCTGGGCCAAAATCAGCCACGCCCTAGGGTCTTCTTGGTTTACATATAGTTATATAGGAAAAACATGAAAATCTTCTTCTTTAAAACCACAAGGCCTAGAGCCTTAATATTTGATATACAGCATCATCTAGTGGTCCTCTACCAAAATTGTTCAAACTATCCCCCTGGGGTCAAAAATGACCCTGCCCCAGGGGTCACTTGTTTTACAAGACTTATATAGGGAAAACTTTAAAAAAAATTTCTTCTCTAAAACCACAAGGCCTAGAACCTTGGTATTTGGTATGTGTCATCATGTAGTGGCTCCACCTCTACAAAAATTGTTCAAATTATTCTCCTGGGGTCGAAAATGGCTCTGCCCCGGGGGTCACTAGTTTTATGACATAGTGTTATATAGTAAATCTTTAAAAATCTTCTTCTCTGAAACCGTAAGGCCTACAGCTTAGATATTTGGTATAGAGCATCATCTAGTTACATTTTCTCCACAATAGCAGCTTAATTTTTTTTAAATTTTTGACTTGATTTTACCAAACATGCACACAACTCTTGCAACCATTGAGCAGTTGTTGACAGGTGAGCGACCCAGGGTCCTATATACCCTCTTGTTTTCTATATGGTCTTGTTGTAAACATGTACTAGTTCTACCTTATCCAAGAAGAGTTGAGTTGTAAGTCTGATTGTACTTGTCTAATGAATTGCTGGCCACATTAGGACTATCTCATGATTATTCTTTTATCATTAGAAACCAGGGATTTCACAACGGTACAGATTGCAAAATGGTCATTGACACATGGCTCAGAGGTCACCTACCAAGAAGGTCATTATTCATTTCAAACAGATTATGTTTAACTTCCTTACAAAATAACGACTAACCAAGAAACTGCTTTATAAAGTAATGTAAAATTTTTATAATTTACTGTAAAAAACGGTTTTATGTGGTTTGTAAAAATGAGAATCTGCTAATTTTGGTTTTTTCAGTTAATGCAAAATCCGAGGGATAAGTAAGATTGTTGAAATGGGAGAAAAATGCACTGAAACAAACTTGCACTTCCTTGATAGGTTAGTACTTGTTTGAACTAAAAGTTAAGAGTGGTTAAGTTCTTGTCCAGTTTAAGACCAATGATTGTAAACATGAATTTAAGAAAATGTATAGGAATATAAATGGTATCTGCAGAACTTCAGGTGACATGTACTGATTGTGATACATACATCAGAGCTGGGTTAGAATATTCTAACCCAGATCAGAGATTCAGTTAGCAACCAGTTACCACTGTTCTCCATATATATACATTTTTATGCATGTTCGACCAGTGTAGATCCAGATCATCCGGCACATCTGTGCCGTCTGATCAGGATCTACACTGGTCGCATTTTGGTTAGAAATAACCTAACAAATCAAAAAGTGAACAGTTTAGATCCTGATCAGATGGCACGGATGTGCCTGCTGATCTGGATCTAAACTGTTCACCCATGCCATAATGGTGTATCTATGGAGGAAAGGGTTAATCAAGTTGCTGATTAGACATTTTTAAACATTGTTTGAAAGATAGAAGAAATTATGGGAACACCAATGGTGGGCGGAGAAGGGTGGAGCCATTCACAAAACTTGTCTAACTTGATTATTACTTGTGTAATCTTAATCAAACTTGATTAGATTGTAAATATATGTCAATCATATCGATTGATAACCAGTCCTATTACACCAGTTAATCTGCAGTTCTGACACCTTGTCATCTAGTATATTATATAGCTGCTAACAATAAATGTATATTTTACTTTGAATAGTACTTATGTGAACTTCAAAAGTGCTTAAATATGAACCTATTCACACTATAGATATGGTTTGCATCAGATCATACTTAAAAGGGGGTTATGACGCTTGTTTGTAAATCATGTTTTGTATTTAATACTTATATGATCGTGTATATATTAAACTATTCGAGTGCAATATTAGTACAGTAAAATGAATTGCTAAGTCATTTCGCCTTCTGTCGTTTTTTGTACTAGACATGCAGAGGTAAGCACTATATATAGTATTACATGGAATGTACGCATTCCACGTTCCTCTGAATCGCTGTCCTTGTGTAACAAAATGTCAGTTACAAGAAGTAAATGTTCTGCCCGACCGAAGCCTTGCTCTTGACTAAACCGTCCGGGCTGCTCACAATGTACTTCCATAGCAGTGACTACACCAAGCTCTGCACCGTGACTTCTCCCACTCTGAATTCGAAAATCGTCACTCAAGTTTAGGATTTGATGTCGTAAGTTGGCTACTTTCACATTGTTACAAAAAACGTGCATGCAGTTTGCCATTGCGCTTACTAGTGTTGGTAAATCGGCATAATTCCTGTGGTCATTGAATAAAACAACCTACTAACCGCTGGTTCAGCAGATGTGAACTCTGTGTTCAAAGCAATATCAATATCAGTTGTTAATGAGTGGTTTACGTGTATATCTATCTATCTAGCTTGATGAAAGTAAAATTAATATTCATGGTTGCTTCTGTGACACCCTGTTTTCGAGAAGAGCAGGGAAGGACTGAGAACTCCAGCCAAGATAACCGTCTGCTCCATTTCCATTGCATGCGATATTCTGTTCACTTTACCCAGTGGAACAAGTCTCCCAACCTGTAGATTGGCTGATCGTCTGCAAGTTGCGTGAGAAACCGAACAGATGCAATGTTAGTGTAATGGGGATTAACTGGTTTCCGTCGGTATGTTCGCAACGCTGTCACTACTTAAGAATGACCTTAGAGTTGTCACGTGTGCTTATGTATTTTAGCTTCATATATCGTCGCTATCAATGACTGCTCCAAAAGATTTTCATTCAATTTAGGTTTGAAGAGGACTTTATACTGCAACGTATGCTCGCGCACACACACTGAACTAATGTTTAAAGTCTCATTACTTTTAGTTGGGTGAACGGTGATCAAACTTGCAACCTTCGTATTATAGTCAGACATTCTAGCCACGCCATAATTATAATTCGCAACAGCCCCGCCTAATAAAGTCCAATGTTTCTTTTCAGTATATTAGCGATTTTGGGCGGATCCAGGGGTTCAGTAGGGTTACTCGAACCTCACTTTTGGGCAGAAATATTTAATTTTCAGGGGATTTTTGCCATCCGACCCTGCAATGTGGCTTATGATTACATTTGTAATTGTGCGTGATAATGAGATCTTCTCATGGTTATTTCTAATTAACCCTTCTACAGTTGATCATTATGCTTACCTCTTTGGTTGCACGACGGTGGCAGGGGTTTAAGAGTTTATGAAGGCTTATGGGGAAATCTTTTCTTAAAAGAACCCAGAAGCTCGAATTGTTTCTTTTATCCCTGTCATCGTGTTCTTGCTGATTTTACTCCAGGAGCTCTGGTCTCGGTAAGATCATTGAGTACCCGCCCTTTGGCTTTGCAATGCTATTAAATTCGTATGTTTTATATGTTTGTGTGCTTTTGCATGCAACATTGTTGAGCCATTAAGTGGGTTGGATTTGTTTCACCAAGACAACTTGTATTTGTTTTGTGATATGAGAACCTGTTGGGGCAAGTGTGAGGTTGGTGCACCCTAGAACCTGGTTTAAACCCCCAGTGGCAATTTCATTTGCCACTGACCGTTCCAAGGCGGTAACCCCTCGGGTTCTCATTTTTGTTAATTGTTAGTGGTGTCTCTTTTGAAACTGATCATTTTATTAACCATGCTCTCTCCCTCTCTTCTTGACTGTGTGGGGAGGCTGTTTTTTCTGAATGTGGCGATTCCTGATATGCATATTTCACCTTTTTTAAATTAAATCTGAAGATTTATGATTGGTTTCTGGATTAAAGTAACATATCATAAACTGGACACTCTACAAGAAGAATGTTGTACTTCTTCACTGCACTCAATCTGGCCATTTCAAACTTAAATCTGTTCCAATTTTAGCTCTTTCGCTACCGTTTTGAACGTTTCATGGACTAAATTTGGAATTTCAGTCACAGATAACGATGAAATAGGAATTGAATAGTAGAATTATCAGAGATAGCGGAAATGTTTTAAACCAATGCCACATGATATTTCACAGAACCTTTTATAAGTGTTGATCTCAAAGGTCCCATGACAACAGCGTGATTTATAGTCGCAAACTGGATCGGTAAATGAGCTCAATAATTGTCATGACGCATACCTCGAAATGTCCCAAAAATCAATCCGCTAACTAGTTGAAATCAAGTGCAGTCTATAACCTGACCAATCAAAGCTCCAGAGAGTGGTCTTCTGTCCCAGTTGGATTATCATTGGCTCAGGTCAAAAGACGGGAGATCAGACTCCAGTCTCCAACATCCGCTTGGCTGAAACTGAAATTGGTCTTCCGACTGATAAATCATCAGCTAGATTTTCAAAAATTGTTTCAAACCTTTGTTTAAATAATTCAAGTTTAGTTGTAAGAGAGTCTAAGTATAGCAGTTTTAGGCAGGCATAACAAACTGAATGAAATGTTGGACCATTCTTAGTGTTATAGCTACATTAACGGAATCCTTTGACAGTTTGCTGCCTGACCTCAAAAGCATAATTTAATAACTAAAAGCCTGAATGATGGCAAATTGTATTTTTTCGAGCAAGGAACAATGAATGGCGACCGTTGTTTGTCCAGACTCAGTAGCCACCTGAAGGTAAAACAAAACATGTTCGTGTAAATATTAACCGGCTGCTTTGAGATAAAAAAATATACTGTAATTTAATTTTATGTCTTTCAGTCAGTCTGTTACAGCAGTGAATGAGTTCCATGCATGATTATAGCTACTTATCCACATCTCATTGGTATTGAGGCGATAGAATAGATTAAAAGGATCTTTGAAAGCCATCGAACACGACATATATATTGCAGGCTCGGTTTGATTGAGCCTATTCATGCATATGATTGTCCAGTCCGCCCAGCCCCGGGTTGAGTGTAACTCAATATTTACACATATCTTAATACCGTGCTGAACGGCCTTCAAATGTAAGTATCAAAATTTATACTAGTACTTGAAAGCCCCAGTTCTAAATGAAACTTTGGAGCCGACTTTTTATAACATAACTTAACATATATTTTATTAGACATAAAATTGTATAATTACAATTTATAGTCAACATTTAGTCAGATTTGAGTAAAGCAAGGCATAACACTATTAACAGAAATGGTTCCATACAATTAACCGAGAAGATTTAGCAAAATAAAATTCATGAAACGTCTTTGTACTATGATTTTTGATGTTATTTTGGATTTTATATGTTAAACTATTTAAAGTGTCTGCAAGAAGCATTACCAATTGTGTCTACGCTGTTATTAAGTTAGTTGTATTACATACATATATTAAGTTAAGAAAGAAATTTCAATTTGAAAAATAAAATAGAATTCTGTACAAGTCTTCGTACTGTCGATTTTGATTTTAAAATCTTACAGATGTTGATAATGCTCGAAACACATGAATTTTTATAACAATGGGGTTGGAAACAAAGGTTAGAAAAAAGATTTTCGCGACATGTATTTAAAAATCGAGAAAGCATCTTGACGCTGAAGGTATCGTCATTCATAACTAGATTCATAGTTTACACACCCCTGTTACCTTAACTCTTTATCAACATAATAAATATGTAGGCAATCGTCACGGAACCTGAGCAAAAACATTTCGAATAAAAGATAATGCTCTAACCAGTAACTTCACAACAGACACCGAGAGCGTCCGGTTTGTTGTTTGGTCTCCGGCACCTGACCCTCACTCCCGAATCGCCTGACGGGCATCCAGCATCTGATGTACACGAGGTGGTAGGTTCCGAGGCTCGGCGTCCACAGCCGAGGCAACACGTGCCGTAGCTTGATTGCGGGTTCATCAGGTAACAGTAAGAGGAATCCGAGGGGCACCGGTGGTCCGTGGAGCAGTGGGCCACTTCCTGGGACTCGTCAAACGAAAGGGCCAGGCATGCTGCAAAGACAACAGGATATATATGATGATTCTTTGTCGTTTTGTTCGCACTGTGTTGATCTATGAAGATTAGAAACAGCCCAGCGAACTTCTGACAAATGTTAAAGGTTGACAGCAATTAAACAGTCTGTTCTATTGAACGTGTATTTCCTTAAAGCGGTTTTCCGCTTTCACAGAACGACCGGAGAACATAAATGTCATATGCATGCAAATATTTTATAAGGAAAAATACGATATGATTTGGGTAATGGTCATTTCCGCTAACATATATCGTAAATATTTATATTAAGTTAAAAATCTTAATGTGGGTATTAGCAAATATTTAAAATATGGCATGCATTCATACTTACGAGACATCCCAAAAGCTTGATCGTGGCAATCTGTAATATGTTAAAAAAAACAGTAATGTATCGTGACGAAAGATATCGATTTCATTTTATCTAGGTATAAAATGTGGTCTTTTTTAAAGGTTTCTGGCCAGACCTGGCAATAACATAATAAACAGAGACTAGAACCTCAAGACGGTCATTGGTTAGTTCGAACCAACATGTCGGGTTGCTGAGATTCAAACTTAATAACTAGTCTTCGCATGGATATTCGTCTAACCATTACCAAGTTAAACAAACACACTTCTCGTGAACTGAGATCAATAAACAAAACCTTGATAGTAATTCTAACGTCAAACATCTTTTTAACGTCTTACTTCTATGAATCCCTATCTTTTATATAAAAAACAATAAAACTTTAGACAATATTGAAAACCAAACAGGAAACATCACATGCTTCTCCTACTACATGCATTCCCTCACAGGAAACACCACGCCCTTCTCACCACATGCTTTTCCTCACAGAAAGGACACAGCTGAAACGTGTTCTCACATGAAACACAACATAATTGCCCTTACACATTTTTTTTACCTCACAGTTTGAAACACCACATGCTTTTCCACATAGGAAACGCTACATGCCTTCCTACATAGGAACGCCACCTTTTATCTCACATAGGAAACACCACATACTTTCACAAATATGAAATGGCACATGCTTTTCCTCATAGGAAATGCCACATGTTTTCTCACATAGGAAATGCCACATGCTTTCTCATACAGGAACCGTCACTTGCTTTCCCACATGCTTCCCCTCACAGTTAAGAAACAATATATGCTTTTATTTCATGCTTTCCAGTGAATTACAGAATTTTCTCGGTGAAATAAAATTGGTATTTCACTGTTTTTAACAGATGAATATATTTTATATTTTCACTGTTTTTTTTAAGTTGGTACTATTATATTTTATTCCGAATCAGAACGTTAGCAAACGGGTACAAGTTTGGGCAAATTCACGCAAAGTTTGCACTTAAAGCATAAAATAAAAAGAAAATGTGTTTAAACCAGATAGAAAGATAGAAATATATTTTACTCGAGAACTCCGAAATTATGTATTTTCACTCGTGGCTTCGCAACTCGTTAAATACGAATTCCAGAGCTCACTCGGTGAAGTATATTTCTATCTTGATCTGCTAAAAACAAATATCCTCTATAGACTCTTAGAAGAAGCAAAATTCATACACAGCGAATCTGTTTTAAAGAAATACTGAAACAACAAGAAGAACATTAGAGTTCATTCTCATACGCCCGTTGAATTCTTCCGAAAACGAATAAATTATTGTTTATTTAAAACAGAGTTGTAAAATCTACGCACCAAATGCAGAGTGCATCAGCAGAACAGCGATAGAATAATGTACAATCTCCATTTATTAGTTCTATTCCAATCCAAATTTGTAAATGAAATGCAAAGATTCGATCAGTCAGTTCCATTTTTCATTCCAGTATATATTTTATATAACCACAATAAAATGATACAATTAAATCTGCTTTTTTGTCAAGGCCGTGTACACAGAAAAACATCTGTAAAATGGTAATGTAATAAACATGTACAAGATGTGCGGCTAATGAGAAAGTTAAAGGGATGATAAGGCTATTTAAAGACATTGTACAAGGAAATAGTGAACTCCGACAACGTAAAACGTAAGAATATTGTAATTAACTAATTAATTAAAACTAAATTGAAGACTTCAGTTTATTCCTATGAATTATTTGTGTCGGCAGAATGACAACATGAACCATTAGTAACATTGCATTTGGCGGAAAGTGTTCAAAATTTCAAAAACGAATTTCAGAAAAAATACAGAGCATGTTAGCTAGATTTAAGTGAAGAAATGTATTTGTCATAGAATCTAGATTTAAGTGAAGAAATGTATTAATCATAGAATGTATTAATGTTTGATGGCAGCCAAAATATGCTATGTAAATAAAACATTTTATATACATGCTACTTGTGATCCAAACTTAAATACAGCCTTAGGACACTACAATTCTTCATATTTATTGGGCTGGTAGTTTTAACGTCGGGTTCTTAATAAAGATACAGCAAAAAGATTTGCCCTTGAAACCGAAATCATCATTGCACATGTTACTTTTGCTAATATGACTTCCAGTATTGTGAATGGATACAAATAAACTTTAGTTGTTCTTGTGCTATTGTGCTATTCACAATATATGCAACTTATTATTCAGATTATTTTTTGTACTGATATCGTCTCATTTTTTATTTATTTCTAAGAAAAAAACAACGCCTCCTATGTATGTGCATTACCCCACCCAAAGAGCATGTTTGCAACCCCTTAAAAAAGAGGGAAAATTGCAAGCATAAAACATCAGAACTATATAGTCTTGACTCGTTTAACAAACACGCAAACTTTACTATTTGGAAGTATTGTTCCTTTAATATGCACAGCGCATGATGCTGTGGTTGCAGAATAAATGTTAAAATTAGCATTTCACTCAATTATGTATATCATTTATGACAGGTGGGGATGTGCCAAATGAAAAAAAGGTCAAACGGAGGTCGGTGCTTGTCGTTCTTGTATTTTCTTATTCAAAAACCATTAACATAGTACAGTAAAGGTAATTAGCTACTCTCTCATGGAAGGATCTGAAAGCCGGTACACCGTAACGTTCCGTACCAGTTTACATGCAGCTTTATATCGTTCATGGGATACTACACTGACGGAAATGGAGTTTTTAAAGTTTCCAGAATATTTTTAAGAAGTATAGAATAAATGTATCATCTATAAAGCATTTGAAAGACGAAAACGAATAATGAATTTATAAACCTTTATTTGCTGGTCTCTCCCATACTGCTGTCAATGTAAATTTAGCCATTCTTGCCACATATAATTAAGTATTATGTATTTTGATTTGGAATATGTGTTACTTGTCACACTGTCACCTGTCCTGTTGTTGTATATGATTGTGTTATATAATATGTATATATGTGTGTGTACATGTTCATGGGCCAGAAATGGCTTATTACATTGAATAAAGTATTCTTATTCTTATTATGAAGTATTTTTGTTTTCATCGATCAAAAAAGTTAAGGAAACAACAGAAAAACAAGATCCACAAGTACAGTTATTCAATATTTCTTAGGTCAATTTCACTGTTACTGAATAAAGAATGTTATTGTCTGCACAACAACTTGAACTTTAAACTATCCCGACCGAATTTGGTGATTAGGTAACTTGTCCTGCAGAGACCTTGCATTCGATCAAAATTTTGATCACTGTGGTCATGCTCATGGTCACAGCTTTAAGGCTAAAAACGAATTTTGTTGTCACATTGCCTTGTAAAAACTCAGTTAGTTTAATAAACACCCAGTTACTTATTCTTTTTAGGATATCTATCCGTTTTAGAAGAAACTGGCCTGCACGATTATATTGTTGAAAGTGCAGTTGTTGTGATCACGGGGTTTATTTCTTTGAATGTGGCCATTAGTGTAAAAGGGGCGTGGCCATCTTTTCGAACATAAAGACGCCAATACTTATACAGTTTCCTTATTTCAGAAAATGCAGAATATGGCGACTGAAATCGTTTTTACCATCGAAAAATAAAATTGTAAATTTCAAAGCAGTCGGGTTTTTTCTTTGACTGCGTGAACATGTTTATGGAATAATAACCTTGGTGGAGTTGATGGCGAAAAGACCGCAGCACTGTAACGCCGCATAGGAGCCTCGCCGCATAAACATTTTTTTCGTTTATGCGGTGATTTTCAACGCATAAACAGGGCGACCGCGTTTATGCGACGGCGCTCAACGCATAAAGCAAAAACTTCTTATATGGGGTGAAACTGTGCCTTTTTGCCACATAAATTAACCATTTATTATAAAGCTTAAAACAGAGTTCTAATTATGACCATTGATTAAGTCAAAATTGAGATCGACATTTCATCAATATGTATCAGTATAAATGTGCGTGTTGGCCTAGTTAGTAAGATTTGTTTTATTGTTATTTTGTGACACACATTGCCCTTTAAAAAACCATTGACGACTTTTACAACCTTACTTAGTCTACATAATGCTTACCAGTGCCCCAACCCCGGCGTGTCAGGGTCTTCCCTGGGGATTGTTTCAAATGCCCCTGTATTCCCCAGGATTGGGACAATGGTTACAAATCACATGTGCATTACTTGCAACGGACATAAAAACAAGTTTGAAACAAACGTCATCTTAAACGGCTTTTTTGCAGATAGATCAGTTGGTTTGGTTCACAATTAAATCAATCTTACTTTTTCTTAGCCAGAAATTACCTACCTAAAAGTTTAGTTCAAAGCTTGGTTAAGTGGAGACAAAAACTCGTTTGGTTTGGTTCACAATTAAATCGACTTTACAAAATCTTTGTCAGGCGGTACCTCTCTAAAAGTCTCGACTCCAAAAAAGTCCGATGGTGATGATATTATATAAACCACTTTTGTACTAGTATGTGTTTTAATTGTTTTATGCGGCAATTTTTTTTGCATTGAAAATCACCGCATAAACGATAAAAAATTTGTTTATGCGGCGATGCTCTTATGCGGCGTTACACAGCACTCTTAATTTGGTTGTTTAAAACACTTTTCGCTTTCAAGGAATACATTTGTTTTCTTAATACAAAGAATGTGATGCTCTTTTATATATTGATTTTTTTAACTTCGATTTGTTAGGGCTGTACAATTATTTCTGATCTTGTCTAGACCTTTTGGAATCTTTGAATTAAAAAAAGCAGTCTTTAAAAAGCAATAGACAGTTCATCTACATAATTATTTTTGATCAACTTATTTCGAATATTCCGCAAAAGATCTTGGACGCTTCTGTTCCAAAATTTGCTGTAAACGACTACTATCTCGTTTAAACATATCGTAAAGACATATAAAATTATGTCAAACATCCGTTTCACAAAGTCTATGACATTATCTTTATGACTGATTTTTTTGTCACATGTGCAGATTCCCGATCTTAACACATGCGCTGGTTCTCAACACATATACGGCTTCCCAATGCTAGATTTCTAAATTCACGAACACACATAACTTTTTAAAATCCGTAATTATGTACAAAATTTTAATCACTGAAACGAACATATACCATAGCGTTGCAGGGTGCGGAATGCTTCATCATCATCATCGTCGTCGTCTTCATCATCATCATCATCATCATCATCATCATCATCATCATCGTCGTCGTCGTCGTCGTCGTCGTCTTCATCATCATCGTCATCATCATCGTCGTCGTCATCATCATCACCACGCTTTTCTGACTCAACATGTGATACCATTAGATTTACCCAGAAATGCATATTTTAATAAAACGCTTATAGCAATGTTTGGAACAATCAGGTATCTCATTATTAGGCGTGAATAAGGTAAAAAAAATACGGCAGGGTTTTTGCTAAACGAAACATTTAATGAAAATCGGTAACGGCTTTACAGCTCCACATCACCTTGTACGATTGAACGCCATGAATAAATTTTTTGTTTGAGCTTGGAAAATGTTTTTTAAACACTGGCATCTTTTCGGGTTATAATGGATCTTTGTTAAGATTTTATAAATACTACTTGAACGACATAAACAACACTCTAATATTAATTCTATTAAGATAAAACTGGAATCACATATTATTCAATCATAATTTTCGTACGATTTCTTCTTGTCTTGTAACTTTTTGAAGCCCCTTACTGCGCTATTTTTCAATATACACGGTTGCCAGTAATTAATGCTGCTTCTATTTATGTCTCACTAGGGATTAAAATAGTTCTATCTTGTCATATTATGAAAAAGGTAACAAAGTGTTTTTTTTTTCGGTGCAGTGCACATGTTTTCCGCTTGCCTATTTATTAGCAGAACCAAGGCTTTCGACATTAATTATAACTTGTTTATAAAAAAAGTCAGCATTTACAACAATATCCATTACTCAGCATGTTTTAATAAAAAAAATCTTTAAAAAATGTAACGTGTTCTATCATCATCACCATCATCATCATCAGCAGCAGCAGCAACAGAAGCAGCATCAATATTAGTGTTATCATTTTTTATCATTAATTTATGTATGTTTGTATTATTGAGGCTGATTTTCTCGTCGCTGTCATTAATTTCATGATCATCATCATCAGCAGCAGCAACAACATCAGCATCATCATTATCATCGTCATCACCATCGATTCGTTGTTATCAATAATAAAATGAATGATACTTTTACTTATTCTTTTTGTTATTTTAATGATTCTCAAACTCATCGTTTCGTCGTCAACATCATCGTCATATCGTCGTCTTCTTGTGTATGATAACTAATTTTCGCATCATTCGGGTTCAATAAGACGTGTGTATTGTCCATTGAGAATGCCTAACTGACTGACAAGTAATTTGTCAAGAGATTAAAATAACAACCACTCCGTTATCTTACCATTGTTGTATAAGTGTGTTAAAAGGATTACTTTAAACTGTCGTGTGTTCCTTGTGACAATATTATCCTTAAGAAGTCCTTATTGTCTGGCAACATGCTTCTACTAACTTTAAATATTATTTGAAAGATTTGACGATAGCAAACGATGTTAAGTGGTAAAATAAACAATTTCAAATCTTAGGAAATCGGTTTATTACTGCATGGCTTGAAATGGGGCTATCCGCTTAAGCGAAGTTACGTGAAATCGCGTTAATATCAACGGACAGTTCAGCAATAAAATCATTAATGTTAATCAAGTACTAATATGAGTTATGCTTATTCTTCCAGCCCATTTTCTTCAATATCCCGACCTTTCCTTTAATCAAAAAGATATATTCTTAATGATAAGTTTATAAAATAAGGGACCTATTTGAATAAAAAGATTTTATTAGTCAAAAACAATAACTTTCAATAAAAAGTTATAATTATATTATAGATAAAATTGGAAGAAACAATACATGTAATAAATAGCACATTTTGTACATAATTTACTGAACACAATTCTGTTAACCCTTATACCTTCAAAAATCAAGTGCAACTAAGCAAGTGCGATAAATTTGTATGAAATAAATGTGCAGTCGTGCATTTTCTGTTGTGTTTAGTGTTTCTGTCACTAGTGACAAGTTCTACCATAACGACAAGTTAAAGAAACAGAAAATACTTATAAAATTATTTTGATACATTGAAATGTGAATGTGTGCAACAAATTGTGAAACACGAAAAGAAGCGTAGGGGAATTCAGTATCTTTCATGTAGAGCTCATACTGGAACAACACCGTTTTTCACCAAGTTACGCTGCCCGGCGTATCGGTGTCACTTTGCACTATCATTTCTGTTACAAGTTCTGCTGGTGATTTAAGAAACAAGCACTTGACGGTGCCCATGCGCTGGCACATGAGTACTTGTCCAGCTGACAACAGTATCACGTGACACAGTTTGATCCGGAAATAGTTCTGGAGTTGTCTTTTCCTCGCCGTGTTGAGTTTCAAGATGACGACGCATGTCGACTTTGCGTTGAAAAGCTCGACCACATGTTTTACAAGAAAAAGGTTTAAACCCGCTGTGTTTTCGACAATGGGTGATAAGGTTTGAGCTCTGACTGAATGCCTTGCCACAGTGACTGCATTTGTAAGGTTTTTCTCCTGCAAATACACAAACGAAACGCATGTTAAGCATTTTACTTAGTTAATGGTGCTACTAATTTGTATTTATCACATAGGTTTAAAGCTTAGATATTTTATCAGTTATAGTATATATTTTAGCCTAACTGACAATTATACTCATGTTTCTGTCTGCTTCATGGACACTTGATATGTTTAAGTTAGACATTCCTCGGTTTCTAGCTGGTTAAGTTGTCTTCATCCAAAGCATTTCTGGTGAAAAAAAAACACATTCTGAACGTTTAGTCCGCTTTTCTGCACCTGAGAATTTATCAACCTCAACTTTTCCCTTTTATTACAGTCTTACGCAAAATAATAAATAAAAAAATTCAACAGTCACCCTAACCGCACCGGAGAACATTCAACTTTTTAAGCTGAGTTATTTTGAAGAAAAAAAAACGCAGTCGTCAAACCCGAGGCATGTGAAGAAATTCAAGTATCTACAGGAAGTTAATTTCCAAACCCATCATCATTTCCACCAAATTTGACAAATGAGAAACAACCTATCGAAAATTGTACAAATCACACTGACTCTGGATTTCGTCAAGTGTCAATCTAGTAGAAATCACTGTTACAATACCAGAACCATTCTAACTAATCAGCGCAAATAGAGACGAAGTTTACACTGATCAGGGATTTTCTATCAAGATGGATATAGCTTAAATCAAATATCAGAAACGACATAAATTTGTTCGGGGAATGATCCGCCGTGTATTGCTATCAATAAGCATAAGAAATTCAATTTGTCCATCTTGTAGCCCGGCAATAATCAGACTGAAGCGAGATTCGCTATTGTCAAATAAAATAGTATTCCCGATTTCTCCCCATAGACCATGACAAATAATTACAACGTTAAAGGTCTAATTGTGTTACATGTTGACTCGCACAAACTACACTTTGGTTTTATAAACATCCCCCAAGCGTCGGGATTTCATTACGCCTACCAGATATCTGAGCGTTAGATTTATGTAAATTTGCACAGTGAAGAATAATTTCTCTTCCGCCCGACGTCCGCGCGCGTATCTGACCAGGAAAATAAATGTGTTGATTTAACAGTCGTACAAAAAATGAATTAGGTAACCTTGGCACGAATGCAAATTTTGATTCATGCAATTAATCAATTAATTAGCGCATAATAACCGATCAACTTTGATGAAGCGTAATTAGCGTCATTTCGGACAAACGTTGTTAACGGAGACGTTAAATGTTATAATATGAGACGGGGACATATTTAAATTTCCTTTACCATTTGTTAGTTTTTACACTTTATTTCATAACTAATTATAGTAAGTATTATATGCCATGTTTTTTTTTCAAGTAACAGTACTAGGATCTGTTCTTCGCTGGCTGGCCTAATCACAGTTGCAGCCAGCCTGGCATGATCACAGTTGAAGCCAGCCTGGCCTGATCACAGTTAAGCCAGCCTGGCCTGATCACAGCTCAAGCCAGCCTGGCCTGATCACAGTTGAAGCCAGCCTGGCCTGATCACAGTTGAAGCCAGCCTGGCCTGATCACAGTTGAAGCCAGCCTGGCCTGATCACAGTTGAAGCCAGCCTTTCTTCGTGATCTGATTGGAATAATACTTTTAAAGGAACAAGTAACTATAGATTACGGTAACTCTTGGAATTTTACGGGCAAAACAAACTTTAAGTCACATGATAACATTCAGCGTAAAAGTCGACATTTGACTGCAACCGTTAAATTCACATGCTGACATTTTACGTAATAATCAACAGACAGCTCATGGCGTTAAACGTCACCAAATAAAATATGCGCAAAAGTCATGATATAAAATTAATTGTTGATGTTGACTGATTACATTAAGCGTCATCAGATTATTGTTAGTATACAATTCTCAGTTAACTGTTAGCGTAAAAGTTATCGGATTAATTTTGGAGTCCAACTATCACCTTTAGCTGGCTTAATTTGACGCCTTTCTAGAGGTTTTACATAATATTATATATGTTAAGCGTCAATTGTTGCGTTTACTGTCACACAGTCAGTCCACATTGCATTCATCATATTTAGTATGCAATCGGCATGCACTCCAATTTTCTGATTCTCTATTGAAACCAGCAACCGCACATTATCCGCCACTGGTTGAGATGATATAAATTCATTGCACACAACTGGCGAGAAAACAATTTACGTTTAGTCCAATCAAATTGATTGGATTTCTTCAAATCTGAATCCGTGGAGTATTTGGTGCGAAATATTTTTTTGATTTTTGGCGGGATAGCAGGATTCTTTATGACATTTTAGTCCATACGTGTGAATGACTGTCAACATTTCGCATTTTCAGCCGGCATAACGCTGATTAATTTTAACATATTTTGAGGAAATTCTTTTCTTCAATTTTCCTCAATTTCCTCAATGCCAGATATTGCTCACGCAACTGTAAAGCGCTGCGTTCAATTTGCAAAAACCATCCCTCTAAAAATCAACCAGTTAAACGGTAATAAAGTTTACAAATAAGATTCTCCCCAGCATTAATTTCCCTTCTAATCACGTTAGTGCGACGTGACGTACATTACGTTTTATTTACACCTACCGACGTGCTCTAATTGCCTGAAAATGAAATTAACGACGCGCACCTTGGCTTAAGGATGCGAACTTTTCACAGTAATGTGCCATAACTGCTGAAGAAGATTGACTATTAGTGCAAAGCTTTTATTAATGAATTTGTAATTGAGTTAGAAAACATCTCATGTCGCAAAAACAGATGACCTTTTAAATCACAGCTGTGCAATTAACGTTACCAGCGGCATATGGTGTCATTTACGTTATAATTATGAACTAATGCTGATATGAAAGTTTTACAGAAACATAAACTAAATATAATTAACAGCCTCAGACGATATAAGTATTAACTCGATAGTATGTACTTCACTTTGTAAAAGTTTCATGCATAGAATAAATTGTTGAAAGAAAACTTAATCTCGTAGTTTACATACATAATCGAATTAATTTATATTCTTATATTTAAGAAAATTAGCAATTTTCTGTAAAATTTTATTATATGTCCTCTGAAGAATTGTATGTTGTTGTGTTCGATTGTGTAAACTGTATATACTTTCATTGATATTCTGTCACTTAATGAAGATGGTTTGTTCATTTATGTTGGAAGTTGCATTGGCTGATAGCTCAGCTGAAAGCTCGGTGGTCTGGACGGCGAGAATGTCAGGAACTTTTTCCCGGCCACGGGGTCGAATCCCATTTATGATACTTGTTTTTTCTATTTATTTTCTTTTTCATTTACACTGTTTCATTTATTTAATTACATGTATACAAGTAGATACATTTTCTTTATTTTTTGTCATAATCAATATCTCGTTTGCAGATTTGTGCTTATTCAATATCCACATGAATAATATAAAGAAACATTACTTAACATCCTTTTGTCTTGTTTCGAGGAAGAAAATAAATAAAACTTTTAAACTAAAACAAAATGCTAAAATAGATTTAAAATGAAATAGGGAACATATTTTAAATACAATGTATATGGAACAATGTATATGTACGACCGTACATGCATTTTGACTGCAAATTAAAATATGGGTTGTTAGACCTCTCGGCGGATGAGACATGTGTTTATAACCTGTCCACTTCATAATATACGATTAATAAAATGTTAATGTCCACCTATCTTTGTTTATTAGTAGGTTTCTAAAATCATCGGTCTGTACGAAGAGTCAATCAATAAGAAGAAATATTTTGATTGAAATTAAATAAATTGAAAAAGTCTAAAAGCTGAAAAAGACTGAAAATGGTTATCTGTGTTGGAATATTATTTGACGTTTATCTCGCAAAACATGTGAAGAAAATGTTTGCTGTGATAGAAGTCTGTTAACAACGTGAACATGTTAAGCATGCTCCCTGACTTTAGCCAATCCCTTCACAAATATAATATGGAACTATAAATTATTACAAGTTAGTAGCGACAACTTCCTTCTTTTAAGATATTCCCTTGTGCATTGACTGTAAGAATTCTACACCAGATTTCCTTCGTCCATTACAGGCCCTCGGCAGTTTCAGTTATAAAGTTTGATTTTTGATAAACTTTAAGTGCCTGTTAACGTATAATTTCGAAAATATTTGGTGGCACCAAATATTTTCGAAATTATACGTTAACAGGCACTTGTCACTTGTTCGGTATAAGTATCTGTTTGAATATTACCCTTTTTAACAGTTTGCACTATTTAGAAACAATAAAATACACTAAAGTGAGTCTAACCTGTGTGTATGTATGTGTGTTTTTTCATGTCGGATTTTTGGTGGAATCGTTTTCCGCAGTAGGGACACGGGTACGGCCTGGTGTCGCTGTGGATTAGGAGGTGTGTTGACAATGTAGACGATCTTTTAAACGATTTCCCACATTGCTGACACTGGAAGTAAATAAACACTTGTTCAGTTCTAATATTAAATATAATTTTGCTATAAAAGAAAACCTAAGTACGTACTTTTTTGTAAACGCTAGTTCAAAAACACAGAAAAGGCGTTAGAGATGTCTGTTTTTCTATAATAGATAATGGAATAAGAAAATAAAATATAACTCCTTCAAAAGTGTTTACCAGCTTAACTCTGAATTTAAGGTGTTTTTTTTTCAAAATTATATGAATAACGTGTATGCTGTTTTCGTAATACGTTGTTTTTTTTATACCTTAACATAAATGCACTATTTTTATTTCATTGCCGTAAGTTTTGTAATTCACAAATATAATAAATTATTATTTTCCACTATATACAATATTCTATTTTTTTTATCAAAGAAATGTAAGGAAATTGATGTTATTACCTGGAAGCTTTTCTCTTGTGTGTGAACTGTCCGGTGCTGGGTCAAACTGACCGAATGTCCGAATGTTTTATTACACACGTCACAGGCGTATGGTCGTCGCCCGCTGTGTGAGCGTCGCACGTGCACCTCAAGACCGTGCGGTGTGCTAAACTGCTTCATACATTTTACACATTCGTAGTTTCCCTTCTCAAAGTTGGCGTACTCTGCTAATTGATGCGGAATTTGAGAGTCCAGTCCAGGATTGTCATATTGCATGTTTTGAAAGTGTATTCCCATAGAGTTTATTCCCATACTGACGTTGAAGTTTGCTAGGCCTTTTGCACACAGGTAGGGATACATCCTCGGGTCCGCCCACAAATTGTGTAAATTGGGCAAATTGGATCGTGCCATGGCGAACAGGTTGTATGGATTTCTGTATATTCCCTGCAGGAGATTGTATCTGTATATCTCTGCCAGACAAAGCTTCGGATCCTGAACCGCTGCTGTGTTAGGCCTTGGGTCTTCATCTGAAAGAAAACATGTTTATTTAGTTATCTTGAGTTTAGACTTTATCAAGTTCCTGCGTTTCTGCATAATTCTAGTTTTAGTATCGTGTACTAGACAATTACTTTATATATAAATTACTTCATCCGTTTATTCCGGTAAGTTCTCCGCGTCAATCAATATAATGTTACTAACCAAGAGACTTGGTTTGTTTTGGACTAAATCGAAGAATTTAAGTATTGCATATTCGTATACTGTAATGGTACCAGAGACATGCTTATCTTCGCTAGAATGTCGCCGTATGAGATTTTGTTTTTTATTTAATTGCGAAAACGTGTACCTGCTTCGTTCTGTTTTCTTTCAGATTTGTCAGTATTCTCTACATCTTCCTTTACAGACAGCCACGGCCTGAATGGTTGACTTTTCACTAGCGGAATGTTTCCAGAGTTGGTATTTTCCTTTTCCGGCTCCGGTGATGAGCATGATCTCGAACTTCCTGGACTTGCGTGCGCAGTCAATGAAGCTCTTGACGTGATTGGCGACGTGAGAATTGGCGACGCTGACGGGGAAACGCGATGGGGAATCGTTAGATTGATAGCTGCTTCTATATCTAAAGGAGACAATATAGAAAAAAAATCAGAATATGAATGTATTATTTTAAATTCTATTTACGCGTTACTGTTATGATACAAATAGACACTATCATGTAATATTATGTTAATTCTTATTTATTTTGAAAGTTGTTCTATAAATCTGTGATTCTAAAGAGAAATAATAGCTTCAACTATTTTCAACATTATTATTATTATTCCACTTTGTTAATAGCTCTTTTATATTATGCGGAATCAAATACTTCAAGTAAATATTTATGTGTGTTTGTCTTGTTATTTCAGTAATGAAACATAATTTTCTATGCAAAACTTAGAGTTATACACCAGATCAAGATGTAGGCTCTAGTTGTGCAAATTAATATTTATGCCAACCTTATAAAATGTTATAAAATGATTGCTGTAAAAATGAAAGAGTTTGGGTTTCTGAATATTTTTCCGTGACATTACTGTTGTACCATTGTGTTAACGTAATTACAAATAATGCAATTATTTTTTCATCATTATTTCATATTTTAAAGATTGAAATAAATTATATATTAATAATGAATTGAACTAATATTATAGATATAAAAATCGTTGCTTTAACGTACCTTTGCTCCGAGGCATGACCACAGAAAATGCGCTGTTATGATCCAAGTTTTGTTCAACCTGCATCGTTTCTTCGGCGAGAACGTTCTTCACAAAAAAAAGTTTTGGCATCACAGGATGCGAACCCCTTTATGAGCTTATTTATATTAAGTCGTTTTTCCAAATTTAATAAAAAATAAAATATTTTAAAATCCTTCGTAGACAAATGTTGATTTTGAAATGTTCACATTGACTTTGACTCGCTTGTCTTTTGTCACCTTACATCTCTACTTTAATGAACTGAACAAAACACTTTAATGGAATGTCACTAAAAAGGAATTCTGCAAAATTTAAATAAAATCACGATAAAAGCGAAGCTTACTTCGCGCATGCGCAATATTGTGAGAAATCTACAAGTTGTAAGAACTGAGATTATCTGTTTTTGCCGTAGAAGGCCGTCATTGGATATCTGCTGTGTTACAGAGTGGTCTTACTCCGCCCTCATAACATTTTATCAGAGTTACAAGAGAAAAGAGACTCTATTGGAAGACATTGTGTTTGGACTTAAGAGATAGTGCCCAGTTGTAGACAATTAAGATGGTATTAAGATAAGACTGAAGTAAATGTTCTTTAAGTACGAAATCCAGTAAAAAACAATCCGAGGCAGTCTCTTTGAAAATTGCGTGTCATTATGAATTATTTAAAATTTCCGAAAGTCAAATTTATCCAAATTTGAAGTGGCAAAACTTGAGAAAATCTTTAACTTGTGGTAAAAAAGTTTTATAATTACCGTGTACCTAATTACATTTCATGATTTTGAAATCACTGATGTTGGAAAATGCAAGAAATATAGTCTAGTTCCAAATAACATAAATTTTCATTTAACTCCAAACGTGCCAAATTTTATTTCGTTCTTCTTGCAACAAAAGCATAAACGACTTCGCGACTCTATACAATTAAATCAGTTGAAAAGTTAAACCAATCTGTCCTTAGCTAGGTTTTACGTTTTTTAACAGTCATTTCTATCAATTTGTGTTTAATTAATCTCGAGCTGACGAAGCTAGTGATAATTTGTTGAAAATTATTTGAAAGATTCGTCAACAAACTTGATTTAATCAGTCGCCTTAATTTTTAGGAAGATCACCTCTATATGGGTTTATTAGATCAATTAGGTTAATTAAATCAGTGGAGTCAATCACCCTAAACAGTCGGAAGCTCTCCAGATGTACCCCATAATGCATCGGGTTAAGTTTGATTACAAAATTACTATTGGCTGGAGTAATCCCCGGAGACGGAGTCGTTCCGTATTTGATGGGACCCAGGCACTACCACGAATAATGAGTTGTCTTTTTTTTTCTCGGTTGTGTCCGATTTTTCTTGTGCACCGCTCTTGAGTCGTTTGATCAGATTGCGGTGATTTACAATAACAATACACGTGGCAAATGCCCTATTACGCAATACTTAAGTGAGAACGTCAACAAATTAGTTCTGTCGGATTGTTTGGAATAAAGTGGTTTTAATTTAGCATACCTTGCCAGTTATTTTCTTTAAAACATCATTCGGAATTTTTAGATTCATTTTAATATGGGAGATATTTGAATTTCTTATGTAAAAATAGAGATTATTCAAATTAAAGATTTGTAAAGCCTTTTCTCGAGTTCAATCCAGAAACTCCCAAATAGATAGATAGGTTACATGAGAACAGCGCATTTTGCATGTCTAAGAGCGCAACATTTATAAAAGCAATATGAATTAATAAGGTGTACAAGACAAAAGTCGTTATATCATAATATTTTATAAAGAAAACATAAACTTTAAAAATATTGAAAAGGGAACCGATGCTTGCTGCAACATGGTACATTTGAAGATTCTCTAAAACAAGAAATCTTAGCATGGCACATCAGTAAAAGCTTGTAAAAATATCATTTGTGGTAAAATAGTTACATTTGGTTAAGTAATACTCACTAAATCCGCCGACTCTTATCTCAACTTTGTGGCAAATTATTATTAAATTATAATCTATAAATATTAACGCAAAATAAGCAATAACATTTCAGAAAAGGAGTTTTCCGGAAACACAACTATGTTTGTTCGTGTCTGTGTAGGCGCCAGTGACATTCAATGATCCGGAAAACCTGCTCCTCACACCATACAAACCTCTTTATTTTGGAAAGGTCCTGAATAAATTTGTTTTTGTAAGCACCGACGTAACAAGGTTTACAAAAATATGTCTGATTTAATTATACTGATTGAATATCGCCAGAAACAAAGACACGTCCCCCGACGACGTATTTCTACATAAAAGGCGACCTCGGAGGAAGAGTCGTTATAATCTTATACATATTATTATCCGCTGTGGCATTGATCTCGCGGATCTGGTTTGTTTTATGCCCCCAAGAAACACACTTTGCAACGGATTCTTCAACAAAAAGTTCTGTCAAACAGATCGTGGCCGATACGAAGAATAAAGTAATACATAGCTTGAAGTGCAGTTAAATGCAACAAGTGAGTGATCTGTATGCATGCTTTTTACACATAGATCCTGATCGACCTGCTGTGTTTCGGGAAATATAACCTTTTGAAATGATGCATGTTCCAGTATTACTCAGTAATTACATATAGATAATAACAATAATAATAACACCACCACCAACAACAACAACAACAACAAAAATAATAATAATTCTTTAATTGTCTGAAACTCTCCATAGAATTTTAATATTGAAAATTAAACTAAACTTAATTTATTCTCTTGTCTCTGTAGCGCACCTTGGGTCCCGTTCACAGGAGGCAGGGTCAGGGTAAAAGTAAAATAGGATAGATGACCATGGTAAGTTAGGAACCAGACGTCATTCGCTCAGATAGACAGTTAGTCGTCGGCAGTATGTTGTATGCCGTGAAGCCACGGAAGAATAATCCCCCTGGGAATATGTGGGGATGAAATTTGGAGATTCTGGTGTTAAACGGAAAATGCAATCTCATAAATTCTAGATTCTTTAACAGATATAATAGTGTGAAAGAAAAGGCGTTTAATGACCCCATCTTGTTGAATCAATAATTTTGGAAATATGATGAAGCTCCAGAGACCGTAGAGAAATCTATTCCGACATGATAGAAGCTTTGTTAAGACAACACTTCCACACTCAAACTCTTCATGACAAACTACACAACAAAATCTGCAAATTATATAAAAATATTATTAAACATGTGGAAAAGAAAACATTTGTATATATTTCGTATCGTAGAGTAAATTACGTTGTACGTGTTGAATGATCACGTATCTTAAAAAGAGGAATTAAAGGAATTAAAACACATTCTACGTGCATTTCAAATGTTCGTTTAAATTTTTAGGTTTGTTTTTATGCTGGCAGTAAACAAACTAAATGACAGTTTCGAACTTGTTAATGCTGATACTCAGGCTGCGTTAAATACACGTTGATACCGTTATATTTAACGCATGTGACATAATGCGCGAAGCACATGCTGCAAATACCCAGCGTGCGTCCATTGAAACTTTACCCATCAATTGTTGACATTCGATGTGATCAACAGTAAGGGTCACGGAGGACGCATACATCTAGGGTAGTGGAAGAAACCCGAGTTTTGGCAAACATTATGAGAGAAGACGAGGCCCTCAGGAGGTCAGTTAGCGTGTATGGAAAGCACATTTCTGAAATAATACTTTGTTTTACATCCTTTATCTTTCACATGAAAACGAAGCCTGTCTAATTATGTAACATTCCAAGAACGGATGGCAGTGTGTCCAGTGAAATAAGCTAACATTATGATATTACCGTGTCCGTGTCGCCAGCAGCGGTCATAAAATGAAATTTGAAATCGTAGCAAACCATGAAATGGCGGCTAGATCGTGATTACTAATTATAATATCAGTAATAAACGGTAATAAAAGGCGGCATACATCACTAGATTTAGAACAAGTGGCCACATAAGTATCAGAAGCTAAACTCTTCAGACATAAAAGGGAGCAATCGTTGGTAGATCACGTGACAACACTTTGAATCCCGCGAGAGTTTGACATCTGGCGCGTGCCTCTTTACCGTTACAGACACTATGAGAGTGGGCCATGGAGATAAATTATTTGATAATTTTGGATAAAATAACAATTTAAACAATTGTTTAAAAGTTTTCGTGAGACTCTCTAATCTTGAAGTGCGTTGGTCCTCGTATTAAAGATTTATCAATGTTTATTGTCTATTTAAATAAAGATTATTTATCTTTAGAGAAGATTTGAGAAAATTGACTATCGGGACAGACTTTTGCAGTAAAACCAAATCGCAGGTGGACTTAAACAAACGTAATTGAAAAATGATAAACACTACAATATGATATTTTCCTATTGTTTGAATGTGTCAACAGCTCACGAAAATGAAGATAAAACTGTTGCAAATAATGCGATTTAGATACCACATATCATACAACACCGTGTGTCAATATACTGTGCACCTAATCCATTTTTTCGTTCTTCGTTATAAATAATTTCTAAAGAGACCATGAAGTGATACCTTTCTTTAAGAATGATGAGTGAAACTCTATGAGAGGACGATAATATTGCCAAATAAGGATCAATAAAAAGACATCTGATGCAATATAGATCAATCATTGTGAAAATTTCATTCGAAATTCTATTTCTTAAAGTATTCTAGAACTGCAGGTCCAGATTCTAAAACGTTTCTATGAAACTAGAGCAACTGTTCGTCTTCGCATTCGATGTTTGTATTTCGGCTGATCATATTTCGACGCACCTGAACTTTCACCACCCTAATCTAATAAAATATTTTCAACAAAATTAAATAAATCGTTCAAATTGTAATACTGCTTTAAATTTTATTTTTCTTAAGCGGTCGTATTTTATTTTGTACCTAAATGTTTATCAAAATTGTTTAAACAGCATCCAGTATTTTTATTTTACATTAGCAATTTTATAGAGAATTTTCAATGTTAAAAATCTGGCTTAAATCAGAAGAATTACATTTTATGAACTTGTCAATCGGCTTTAAAGTTATTTCGTGGATTTAATGCCAAGACCTAATCACCCCATGAACGATTGCGATTGTCAGTAATAAAGACTTATATAAACAGTCCGTTTAAATGACATCTTGTATCTAAATGGTTAATTCCTATAGATAAAATAAAAGTATTGTTTTTAAGAAAATATTTGTAGAAATAACATACCCCAAGACTGAACCTGAGTGTGTATTCGTATATAATAACTAATAGGATAAAGAGAAACAGTTTCAAGTATTTCAACGATTAACAAACGGTGTTACTCGACGAACTGATTTTAACGTGAATTTATTAAAAGCTTGAAAATTCATTTATGATTTTTCGCCTGTTTAAGTATTTCCAATAGTGCATAGCTCAGAAAAGTAAAGATAAACTTTTAACAAACAGCGTTACCCGCTAGACGAACTGATTTTAACGTGAATTTATGATTTTATGATTAATTTACGATTAATATGATTTTACTTTTGTATAAGTATTTCCTTTGATCAGTTTACAATAGTGCATATAGCCTAGAAAAGTGTCAGAAACACTGAGGTATGTGACGCCGTATATACGAACAGTAATATATTTGCTTAGTTATGTTGCTAAAACTCCACGGGATAGTGTTGGTACGTGTGTAAAAAATAAAGAACGAAGATGAAACAATTTTATTTTAAGATTGCATTATCATATTAATTATACAGATCTATATATTAATAAAATCAATCAATTTTTCACCATGTATATTTGCATGTATTTTTATCAGTGTATGCCATTGTCATATTAATTTTGGAACTATGATGGCCATATGCATTTATTGTGCAGGTCTGCCTATAAACGAAACGAAACGCTGTTGTATCTATACGTAAATTATTGATGGTAACACGAATGTTAATCACAATGCCGAGTAAACGAAGAAACAAACATTTAGTGTCAACGTCACTAGACTAGGTTATCTACGCTTAAGATCTCTTTGTTCTTTCCGTGTCTACCAACACGCTTTCAATCAACTTACTTTGCGTCTTGAGAATAACAAAAAAGTACACATTCGTTGTCGCGCACACCTCGTTGCCAACTCGAAACGAACGCGCGGAATCAATAATCTCCAATCCCAAAGTCACAACCATCACACGTCTACATCTGACAAAAATCTTTCTCGTCGGATTTGGCGGTAACGTTTCAGCAAAGGAAAGCTGTTGTCCCTGCTTTTTCCAATTACGTGGAAATGAATTTAGACACAAGCCCCGGCTGGCGATCTAAGAAAGTAGATTAGTTTTTACACCATCCAAAGACTTTTTCGCACCTCCAGTTTTGAAGATCACGTCCGTTATAATGTCGTCTGCTGATTATCTCCGACGTGCTCATATTTTTTGGCGTTAGGATGTCTGCCGGATCAAAGTAATAAATAAAGCGCTACTTAGAGACTCGGGAGGTAAGAAAAGGTCCATATTTGACAGATAATCACAGTGCCGGCGAAATTAGATTGTCATTTTGGAGTAAGTGTCTCACGCGTGACCAGACAATATGGTGAAAAATTAGAAAACAATAGAGTGTGCCAAAGTATTTCGCTGTGTTTCATTTTTGTATTATTGTTGTGTTTATTGTTATTCATTGTTGAATTACTGTTTTCAGCCCACATGTTTGATCGCACTAGAGGGCACAACTCTGTTGTATATTAACCTACAGTTGTTCACCCCTTAGCCTTTCAACTAGTGCGAAACACACTTTCTGATGTTCCTTACAGAAGACGAATCTAATACTTTTATTTAACAGCAGTTTTAAATTATAGCGCCGATGTTAAAATCACTAAAATATGTCCATCTTAATCAGTTATAGATACTGGTAATCAAAATGTCCAATAAAAGACATGCTGTGTTGACGATCCTTGCCTTATGTGATGAGAAACTTCGACAGCTTAGAATCCTGTCGTAACATTGAAATCTAAATCTGCGATTAATACTTTGTTATCATTCTTTTAAGTTAAAGACAGCAGCTAGATACGTGAAAGCATGGACTTACCAGTTATTCTATTTTATTGATATCTATATTCGTAGATATCATAATTATCATGATATATTCATGGGATTTGGATTCATGGATCTGCCGCAACCATACAATCCACGAAAATTAATCCCTATAACACTGTTTTTGGTGGATAAGAACTATTCAAACAATCTGGAAATAGCTTTTTACTTAGAGTATAATGTAAAATGGAATTAAAGAAAACAGAAAACTCTTTGTCTTGATTGTCTTCTACACGATTAGAGGCCAGTTTATTTTGCATCTTATTGTTTCTGGTAAGACGGACGAGATAAATACCTCTTCTAATTGATACAGTTATCTACCACTTCATTTTCGGGAATTATAATTTGGACTACGTTTTATTTGAACCATAGGAAATAAAAAAAATGCTCTAGAAGTATTAAAATATTTTAACAACATGTACTACTTTTTGCGAGATGTCCATTTATTCTAATTAACTATTTTCGGGAATGTCGAAAATACAATTTCAATTCATCGTAAATTCTATTTCCCGCCTCGTGTTCAGTCGGAACGCTTCATCTTTTTATTTTCCTCTTGCTCTGTATTTGCGGAAGTGGCGGAAGAACTGTGCATAGAAGAGGGTCAGATAGTAAGGTCAGAAGAAGGCCTTCTCATCCCTAATTCTATAATTCTATAAAACTCGTGAACTACACATGACCTAAGGATACGCTGTGTATTTATCACCATAGCCACCGAAACACATGTAAATCATAAGTTGGCTTCGCAGGCTTTTACGATGGATATAGTTTCATTTCCATAAAAGCAAATGGATATATTTAAATGCCCGTGAGCAATAATACTACTCGCCTTTCAAGTGTCGTTAGCATTAACATTTCAGGTATTCTGTCGGGTGGTGTTCCTAGAATTAAGAAGGTCCCATCGGTTCAAACTGTAGTGTCTGGTATATGTAATCTGTAGAAATTTGAAAGCAAAGCGTGCCTTTATTGCATTTTTCTGTTGCTCTAAGCAAGTGGAAACGCATAATAGAATAGACCGTTGGTTTCTGGTAAATTCAATTCATTAGTTGAAGTAATGATTACAAATTGCACCCTGCTGCCGATTCCGTGCAGTCACTCATAATGCTCTTAGGCTATTGTAACTAAAACTTATGAACACGTCAAATAACAAATCAACTTAGCTTCTTCGGAACGTTTTATTCGAAGCAGATCCACATATTTGCCATTATTTCGTGTCTTTGAGATTTATGACCCCCGTCCGTGAAACTCTTCCAATGTTAGAATAGCCTCCCATGGGAAGCCAAAATCGCAGGAAAGTTTTATTCGTTGACAGAAACGGATTGGGAACTAACTTTACGAGTTCCTGCGCGTGAATTCGATTGATTATGACAATTGGAAACGAAACCAATCGCCGAACTGCAAAACAGGTACCACATTGTGTCAGCTACTCTCTAGTTCCGGAGGATTTATAGACACGCTTTGAATCTACCCCAAGAGGCAAAATGGTGATAAAGACACCATAAAAACCTGAAGGGATGGGAGCTAATGATTAAATGTGTTATATATCATTTCCAAACACAATATCCAGATAGTCAGTTCATTTCTTAAAAATGTTCTTTTAACCTGGCATTGTAATTCACGAGCTCCGTGGAGGTAATAAAGCAAGCAAGAGGTTAATTCTGTCAAAGTGCTGGAAAGCACCCAAACACTCAGACAGTGAACAGTTTCATTTGAACCATCATGCGTAGACATAAGTTTGGCTAGAACAACAACACATTGACACCATCAGTACAACAAAAGAGAGAAATATGCCCCTTATATCACTGCTGTGTATCCTTTGACTTGTTTTATCTAAATTAATTGTTGTGCCGAGGTTAATATTTTTTTGTGTGTCCTAGAAACCGAGACTTATATTTGGAAAATGCTTCATAATCTGAGAATATTTGGTTGGTTGGGTTGCCGACGGCCATGCGTCCATACACGCGCACCCATCATTCATACTATCAAATATGCTGAGGAGTACGTTATGGAGAGTTCATGGACCTGCGACTATATTAGCCATTAACGACACACCCTGGAAGTTTTAACTGTCCATTGTTTACACTGTCCAGTGAAAGTGTAGCAGTGTGTCCCGTACTATATTGGTCGGTTAGCGCCATGTTGGAAATTAATTTTCACAAAACGTTCACACTGAAGAACGCGGTCGCATTCTTCATATTTGAAAAACGAATTCTTTAAACCGCCGCAACGTATTCTGTGAACGTTGAGTTCAACATATAATTTCCACATATAACACTTTCACACATTTCAAATTCTTTTGTAACAACGAACAAATATTACATACATTAAACACATTTGTTTTTCTTTGACATGTATCTAAGTAGCATGTGTTACTTCAAGGTTAATCAGACTTCAAATTATCACGATGATGCCATGAACTTCTACTATACAAAATATTGTGAGCTCTAGCAGCCATTGATATAAAGGACATCAAGGTATAATATAATCATAGAAACAATGCCTATAATTTTTTTCTGTATCTCGTTGGTGTTGAGGCAACTGAAAAGTCACTATAAAAGAATAAAGTTGTTCACCTCAAGTACATCTGGCCAAAACTGGCAGCGCAGCAGTACTCAGTTGATAGAAAATGTTTATTGTGTACACTTAACTTTGTACAAGAATGTCTTGTGGAATTGAAGTTGTACAATACCCAGTTTTTGGATCTCTGATTTAATGAATTTTAGTTTTCTACTTTCAGTTTCAATTTTAGAGGTCACTGTAAACCTTGTGTGGGGAAATTATTTGATGATTTAGCTTGGGCCGAGTCTAACTGCTAAATCTTTTTGGTTATTTGAATGCTTTGTGTTAAATTAGTGTGGTTGAACGGTAAAGTCCGAGGACTTCCGTCGGAAGGTATAAAAGCAATTACCGTTCATACACGGAGACACGGTTTCAACTGTCATATAGAGAAGGTGAAGGTCACGTCAAAGCGAGGTTGCGAGTAAACAAAGATTTTTCGCTTTTCCGTATATGAAAATTGCATTGCAAATTATGTGACTAATTACAATAATCTTTTTAAATCTCGCTAGGGAAGAGGTGTCCCATAACCTGATATTGCATTCTGAGCATTTTTACCATTCAACAATGGCTTTTTTGGAGAGAATTTTATTGATAAGTTCCAGGTGGGCATATATTCGGATAATTCGGATATTCATTATCAGTGCATAATCTTATGATAAAATTGTGCCAAAAACATGGTTTTTTTTATATTTTCAACTTCATCAGCAGTGGTGGCTGTATTCAAAACATAACAACAGGAACTACCTGAATTTAAGGGCAAACTATACACTATCAATCCATAAAGTTTATGTATAGACCTACATAAGCTGATTAGACACACAGTATGCTTAGCAGAACATTCCTTTTTATTTTACAGGTATAATTTGAAAAAAATTGTTTGATTTCTGTAAGACATTCTTGATCAAACCTCTGAACTTGTCATTATTATCTGGCCTTACTGTTTACACTAAACATTCCAACATGAAAATAATCCACAACCAAAGGAGAAATCAAACTATTAGTCATGAGGAACCTAAAAGACCTTATCTTCAATGTTCTCTCTTATCTTTTGCCATAGACATGAGACCTTTAGTCTTTACATACTTAATAAATGCAGAAGATGGTTAGTTTTACAAGCCAATATATGTAACTATGGCCTGAAAAAGAGCACCCAGTACTTTCAAGCCATGGCCTTTTGGGATATGAGTACTATGAAAGGGATTTAATTAACAATCATATATGAAAATAAAAAATCAATTATCATTGAATTTAGTTGCACATTGAAATCATTTAAGTAAGGACTCTTGAAACATTTGCTCCAGATGATATGATCTCGATTTGGAAAACTGACACCAGTCCAATTTAGTTTAATCAAAATATAATGTGTCAAAATAAGCCACAGAAAGAGATTCAAATATGATGCAGGGTTTTAATTCTGACCCTTTTCAGGAAACATTGCAGCACTTGCTTCGAATTGTAGACTTTTTCAAAACTTACATAATATTTTTTAAATTTTGCAAGTTATTGGTTGGTTGCATTAATTATACGTCAAAACCTTTTGTGGATAAAATTACCACTGAATTAAATTCAACTAAGTTTTTCTTACCTTGAATGAAATTTTCATTTATTCTGTTATTTTGGTATATTTAAAAGCTGTAGTAAATACATACAAACTGAAGTTACAAGGTGACATAAGCACCAATCATTAAAATGATTTTTTTAACAGTGATTGTTCACATAAGATTACCTGCTAAAATTATGCTATAATGTTTTTCATGGTGTGGAATTATTCATATTAGCTGCATATAAGGTTTAGCTTATGAAATACTATTAAATAAACTTATATTGTTGTAAATTGATGTGATATTGTTCTATTAGCTTTTGCTACTATCACATAATTAATATATAACCCAAATACATTTGAATTGTTTACATGTTAATATTTATTAACACATTACAGTTTTTTATTTCCCTCTATTTATTCATTCTATTTATTGAGAAATTATTGAGAAATTCACTTTGTTGTTACATGATTATATTTATTTAATTTATATTGACAAATTACATTCAGGAGATTTCCTTCAGCATGTTTTATATTATTATCAGACCAATCATGCTTCAAAGTCTGATAAGGGAAGTGTCAAGTATTAAGCATATTTAGTCATCATTAGAGTAATAGGTGGTTAACATGTTTACTAGTAATGTTGTGTCATGGTAAACCCCTTGACTAAAACTATCAATATTTCAAATTTGCCCAGGATAATTTGCATAGTCCTGGTATAGGACTAAAAGTCCAAACAAAAATAAAGTTGTCTTTTTTATACTAATAGATACAATCTATTATACCATAAGATACAAGTTATTACTTAAAAACCTATGCCTAAATCAAGTGAAACATCTATTTTTGTGGTTATTTTCAAGCATTTTTATACTCTAGATTTGATGAGAAGAATTATATCCCAACAATCAAGTTTATATTCTTAATATCATTTTAATTATAAGTGTTAAGATCCACCTGCATGAATAAATTATGCATGAACCCCAGGCTGGTCTCATGAAATTGAAAATCTTCTTATAAAATATACTTAAAATCAGAAGACCCCAGCATTTAAGAAGACAGTGACAGCCTCCAAAGTAATGATTACACCAGAGCTTCTAGATTTGAGCTGGGTTAGAATATTAGAATATTCTAATCCAGATTTGAGGATGTTCAACATGAAGTCTGTACTTCACTAAATAATTCATTCTACTTTGAATAAAGATAACAACAAACAAAAAAGATATGTGCTATTTACATAATTAATATTGAGTTCAGTTGAAATCCTTTCTGTTGGTAATCCATTCCAAAACTTAGTATTTGAATCAGTATTTGAAGCACCCTAATATACTAAACCTGGGTTAAAATATTATTATCTAATATTTCAAACCAGACAAAACTAAGCTCTTTTCCCCTTGATTGTCTGCAATATTGAAATATAAAGTCACACTTTGACCGGCTTGCAACAAAAAACGAATCGTCAGGAATGTAAAATACTGTACTGTTTACATTTAGAATTGATTTGACATATATCAGCTGATCGGTTTATTATAAAATAATAAGCCAGATTTAAAGTTAATAAAAAGAAAATTCCAAGAAAAGAGAACTATCTAGATAATGTACGATTATAATTTGTTAAAAATATTTTATTTCCAATTAAAAACTAAAGAATTTTGGCTATTTAAACCGTTGCCACTCAACGCGCATATATATTGCAGTCAGCGAGGTCACGGTTCGTTTACTCGCCAAACAGAAGTAGGTCAATATCGCCGCCAAACCGTGTCTCTGTGTATTGATACAGGGCAGTCTGTTCCTGAGTGTCGAGGTGTTCACATCATTGAATTTTGATTCAATATTTTGGTCTGCATTATAGGTCCAATATAGTACAGCTCTGTACTAGGACATATTGACCGGGTTGTTTCAACGTTTATGGTGTGAATAGTATTGGTTGAAGCTAGGGATGAAAGGGCTTTTAGATAGTGACCTCAGACAATTGCTGGAAACACATGCGTCTGAGCCACTTGTAAGGTAGCTTCAGCATAAGTGTTGAGGATAGGGTTTAGATAGTGACCTCAGACAATTGCTAGAAACACATGCGTCTGAGACACTTGTGTCCCTAAGGTAGCTTCAGAGTAGGCGTTGAGGGTAGGGTTTCTAGATAGTGCCTTCAGACAATTGCTGGAATTACATGCGTCTGAGACACTTCTGTCCCACAGGTAGTTTCAGAGTAGGTGTTGAGTATAGGTTTTAGGTTAGACAGTGTTCTCAGACTATTGCTGACGAAGAGATTCTCGTATCCTCGGGATATAACATAGGTCTGAGACACTATTGTTCAGCAGGGATTAGTGTCATTAGTGTATGTTTGAAGTAGTTTTGGTTGAGGTTTTGTTTGAATAGTGATTGTTCATGATTTTGTTGAGCACTGTTTGAAAGTTCTGGTTGCTCGGATTTGATCATTGTAAGAGTGTAATTTATTGTTTGAGGATTTGTTGAACCTTGTAGTTCGAAGCTTCATTGTCATAGTTAATTGCTCAGCGTATGCGTTGATGGTGTGCTTGAGGTTCATGTAAGATTTTTTATTTCTAACTGTGAATGTGCTCAGGGTGAGTGACTGAGAGTTTAAGAATAATCATTTTGTCCAGGCGTTCATTGTCCTGGAGATTGTTTGCATATGTTCGGCTGATTCTAACCTTGATAATTTCGTTTCGTCCCAATCATTTCTGAAATCATTATAATCATTTTGGAGCAAAGTAGCTCAGGAAAATTTTATTATATTGTTCAAAACAATATACATTGCTCAGACATCTTGAAATCATTTTAGGCGAAAAATTATATATATATTAGGTTCTATGAGGCGTTGTACAACTTGTCGTGTTCCTCCTTTTGTAAGGTCTATGATTGTTAGAAGGGTGAAGAAGAATTGTTTTCCATATTTATTCTATTTCTTACTTATACTGTATGTCTTATATATTTTGTCATACCTTTTTTCACTGATCTTTCAGTTACTCCGATTAATATGTTTTAAATAACACTCTAACATACCAGTATATCAAATGTAAAACTGCTCCTTATTCTTTACTTGAAAATGTCTATACGCAGTCTATTTCAGTTTTTATTTCGTCACCAGTGCGTCGTTCTGTTAACAATAGTTTTGGTTTTACGAATGACGATTTTTTAATATTAGTGTTATTCTGTAATTCAAAGGCCGCATTGAAAATATACAATTACATCCTGATGTTATTGTTTTAATAAGTTACCTTCGTTTCATTATTATTTTTATTATTATTATTAATCATCATCATCATCATCATCATCATCATCATCATCATCATCATCATCATTATTATTCAAAATTAAATGTTGTTATCATCATCATCGTCATCATCATTAAAATGATATTTTGTCACTCCAGTTAGAGAAAAACTGTTTCTGACTATCTGAAAATGTTGTCTTTGTCCGGGCTATTTATTCTGAAAAGCGACAATGACTGTCTCCTGTCATAACCAGTCCTTAATAAATCCAGTTGGATGTTCGGTGTTAGTGGTTTGTTTAACCAAATATTGCACCATCCTCGGCAATGCTCGATTTTATAATGACAAGATCGTGAAAGGAACATGAGCGGCTCTGACAGTTAATTACCCTCCGAACATAAACTACACCACCGTTTTCCTTTTCTATTATTCCACAAGCGTTATTACAATAATATTCATATTTCTTTCACGTCCGTCTTTGCTGCGAGTATGACATCCGAGTTAGACATAGAGATTTAACGGGTCATTTGAGAGCCAAAAGCCGTGGAACTATAATTACACTTAATTGGCAATTTTCTTAAACGGAGTTCAATCTTCCTCTCTGGGGAATACCACAGTGACAAAATCTTTCCTGCGCGTCAAAGTCCCGCCTTTTTGTATCTCCGCAGCGTTAACTTAAATATCTTCAAGCGTGCAGAAGGGAAATGAATTTTAAACTGCTTAATTGTTGGAAACAATCTTTTACACGTCTAACTAGCAAAATATAGGCAGCTGTGGTAGTTCAATATTCCTGATTTTGATGCCGCCGCAGCTTTCTGATATTTTCGTGTTTTTTTTTTAAATTTTTGTGTGTGATTTTATAAGACACTTAAAAGCCAATACTAAAACTGAAACGAGAAATGAACGGAAAAATCAATATATTGTTATATAATATTTGATATGTAAAGAAAATACAATTCCAGTGGTGAAAGTAAATTAAAAAAACATTTTCCACTTTGATATATCAGTGTTGTGTTGAAAAGTGCTCAGGTCTGTGATATGCTTGAACCAATATAGTCCTAGTCCTGCGTTGTAGAGATAATCTAGCGCAAAACAGGTATGCTTTGTAACACCGTACTGAGATCACTTCTTACTTCAGCTCCCCGGGCAGGGCCGAATGCAAGATATCCAGAAAGAGGGTTGGTTTGGGGCAGTATAATGGTAGTTTCATAATTTGCAATTTTCTTGCCAAATTCATCATTAAAATTAAATATTACTTCCCACAAGGGGGTTCCTGGTGCAATCCTACAGACTAACGGAGCTTTAATTTAAATTGAACAAAGCGTATGAAAATTCGAAATTTGATGCTCACGCCGATATTTAGGGGTGTGGTATATTTTTAACCCGAAATGGCTTACAAAAACGTATTCATAGAAAATTGCAAGATAATTTTATTCAAAGTTGTATGCCGGAAATAAATCGTTACTCAAATATATTACATGTATATAAAACATATTAATCAGAATTCAAAAATGTCTAATCAAGTCATCTCAATGATTACAATGTATACAATGATGTCCTTTATAACAAGAATTCGCCATTCGCCTATTGAACTGGGAAGATGGAGAGGTGTTTCTCTCACCAAAAGAACATGTAATTATTGTGGAGAGTTTTAATGCGATAAATTTCATGATATTTTTCAATGTCATAATTTTACTTTATGTCCAACCTTTCTATTTTATGAGGTCAATCACTTAGAAACGAAAAGATTTATTAAACAAGGAAAATATAGTTTAATTAAACAAAACTGGGTTGTTTTGGACACTATAAGAAAAACAGCAAAACAAAGATACACTTTATATTTCACTTAGTAGCAAATTATCCTAAAATCATTTCGCTGTACTTCTATTTTTCGGCGTTAGCTGTCTAAGCTCACTTTTGACCTAGTTTTTCGACCAATGAAATATTGTAAATAATACTCGTATTCTCTTATTATGCAGAGGGAAAATGAAATAAACTATTTCGATTGGTAGCTATTTACACCATAGAGGCATTTAGCAGGGTGGAGAGGTATCTAGTGGGATTTTTATGATTATGCATCGGAAAAATCAAATAGATTATTTCGATTGGTGTTGTATTGGAGACAAACATATTTACGATTTAAATAACCAGTTAAGTCAATATTGATGGTTTAAATACATTTTTATATGGAATATTCTTGGGTGTCAGGTAAACACTTGCATACAACACACAGTGTAAAACGAAAGAGAAGTGTAGATATTTCTAATTCTTACTGGTTTCTTTCTAGTTTCTTTGATACTGATCGTTGTAGTGTAGTGGCTAACACTCTCGCCTCTGAAGCGGAGGCCCCAGGTTCAAAACTCAGCAGGGACACTTTTTTTAAAGTTAAGGGCTTGCCACACTCCTCCCAATTCTATTCATCGATAAAATAAAAATCATCAAATCTCATTAATGGCAAAATGCCGTTCAATGAAACTTTGCACAAATGAATGTTACTAATGTAAATTTATTTTGCATACAGAACGACACGTTAGAAAAGTAAAGAAACAAAGCTAGACCTAAAAATTCCTTGAATTGTATTTGCATAAATTCACAAAAACTAAGGGATGCAGAACATAATTTTAAATTCCCTCGTGAGCGCAATGATACTGACAAGAAAATGTTGTGAACTTTGTAAAAAACTTTCAACTATTAAAAGCGAAATCAGTGATTGTCATCAGTTTACGCGACCAGGAAATTGAAGGTCAAACACACTTTTACTAATATCTCGTAAAGTTTACATATGTAAATCATGAGGGCACAATAAATTGTTGTCAGTATCATATTACTCATGTGGGCATTTTAAATGATGTTTTGTGTTCTTTAGTTTTTGTGAATTTATGTAAATAGAAGTTGAGGGAATTTTTTGATCTCGCTATTGTTCTTTACTTTTCTAACGTGTCTTACCATCTGTAAAATAAAGATACATTAATAACATACATTTGTGCAAAGTTTCAATTAACAGCAGTTTGCCGTTATTGAGATTTTGATAATTTTCTTTTTATCGATTAATAGAATTGGGAGGAGTGTGGCAGGCCCTTAATTACGTACAAGTTGGTAGATTTCGCTTTTTAACAGGCTGTTTGTATTTATTTTTATTAAATTTCAAGGACATTTATTCATCTTGAGTTCTAACTCTACAAGGGGTATTTTATTGAAACTGAATAAATGTAGACAAGACTTAATGTAAGACATTGCTTCTTTAATCGACTTGTTATCACTGTATGAAATTGTTGCATCAGCTTCAACATTTTTTTTGAAAGACACTTTAAATGAATTTATGAGTTGTCATGATTCGGTCGCTTAAACTCTAGGTCATACTAAGAAGGCAGGGAGGGTTCGTCAACAGCTATAACAAGTAAAATAAAATAACTAAACTGTGTCTGCTTCGCTTCTCTGTATTTCCTTCTTTCTTATATACATGTACATGTATATATAAATCTTTTCCATCAACGCCATTTATCTTTTTTAAAGATATTTCTTGTTTATTTCTAATAGCAAGAATGGTAACTCTTGTATTTTAGGTTTCAAATGGCTTCAACCTGAAACTAAACGTTGCTTATGTTGCTTATAAATTGGAATTTATCATCTGCATGAACATTTTTTTTCTGACAATTGGTATAACAACTCCTGTTTTAAGCAACATGTAATTGCATTTAACCCGAAATTTAATGCTGGTTATAACTTGAAACTGATCTTTTTATATTTGCTGGATACTTACAACATATCACCTTCATGAACGAAGCCTTTTCTGACAAAAATGATAACTCCTGATCTTCTGGTTGACTTTTTAGTTATGCCCCCTTCAAATTGCTTTAATCTGCAACTTATTATTTCCTAGAACTAGGGAAGTGCTAATGTTACTGGCACAATACCCGGAATGTGTCTTCTGCACGAACTGAGCTATTTCTGAGTATAATGTATAATAAATCCTGGTTGAATTTTTATTCAAATATGAACCTTTAAAATTACTTTAACCTGGATCATAATGTTGCTTATAACTTTATAATTACTTGATCTCTCGGCTTAATACTCAGAATACGTATATCATCTTCATCAACAAAGCTTTTCCGACAACACGAATGATTTACACTTGATTGTAATTTTAGGAGTTATGCCCCTTTCAAAAGACTTGAACCAGAAGCACCATGTTGCATGAAATTTGAAAGGACTTGATTGACTTGCTTCATACAAATGTAATTGCAACAAGAAAGATAAGTATAAATTATTTTTAATATGCTCCTTTCCACTTAAACTAATGTTGCTTTTTAAATTAGGAGAGTAATTTGCTAAATATTGGCACACTGCTTGAAATTTGCCTACCGCGTTAACAAAAGTTACATCTGTCAACAATGAGAATTTGTTTTGAGTTATGCTCCTTTCAAATGACTGACAACTGACTGATTAAGTTTTGAGTTATGCCCCCTTTTTTACGTTGGCATGAAACTTAATGCTTATACTTGTACTGTGTGGCCAGTTTTCTCTGACTGGCCAATTTTCGGGCTACTCCCCTTTCATTAAAATTTCAAAAGAAATAAAAATGAAAACTCGTATAGCTTAAAATTATCAAACCTGTTTATGTAGTGAGCTTGAAAGTTATTAGCCTCTGTAAGGCAACTATGAAATTAATTGTACTACTTTCCTGAAATAAAGGTAATACCGAATAGACAGTTTTGTTTCTTTCGATGCTGAATGCGACTTATTACGAAAACAAAAACAGCAGTATTGCAAAGCAACAACATAAATTACATCTTTTTATCAACTCTTAAACATAAGGCCCACATTTCAGCCCTTTGCAAGCAAGCGAAAAATTCCGTCTTGCGGAGCACCAAACTCTGTGCAAAGTTTTAGAGCATTTGGATTTTAAAAGTCTGACTAATGTCTAGTTAAACAAGAAAGTTCATTCTAATAAATTAGTTAGATAAACCAAATAAATAATGTTTAATATGATATATATTGTCAATATGCCATATTATTCAAGTTCTGGTTATTCATTATTTGTACCATATTCTGAAAAAAATCGTATTTATTTTTAGACAAGCATTCTTAGATCATTTTAATTTACGTATCTATGGAATCACATGTAGAAGCAAAAATAATGCTGTCTATAACCTCTTCTTGGCAGGAACATAAACAGTTGCACATTTCTTCAAGCTATTAGCGAAATTGCAAAATATTTCTCCAGACTGTAAATGGATTCTTAAAAGGCATGCAGTACTGAACTTGTTTCTTGTCGTCCTGTCGCCAAATATACTGCTAGTTCTATGTATGACTGCTCAACAGAATAACGCAATTTGCTCATCTGTCGTTTTCGTTTCTAATCTGTTGTGCGAAGAAACCAGAAGCATCCCGCAGAGAATTCATTAATTAATTCTGATTGGTGGCAAACATCGCACGGAGGTCTCACGAGACTTGGCGATATTTCAGTGATGTAAAATGGCTGCTCTTTATGTTATCCACTTGTTTATGATCAGGGAAACATGGTTTCAGTTTCAAAAAAGCAGGTGAAACGAGAGTAATTAAATAAAGTAGTCCATTGTATGGATCTGTTTCGTGACTACTGATTTTCAAATCTCCTAAAAATCTCTTACTACAATAGCATAACGATTGGTCTGTGCGCGGATTTTACAACGTGATGAGTTACAGACCAAATTGTAATGGCAAAAAGGTGAATTAGATAGCCTGCGTTGCATTCTAGATTTAATTAATACCCAATTAATGACAGTGCTAAGTCAAGTGCGTGCCTAAAGTATCGCCGGGATTAAGGTGACTGGTTAGATTCTGTTTTAGAAAAAAAAATCTCTTGAGATTTAGTTCCAACTTTTTTTTCCGTTATGACACTTCGAAAAAGCCAAAGTTATGCTGAGTACAATTCTGTAGTCGATGAAATCAGTATTTTGACGAGTCTACGGTGCATGGCTATTTGTAAATCTTAATCTTGTTGTTCACATTACTTTAATGGTTATTGTAGATGTGTATTGTATTTACAGTCAGACCACAAATGCGGCAATATTAAGCGACGACTACATAACTTTAAGGAAAACATGTGCTTTTCTAAGTTCGTTGTCACACTTGAATGTTGCCGAAGTTTTTCAGGTAAACAAAAACATGCATAATTATGATGATTTAAAGAAAATCGTATGGTTTTTAATAACGTTTTCGTCCGTGTCGCCTATCATGACATGGAAGATAATTAGATCCAGATCATCCCGCGCGTGTGTTATTATCCCCCGCCGATGAAATCGGGAGGGGGATATTGTTTTGGCGTTGTCCGTCCGTCACACCGTCACACTGTCACACCGTCACGCTGTCACAATGTCACGCTGTCACAATGTCACACCTTCACGCTGTCACACCGTCACGCTGTCGTTTCCGCGCTATTTCTCTGCAACCACTGGATGGATTTCAATGAAACTTTGCGGGAACCATCAGTACCAAGAGAAGATGCGCATATCGTCGTCTTGTTCCGGTCAGACCATTTGACACAGAGTTATGGCCCTTTGATAACCTATGCATTATGCATATAGAGCAGTATTCGTTTCCGCGCTATTTCTCTGCAACTACTGAATGGATTTCAATGAAACTTTCTGAAAACCATCTATACCAAGAGGAGATGCGCATTTCGTCGTCTTGTTTTGGTCAGACCATTTAACACAGAGTTATGGCCCTTTGATATCTTATGCATTATGCATATAGAGCAGTATTCGTTTCCGCGCTGTTTCTTCCGGCTGGATTTCAATTAATCTTTCTGGAAACCATCTATACCAAAAGGAGATGCGCATATCGTCGTCTTGTTCTTGTCAGACCGTTTAACACAAAGTTATGGTCCTTTGCTATGCATTATGCATATAGAGCAGTATTCGTTTCTGCGCTATTTCTCTGCAAGTACTGTATGGATTTCAATGAAACTTTCTAAAAACTACCTTGACCAAGAGGAGATGCGCATATCGCGTCGTCTTGTTTCGGTCAGACCATTTAACACAGAGTTATGGCCCTTTGATAACTTATGCATTATGCATAAAGAGCAGTATTCGTTTCCGCGCTATTTCTCTGCAACTACCGGATGGATTTCAATGAAACTTTCTGGAAACCATCTATACCAAAAGGAGATGCGCATATCGTCGTCTTGTTTTTGTCAGACCGTTTAACACAGAGTTATGGCCCTTTGATAACTTATGCTTTATGCAAATAGAGCAGTATTCCTTTCCGCGCTATTTCTCTGCAACTACTGAATGGAATTCAATGAAACATTCTTGAAACCATTAATACCAAGAAGAGATGCGCATATTGTCGTCTTGCTCCGGTCATACCGTTTATTAGAGTTATGGCCCTTTGATAACTTATGCATGATGCATATAGAGCAGTATTTGTTTCCGCACTATTTTTTTGCAACTTCTGGATAGATTCAATGAAACTATCTGGGAAACATCAATACCGAGAGGAGATGCGCATATTGTCATCTTGTTCCATTCAGACTGTTAAACACAGAGTTATGGCCCTTTGATAATTTATGCATTATGCATATAGAGCAGTATTTGTTTCCGTGCTATTTCTCTGCAACTACCAGATGGATTTCAATGAAACTTTCTTGGAGCCACCAATACCAAGAGTAGATATGAATATCGTCGTCTTGTTTGAGTCAGACTGTTTAACACAGAGTTATGGGCCTTTGATAACTTATGCATTATGCATATACAGCAGTATTCGTTTCTGCGCTATTTCTATGCAACTACTAAATGGATTTCAATGAATGTTTCTGGAAACCTTTAATACAAACAGGAGATGCGCATATCGTCGTCTTGTTTCAGTTAGACCCTTTTACAGAGAGTTATGGCCCTTTGATAAGTTATGCATTTTGCATGTAGAGCAGTATTCGTTTCCTTGCTATTTCTCAGCAACTACTGGAAACTATGGAAACCATCAATACCAAGACAAGATCCCCATATTGTTGTCTTGTTCTGGTCTGAATGTTTAACACAGAGTTATGGCCCTTTGATTAGTTATGCACTATGCATATAGAGTAGTATTCGTTTCAGCGCTACTTTTATGCAACTTCTGCATGGATTTCAATTAAATACCGCGCTATTTTTTACTACTGCTTTCTTCATTTCAACAACTTGAAGACTGTACGTCTCATTCTTATATTCCGATGAGCTGCCCGACCCTTTTGACCATCTTAAGTTTTTTTCACTGTTTTTGCCATGATAAATATCTAAATAAAGCCCTATGTCTTCAGCTGTTGTGTTAGTAATAACCAGTACTCGGCGGGGGATATAAATTCAACGAATTTGCTTGTTTTGTCATAGAGCTCGACGTGGTAGCGCATAATGCGCAAAATATCACTGGGTGAGAAATAATTGCAGGCACACCATGACACCTACCCGAGACCCCATCGATTACAGGGCTCCATCGACCGCTTGCACATTTTCTGCCCCAGTAGTGACTAGATTCGTTCCTCGGCATACATGTTCTATGTTCAAACCATGTAATGAACAGAACAGAACAGAACATAATCTTTATTTTCCCAGACGTGTGATACATGTAACATGGAAACAGTCAACATATAATATGGTGGAGAGCAGATTTTAGGTTCATTTTATATAAATATCGAGGTGTTAACAAACATATTTTTAATATTATACTGAATAGTATAAATACGGAGGAAAACTCGAATTTCTTAAAAAAAAAAGGTTTACATTACTGTAAGATTTGAAGACTTAAAATGGAAAAAAAAATAAAGAAAAACGTATTCATTACGCCTATGATTACATTCTTCGAAGGAAGTAAGATACATGAATACATGAAATAGGTAGGTCATAGCTCTATTGCAAACTTGAAACAGGTCATTTGAATTTTGCCATTACAATTTTTACAAATTTACTGATCTTCAGTAAGACTTCTTCAGGGGTGGATTTCATTAGATAAGCGAAGCAGGCATCACTGTCGTATATACGGATATTTTCAAATATTCTGGCTCGCGCTTCGTCGAAATATCTACATTTTAATAAATAGTGACGTTCAATACCGATATCACCATTATTGCTTAGGTTGCAGAAGCGTTCTTCAAAAGGAATGTTTTGCCAACGCAAAGCTTCAACCGGTAATCGATTATTACACGTTCTGAATTTAAATAATATTAAGCCATCTGATTTAGGTAATAATGTAAGATATTTTTCAAACTCTAAAGATGTTTTAAAGCTCCCATAGATTCTCCCTTTATTAGATAGCTGCATATTAGAATGCCAATCTTGACGATATTGATCAATAAGACGCGTTTTAATCATTTTATGTGTACTTCTATTAACGGCAAAAGATTGGTTTAGCCATAGGTCTGATCTACCAGCAGAGTCCAAAATACTTTTTACTTTACAAATCCATTTAGATTGGATTTCTGTATGGTTAAGCATGTACCTATATAGTAGAGAAGACAATTTATTCGCTTTACCAAGAAGTAAGTTACACCAAAAATTTATCATTCTTGCTTGGACAGTAATAGAAATAGGATAACGTCCGAGCTCACCTAGTAACATGTAGCCGGGTGTGCTTGATCGAGCATTTGTTATTCTTCTGAGAAAAACGTTATGAACTTTTTCGAGTATGTCTAAGTTCTCGTAACCGAAGACTTCACTCCCATAAGTTAATATTGGTAATATGGTGTGGTCAAAGAGCTTCACTGTTAGATCTAAGGGGAGGTCAGCATTGTTGTTTTGGTAAAAAGAAGATGCAAAGCCTTATTCGCTTGCGAAGATACGTGTTTTCTTGCCTTCAAGAAGGATCCATTACTACAAAAGGTAACCCCTAGGTAATGATATGAATCGGTGATCGTAATTTGTTTGTCACCTTAATTAAAGTTGTAGCGACCGGTGTTCCTTGCTCCAAAAATAATAATTTTAGTCTTGCTAATATTAACATCTAATTTCCATCGGGTGCAGTATTCATTTAATATATTTAGGCTGATCTGAAAATCGTGCTCGTTTGTAGAGAGAATAGCGGTGTCATCAGCGTATAGGAGTAATAATAGTTTCAGCCAAGTTTCATCTGGGTCATCACCCTGTAACTCTACTCCGACGGCACCGTTACCCTCCAGGTACGCTTGTAAATCATTTAAATAAAGAGAAAAAAGTAGCGGTTTAAAACGGCGGTAAAAAGTTTTCCTAAGCATGAAAGGATCGTAATAGGCCTGTAAGAACCTGTATCAGTAGTAATACCTTTGTTTTTTCGGCGTTAGCTGTCTAAGCTCACTTTTGACCTAGTTTTTCGACCAATGAAATGTTGTAAATAATACTCGTATTCTCTTATTATGCAGAGGGAAAATGAAATAAACTATTTCGATTGGTAGCTATTTACACCAGAGAGGCATCTAGCAGGGTGGAGAGGTATCTAGTGGGATTTTTATTATTATGCAGCGGAAAATTCAAATAGATTATTTTGATTGGTTGTTAGAGGGTGTTGTATTGGAGAAAAAAAACATATTTACGATTTAAATAACCAGTTAAGTCAATATTGATAGCTTAAATACAATTTTATATGGAATATTCTTGGGTGTCAGGTAAACACTTGCATACAAGTTTACACAGTGTAAAACGAAAGAGAAGTGTAGATATTTCTAGTTCTTACTGGTTCCTTTCTTGTTCCTTTGATACTGATTGTTAATTTCAAGTACAAAAAACAAGTTCATTGTAGTGTAGTGGATGACACTCTCGCCTCTCAAGCGGAGGCCCCGGGTTCAATACTCAGGACGGACATTTTTTTAAAGTTAATTTACGTAAAAGTTGGTAGATTTCGCTCTTGTAACAGGCTGTTTGTATTTATTTTTATTAAATTTCAAGGACATTTATTCATCTTGAGTTCTAACTCTACAAGAGGTATTTTATTGAAACTGAATAAATGTAGATCAAGACTTAATGTAAGACATTGCTTCTTTAATCGACTTGTTATCACTGTATGAAACTGTTGCAACAGCTTGAACATTTTTTTTGAAAGACACTTTCAATGAATTTATGAGTTGTCATGATTCGGTCGCTTAATCACTAGGTCATACTAAGAAGGCAGGGAGGGTTCGTCAACAGCTATAACAAGTAAAATAAAATAACTAAACTGTGTCTGCTTCGCCTATCTGTATTTCTTTCTTTCTTATATATGTGTATATATAAATATTTTCCATCAACGCCGTTTATCTTTTTTAAAGATATTTCTTGTTATAAATGGGGATGATAAAGCCATCTAACCATGTCTTTGGTACGATTCCTGAATCTAGAATACTATTAAAAAGGCGGTTATAGACCGGTAATAGTAAGTACTTAGTGCTTTTAATATATTCATTTAAAATACGATCCGACGGGCTACTAGCTTTGCCATTATTTAATTTGTTTATACATTTAATTATTTCTTCATTGGTAATTGATGAATCAAGAAATTCGTTAGAGTTATTTAGAAAATCTCTATCATTAATCTGGGGCATTTCTTCACTCTTGTGGGGGTTATAATTTATGTTCTTAAAATAATCAAAGAATTCCTGAATACTAGGTGACTGTTCGTCTTTACTTTTGGGTTTAAGTTGTTTCAGATATTTCCAGTACTGCTTAGGATTACGGGATTGCATCCTGCGTAGCTTTTGGGCATTTTCGTCTTTGTATTTATTAATATAATAATGCATGACACGTTTGTAAGCTTTACTCGAGTCTTTTAGACGACGTTTGTTTGAATCGGTTTTATTGTGCTGGTAATCAGACCTGGCAATATGGTAGTTATTTCGAGCCCTATGACACTTGGGACCAAACCAAGGTTTATTAGTAGACGACAAACTGTGTTTACGTCGGCCCGATTGAGGAAAAGTTTTTAACGCAGCATCATGAAAAATGTTTTGGATATTTAATGTTACACTTTCAATTAGTGTTTCAGAAATTTGTTCATTCTGATCAAACCCTTGTAATATATTATCAATTTCGAGATTATCAACGTTATCAATAAAGGTTTGTCGATAACTGTCGCTCCAAACCGGTTTTTGGGTAACGCAAAATTGATCATGATCTTCATAAAGCTGTACATCTGTACATATGCTGATCGACCAATGTAGTACACTGTGGCCGTCAGAAAAAAGACCGTCAGTTTCGAGAACGTCGAAATCCCGTAGGTATTTAAAGCAGTTAGGGCTGACGATAAGATAATCGATGACTGACCGATCTCGAAATGTAAATTTGCCTGTATTGGCGTCATTTCCGAGTCTACCATTTACAATGAAAAGAATATTATTACGGCAAAGTTCGATCAGCGATAGTCCGTGCGGATTTGTTCGCGTATCCAGCGAGTTTCTACTCAGTGGTACACCTAAGTTCTCAAGAATGGAGTAACTATCGAAATGCGAGCGGGAATCCTCATCAATGTTGAAGAAGTCATTGATGTAAGAATCTGATGGTAAAAAATCAGTTAAGTTAGCTGTTCTTGCATTCAGACCGCCAGCCAAAAAGACAAATTTGTTTTGGCTACATTTAAGAATAATTTCATTTTCAAAATTATTTGTATCAATGTCATTTAGAAAACGCGATGATTCGGGTGGGTAATATATAATACCTAATAAAACATTTTCAGCAATGCCAAAAAGTTGCTTGTCTATTGAAATCCACATGATATAATCATTATCGCAGGGCAGAATATAACAATATTTTGCAATATCATTACGTATATAGCAACCTATTCCCCCCGATTTTCGTTTATAGGTATGACTACGATTTTTTGCAAAAAATATAAAGCCTTCAATATCTACTAAGTCATTCGAGTCCAAATGGGTTTCAACAACCCCCATAACATCGTATGAGTTAACAAGTTCTAGAAAGTCAGGGTAGTTTAGGCGTTGTTTTAAGCCACTTACGTTTAAACAAGCAAAATTTAAACAACTGTCCATGTTTTGAGTATTCCCCCTCAAGTCCTAATGAGCATTATTTTGGGTAATACTTCCGGTATCATGTAAAGTAGTGTTCATCCAAGGTCTCGAAAAATTAACTTGTCAGCAAAAACAGTGCCCAAGGTTATAAAACTGAGCGTGGAAACCAGTCTCAAATCTAAAGCATCTAATTGGCTGAAATGGCGACCAGTCGCCATTTCAGCCAATCAGATGCTTGAGATTTGAGACTGGTTTCTTATCTCAGCTTTACAACCTTGGGACCAGTACTTTCGTTTTAATACGCAAATAACATTACATGTACGAGGAGTTTGGAGTCTAAAGTTGGATGAGTGTTAGGTTAAGACGTCTGTCTCGTCCTAATTCCAAGGTGGGGCTTCTGATAAAAAACATCAAGCAAAGTTCATCATTAAATATTTAAATGCAGTTCCTTATCTTACGGATTTTTGCAAACCGTAAATTTCTCTCTTTCGTTACATTTATTTTCCATTAATGCAATTTTCTACAGGTTAATTCAATAGAAATATAATTTATGAGAATTATGCTTAATTTTTTTGTAGTAGTAGTAGTAGTAGTAGTTGTTGTTGTTGTTGATATTTGATATTGTTGTTTTCACTCGCAAAAGCAGTATAAGATAATGAGTTCCGAATCTTGTTCTTTGTAATGCTATCGGTAAAGCTATATGACTGCGAAAAAGAACAGGTTCTCATATAAACAAACCAATACAAGTTGTCTTAAAGATATAACTCCAACCCATCCATCCAATCGACAATGTTTCATGCAAAATCATTCAAACATCTAAAATATAGGGAGCTAATAGCAAAGTAGCAGCATGAGCAGAAGGGCGGGTACCCAATGACTTTAACGATACTAGAGCGCCTGCAGGCAAATTAGCAATAACACGATGACAGGAATAAAAGTAACTGATCGAGCTTCTATGTTCTTTTACAAGATTTCGCTACAACAATACTACTACTATTTTTATTCAACAATAGATGAACAATACAAGTATGTAACAACGTCTAACAAATGATAAAAAAAACACAAAGAAAACAATCTCATCTAATAAAATGAATATACATTTAAAAAGATAAACATTTTATCTTTTGATATTTTTTTTTTAAAAATGGAGGAAATGAATTCGATATCTTAAGTGGTTAACATACTAGATTAAATAGATACATCGCTCTGTTATGTGTATTTATTTGTCTTAAACATCACAAAACATATAGAGATCCCAAGTTTTTGGTCTGAGATTACCCGAAATGAAACGACATGTGGTGGGATATACATGCCATCAAAGGCACAGTATATTTCAAAACAAGGCACAGTATATGTTATTTGATAGAATAAAATGCTATAAATTAAACACAAGCAAAGACATAAGAAAAAACTTGTTCCGTTTAACAGGTCTCTTGGCTTCATTTGAATCATCCTAAATCATGAATATTCATCTAATTATGGTCCGTCTGTCGTGTTCCATATGTTACGATTTGATATGTTCAACGACAAGTGTGTTTGTTTTATTACCACCTAAGGGACCAATGAGAACGATTTGCTAAATAAATGTTTTATTTGTCTCTGACTTTTTTGTCTAGGAGAAACATTTGCCAGCGCTGCTAACAGCAACGTGGACGCTACAAGATGCTACATAGACATGTATACATGTCTATATGACTACATTCCAAGGCAATTTAGACTTCTGAATGTATACATATTTCACTTTTTATCTTATATGATTGTTTCAAACGACGTTACATGTATTTAATACTATTTGTACATACACCTGTAAACATTTTTGATAAAGGCACCCGATATTCGGAAATAAGCTAGCGAAAAGCTTATTAAATAAGTATAATAAAAAAGAAATATACGAAATTATATATATTAAATGTACGCGAAAGCGAAAAGTTTTACTAAAGTATTTCAAAAAGAAACAAAGTCAAATAAACTTTTGATTAAAATGAGATCATAAAGTATTATTCAAACAGATACAATATTAGATGTGCGTTTGATAGGGCGAGATTCTCTGCCTCTACGCCTTCTCTTCACCTCTTCCGATTCCGCTTCACTACCCAGTCTTCCTCTCCATCTCGCCGTAGTCCTTCCCGCCTCTCCCTTTTTCATCTCTCAGACTTTCTTTAATTTCACTATATTCCTCTTCACCTTCCTCCTCGCCTCTCCATCTTCTTCTCTACCTCTCCAGTCTAGCAGTTTTGTGCTTCACTCAGATATTCGGACACTTTTCACTATCAGCATGGGGTCAATTAGGGGGCTAATAAATCTCTCACCATAGTGTTGCTCTTGACCAATGTTTATGATAATGTTTACTGATAAGCCCATTTCTACATTAATTTGAAGAATTACCCAGCCATTATTTTTCTGAGGTCCTAATTCAAGTTTGCATGTTTAAAGTGTATTGAATTCATTATGAGGGTCTACACTTGTCAAAAGTTCAAAGTGCACAACATTAAATTTTGAATACTTAAAAAAAATGTAAATAAAAGAACTTTAAATATGACCCAACCATAACAATTATTTGAAAACCATGCATATTTTTTACATATGACAATCATCATCCACATCAGCATAGACTAATTATGCATAATTCCTGTGCGGCAATCAAATTCGATTGTTTTTTGCAATCGTTTTTGTAACAATGTTTGTCCCATGTTCACCAACACAGGACAATCTAAAAACTCACACCAACACTTTATAACTATGTAACTTTTGATGACTGAAGACCGCAAAAGTGCCGTCAACATGCTCTTAACTGACACAATTTTTTTTTGATAAAAACATTATGATGATATTCGTTATGCAAAAGAAATGCCTCATTTTTGCATATTTTATCATTATATGTAAAAATTCAAATAATATTATTTTAATAGATTAATAACGTTGCATAGGCCCGCTTCACACTGTCCCGGTGTATAATCCGGTGTGTCCGGGTAATTTGTAGCCGGAGAACCGGGATGAACCGGGAAGAGTTCGTGAAGCATTGTTCACATTGCCGCGGTATACAGCCCCGGTGGATCCCGGTTTGGACACTGATATAAAATCATGGTTTAAATATGGCTTCTGAAGTTGAATCAGGCTCCACCGGTACTTTACCGACATTCACCGGCTGCTACCGTGCTAAACCGTAGTTCGACTGGCACGAGTTGGGGCTACAAACACTTTCCTCTGTGGCACACCATGGCTAAACCGGGAAGTCACCGTAACTCTACCTTGGACACAGTCCATGTCGGTTTTCTACGGTTTCACAATGTGGTCTTACGGTGGCAAGACAGATCGTGCTGGAAGAGCTACAGTGATGTCCCGGATTTCCCCGGAATAACCCGGCATTGGTATTGCTCCTGGTGAGTCTCTGTTGTATTAGAATTTTAAACACCGCCGGGGCCGCTCCCCGGTGATCACCGGTTCAACAAGGTTTATCCCGATTCAATGCGGTTCTTCCCGGCGTCGCTATGGTTGTGGTCCAGGATGGCCCCGGTCTCCAAACCAGGACGAACCAGGGCTGTATACCAGGACAGTGTGAACCAGGCTTTACGATGAAAGTTACGCTCTAACGTATTAAATATTTACGTTAACGAATGTAAACACGAAAATATTGGTATTACATTTGTTTCATAAGTGCCAACTTATCAGTATTCTAAAACTAAACTTATTAGAAATTTATTAAACTTCAAACTTGAATGATTCAATCAAATAGTTTAAAAGGAAAAACAACATTTATCAAGTGTTCACTTAGAACGTCTGAGTAGTGTTAAATTGTTATAATAACATATTAAAATTGTAAAGCTTTATTGGTAATTTAAGCTGAGCAAAATTAAAAGGTTATTTTTCTATTTAAGACCAGAAGGACCTAGAAATTAATTGTACATGTGCCAATTATTATTTCTAAGTTTTGAAACAGATTTAAGAAAGTTTAAGTGTAGTTCGAATTTGTTAAAATACCATACCCATGGCACATATGCACATTGTATAAATTCAAGATCTGCTGTTTTCTTACAATAGAGCAACAAAAATCATGATAAAAATTAGCTGGACATTGAAACGTCGTAAACTCTTGATAAGATCAGGTCAGAGGAGTTATAATAATATCTCACCCAGAGAGAATTACAGTGCTACTTCAGATAAGATCCCTCAGACCTGAGGAAGGTCTTCTCCGTCTTTCTCTCTACTTCCGCACCTTTCGCTTTCTTCGCATCTTCCTATTCGCCTCCCCATAGGAAATGTGCTTTGTGCAACATTTTAACAATTTACGCACCATAAAAAACAACAAAAAGCACGATGATTAAATCTGAATCTCAAAAGAATACAAATTTAGTTCGGTAGTCCGCTTTTTGAATTGAATAATATCCCTTTAATGGCTATATACTATCGAAGCTCTCCGCACATTTTCAGGCAAAGCATGTATACTCTATATGCCACGATGCCTGAATGACTACATAATTTACAGACATGGATCTTTTCCCATATAGAGTTTTTATCTGGACAGAAATGTACAAACATTAAAAGTTTCTGAATCTTACCATACAACACTTAAATCACACCAAAAGCACTTATTAGCACCTTCATGATTCCTGATGTAAATGCTCTTTAAGAATTTAGTTTAAAAGCGGTTATTTTCATGTACATGTTCATGTTTTGAGAACAAACATCCTCAAATTCACGCGGAACTTGATTCAAACATTTCTTAACAATAAAAATACATTTACTATCAATCAAGAGAGTTATTTTGATTAGTTCTTTAAAACCCCACTTCGTATGGGTCATCGGTAGGCAGTAGGCAGTATGTTTTATAGAAGCTCATTTCGCAAATAGGATTCAAACCATTTACATGTTAATCGGTGAATGCTATCCTAATTATAAAATAACCAGCCGAAATGTTCTTGAACGCCGTGTGGTCGAGTGAGTCACGATACATCACGAGGATTCTGATATGTTTTTGTTTATTTTGCGGTACAATGCACTTTTCATCTGTCTGAATTTGTTATTATCATATCAACATAATCTGAACTGAACTGAACTGAAAATAACTGAACAACTACTGAACAAAAAAATGGCTCTCGGTGACTGTGTTTTACGTAAGAATCGCGTTTTAAAACAGGGCCTTTATAATTAAATGGTTATGTGTGTGACGGATTGTCCTTCACTTTTACTGTAATTAAATACCGTAACTACATGTTTTCCTTCCATGGTATGCTTAAATTTGACTGCACTGGTGATTGTCGGAAGATGAAATATCGTTGAGAGAGGCGGTCGCAGATTTAAGCGAGAAGTGGGGTTTACTATGGGTATCGCTCTCGTGTGTGTGTTTCTCTGTAGAAATATGTTCCCCTTTGCTCAGATCCCTCCGGTGTATCAGTACATACACAGCAAGGTTCAAGCATCCACCGATATTCGAAAACGTGGTAACAAAATGGAACACCGGTTGCGGGACATCCTCGTCAATCAAGGCCCAGACGCCGTAAAGCGCCATCGCCCACCATTGGATGAAGAACGCTGCAACAAACAGCGACATTGCGCGCGCCGCCCGGTGTGACGCTCGCATGGAGGCAGACATTTCAACAACTGTTTTTTCGAACATCTCTGTCTCGTCATGGATTCTCTTCCAGGTCAGAATGTAGAGAACAGTGTTGATCATGACAATTAGAAGAAGGGGCACTGTGGTAAAGCAAATATTCGCTACCTTCCCTTTAATGCCATCAAAATAGCAACTGAAAGTATAAATTAATACCTACGGTATACTCCGTTTCTCTTATGCAAATTTGATGAATGAAGCTAAGTTACTATTAACTGAAATATTCACACAGGTAAAAGTTAAACGTGCCCTTACTCGTACGGTTCCATAACGTCAACCTCAGCATCGGTGTAGAAAACCGAAACAAAATAATGCTTAAAGCATTAGTTTTGTCAAAAATACTGCGTAAACATTAAAGAATAACATGTTATTATTACTCTTTGATTCCCGATATGTACTTTCTCGTAGAAGCCCCAGATTATATTTTCGCGCGAGTATACATTCGCGCAGTTGTATTGTTCTTATACGACACGCTATTACATAGTCAGGTTTTGCTGGAGTTTAAATTCTCGCAGTTTTCAAAATTAAAACCGTATATGACGATACCACAGCGATAGTGAAGCATTTGTCAGACTAGGTGTCCGAATAGATATATTTTCTGATATTCCAAACATACAGAAGTACCCCTGAACACTTTCTAGTGTATTCTATATTTTAGACTTACAAAGATCCATTAGGGCCAAGTTGTCCGAGGATTCCTGCGATTGTGCCACCAACAAACGGTGCTCCAAACGTCCAGAGTAACAGCTTCCAATCCCAGCGTCCGAAATGCACGTGTCTGTTAAAGTACATCAGTATGAACGCATTAATAGCTACCACATTAACCATAAGGTTCTGCGATGTTATAAATATGGCCAACGTGAATCCGTAAAATTCGCAGAGTTCTTTCGGGTACACGTGATCTTTTACTATCACAATATGCATGTGGTCCGTAAAGTGGGACACGTTGAATAAACCATCACAGATGGCTAGGTACACTATAAATCGCTCACTTCTTGACCATTTGGAGAAAAATGTGTAGTAACTCTTGCGTCTGAACGATAAGATGATCGACAGAGTTGCGCACGTGAAACTCGAGCAGATACAAAGGATGGCAGGAATGTGGATGTAGTAAAATGTTCCGTTACTCAATCCGTATACGGGTATATCGTATCCGTCCCGTGGAATACCATCGCTGTACACTTCTGTTACGTTTTCTTGTCCAGCGTCTCTGAGAACTGTTTGAGTTTGGTTCATTTTAATGGAAGGTTATACTAGTGAAAGATAAAATAACGCCGAGTTCAAGTACCTTACACGCTTAATTGTTTCCCGATATATTTTATACTCGTTCGAAAATAGTAGAAATAGTATTGTTGGCAGTCCATTTATTTACGCTGTGAAGGTTTCAAAAGTGTAAACAAGAATTTAAGGCAAACCTTGCGGAAGTTAAACATGTAATTATTATTTTGACCTTGAATATCTCCCTTTTTAATATCTTACTGGTAAAAGTGTTTATTATTTTCCTTACACTATTAATTCGAAACTGGAACGGAAGCTAATGCTAGTTTCGTATTTAGTTTTTGCACTCGCTTATGACAAAATAAGTATTTTAAGTGGATGATATAATAGTGCGATATTCTGCACAAATGTCACGTTGTAACGCAGCTCTAAACATGTCTTTTATTCGAAATCAAACGAAATTACACCTACAGCTACAAGTCAAAACCCCAGCTCATTTATTTCACACAATAATTTCATTTGACAAGAAACATACGTCATTGGTAATGCATTTGGCTAAATTGTTTCTTACGCTCGTACAAATTCTAATATCATTTAGGTGAAGATCATCGGGCATTAAACTGAAAAAGTCCTTACACTGCGAGCGGTCGTTGCTGGCATTCGCTAAAGGCAATATCCTTTTCTGAATGCCCTGATCGGGTTCTAGAGTCTATTTCTGATCTGCATTTACCTCTTTAATAAAGTCAAATAAATCGGTAGCACAACTATTTGTGCGCGACAAGGACTTTTCTATATATGCGATCTTCGTCCTTCGACAGACAACGTAGAAAGAATGGGTCTGTGCTTGCAGTCGAATTATTGAGACTAATAAATCGGAGGCCTAAAAATGACTGATAGTGACTTTTCCACTGAAAACTGCAAACACAAACTGGTGTCTCGTACGAAATTTTCCAAGAATATGGGAAGTTGTAAACTTGAATTAAGAATACCAAAAAGGAAAGCCAATACTCGGAATCTGCTTTTCACCAACTTTCTATTTCACATTGAAGCACTATTCTGTCTGAAAAAAAATCAAATCTGGGTGGCATCATTCGCGAAACGCAAAAAATAGATGTCGTTCCTAAAACCAAGGGAACTAGTAAAGTTACGGTTCCCTTGTTACTTATCCATTAATACTTAGTACCAATGAATTAAAATCTCTGTCTACTGCCAAATATTTTTCAAAATATTTAATTAAACTGGCCTCATCCGCGATTTCGATAACAAATCAGCTGAAGGGTCGTCTACAACCGTCATCGCACTTTTATCGACAACAACAACAACAACAAACTTTCAAAACCTCTCTAACGGCAAAAAGGCAGTTAAATAAATCTTTGCACGAATAATAGTTATTCATCTTTATTTTAACTTTACGTTAAGAAATTGAAGAGCAATAGCTAGATAGATCTAAACAATTCCTAAAAGCCTATAAACATCATAAAAACAAACTAACACAAAACATCATTTTACGTTCCCACATAAGTATATGATACTGACAACAGTATATTGTGTTCTTTTAAAGAACTTTCAATTATGAAGAGAGAAATCAACATTTTTTATTATTTTGTCACATATTTACCAGACCAGGAAACTCAAGGTCGAACACAATTTTACAAATATCTCAAATTTATACATTTGTTAGATTAAGACAAATTAAAAAATTGCTTTACGTATATCTTTTCAAAATCAGACATTAATAATCAAAGCCAGGAAATATAGTGTCCTGTGTTTGCATGTATGTATGCCTTCTACCCACTATGTTGATTGTCATATATATGTAGAGGCCGCGGGCCATGTTGTCATCGAGCACTATGAAGATGATTACAATAAAGTAAGTGTCTCCTCCGCCGGGCCTGGTTGAGGAGACCTAAATTCTTCTATTATTTTCTTCTTGGCTGGATCCAGTTGAGGAGACTATCCCAGTACTATTGGGGAAAAAACAACTAATGAGTTAATGCATTAATTTGACGTTTTAGAACTCAGCGAACAAATATTAATACATCCTAAGATAAATACATTTATTCACGGAGTATCTATATTCTAAATAATACAATTTTAAATTTTTGCCATGTTTTGCCATTTGCAACGTTTGTCCTGTTAAAGATATTTAGATACTTACAAAAATTTAACGCGAGATGGTTAGTTCTAGAGATAAAATAACTTTGGTTTAATTCTTTCTTTCAATTCTAAGCGATTAGGTTATTATCTAACCGGTGTGCAATTAAAATATTACATGATCAAAAAGCCTCACTACAAACAATTAATATTTTTTCATTTTCTTTGTTTGAAAGAGAAATTCGAGAATGTTTTCCTTATGTTCGTTCGCCTGGCTTATGTGTACAGTGTGGGTCTCCCTAGGGGCGTTGTTTGTCACATACCCAGCTCTTACTCCAGCCATTGTTTTGCACCTGTACGCTTATGGAAAAATAAGAAAATCGAAAGATATAAATGAGAAGAAAGAGACATTTCTTCTACCCAAGAGGTAATGATAAATGGACATTTATTTGTGACAATTTTCTAACCACATTTACGAGTAAGGATTTTGCTAACAGAGCTCATTCTAATGGAACAAAAAATATCTTTTATTGATAAGCAGTGTCTCCTTAAACAGCCTGATTGTAGATACCTAGACTCAAGCCTAGAGTCTCCTTAATCAACTCTGGTTGAGGAGACTATACAGGTACTATTTTCTCCTGGACCAGTTCTAGATAGATTGAACAACACTGTTAATTATAGTTTGTTTTTAGGACATTTTAAATGGTATGAATTCTTAAAATAATGCCGGATGAATAGGGAAACAACTGTCATTACATAATACACTGTATTAAATTATGTCATCGTCATCCCACTAGGTCCAGCTGCAATTGTATTCTGATCTGGAGGACGTATACATATAATGAGGCTTATGTCCTCCACTGGTTAATCATTATGTTAAAAGATTGAGGATATAGTCTTCTCTACTGGCACTGGTCGAGGAGATTCTAGGTCTCCTCCATGAGGCCCAGTTGTGGAGACACTTCCTTTATCATGTTCATAGTGCTCAATGAACAATATGACTTGTATGACAATCAACATAGTGGGTAGATGGCATGCCTACATGCAAACACATAAAGAGTTAAGTATTTGTGTTGGAAAGTGTGGATCTGTCCATGTTGAAAGTTTTGTGCTTTCTGTACTATTATGCACCCCAATCTACAAACTATAGTATTAAACATCTATACATATACTTTTACATTTGAAATACATGATTATCTTCCAATTGATTCGAAGTAGCATTTGGTATTGTTAGATTTAGATAGCATTCTATAGTTTAAGGTCACATTGAATTTTTTTTTGATGATTTGTAACTTTGACAATACAAGGTGTCATAAATACACTATTGTTAATTGGACTATTAATGTAACCTAATGTTTAAGTCGCTTTTTATGAAGAAAAAAACATATGATTTATTTTGCAGCTACTTCAGTCACTTCTATTTATCTGGAGTTGTTTGTATCACCACCACCTTCCTGATGTGCCTGTATGTAACATGCACTGGTGGATCGTTACCTGAACCAGTTCTATATGCCATTAACACCATGAGATATCCAGTGATGGAAAGTAAGTTTACAGACATGTATTTATTTATTAACCAGCATTTCTTTTACTCTTAGATAAGCATTCCATCTATCCTTTATTCCTTAGACCGGCATTCCTTCTCTTTTAAGACCAGCATTTATTCTACACTTAGACCAGCATTCCTTCTTTCTATAGGCTAAAGTCCTATAGGCCTAGATTCCTTCTAGCGCTAGACCTACGATTTTTTTCTATTCATCTGCCAATATTCCTTCTGTTTTAAATAAGCATTCCCTCTAGTCTTAGACCAGATTTCCTGCTACCATTAACTTCCTACGAACTAAATGAATTTAAAAGTGAACACTGTAGATCCTGATCGGATGGCATCATTGTGCTGTCAGATCTGGATCCACCCTTTTCACCCATGGATAACCATAATATTTATATCAGGGTTGGGCGGTAAATACCACCCCCGATATTTACCAGTGGTATTTACCGCCCTGAAAAATACTCCCCAAAGTGGCAAATACTCGAAAATACTGGCAAATACTACTCAAATGAGTTTTTTTGCCTTAAAATACTGTAGAAATCTTAACTTAGTTGACTGTTATTAATGTATAATCATAATAATAATTAAATTACTCATATATTTAAATTAAATTTCATATCAGGTTATCACTTTAAGCACTTTAAAGTAAAAATAATTCTTACAGAATTGTCTTTTTTTACTCTAAGAACCAAAAATACAGCAGGTAAGAAATTAATGCTGATCCACCTGTGCACCTGGCCATTGACACAAGCAAGGCCATAATGTTTAGTCTATACGCCTTTCCAATAAACAGTTTCGCAGTCCTGTACGAGTTACTTCCCGCGACCAAAAATCAAGCCAAAACGAGGCTCTGCAGGATAGCAGATTTTGTTAAAAATTCAACAACTATTCTTCATTTTAAGAAAAACTATTTAAAGTATGAATTCAGTTCACCATTTTCGAAGTACCACTCCCAACCAAATTAGTATTTATTAACATTTGAACTTCATTCTTTGTTTTCCATGTAATTATCTATCTGTTACATTCATATTTCTTATTTCATTTATTGTCTTCTATGTATGTATTGTCAATGTATATAATAGAGGAACACAGGGAAGATTGGGCTCTGTCCCAACTGTGTCTCCTCTTTAAATAAAGTTATTATTATTATTATTATTATTATTATAGCTGAACGATCGGGCTAATGGCTTAAGCACATAATAGCTAACCTTATCCGCTATATTGCAGGTCTGCGTTCGTCGCCGGCGGTGAAAAAATAAGTTGCTGGTCTGTTATTCTAGCCAGACTTTTTTATGTTTACTATTTGTTAGATATTTAGATTTTTAATGATTTAAGAACATGTACCATTCTTGTTGATAGTAGGCAGTATGAAACGCAATTTGGACAAACATAAGCATTAATTTTACCAATTATGTACAACAATTTCTTCTTAATATCTTTACTGCTGAAAATATATTTTACTGGTGTAAATGTTGCAAATTGCTAAGGCTAGTAATGCGCTATTATCCGGAAATCGTGATGTGTCAACATCTGGTTACATGATCTGTAGACAAAAAAAATACAATCTGAATTTGTGATACTTACACATATGAACAATAGAATTGTCCTAAAAATTTTAGGCGTTTATGGTCAACGAATAAATAATTTGAATATTTAAAATGTTACGTATACTTCACAAGCAAATATGATTGATTCTGTCTTGAAATAAAACAGGATCGGTAATCTGATTGTTTGTTGTAGAAGTATCATTCGTAGAATAAAATCCAAGGATTTAGATGCCGGCTTCCAAAAAGATGGGAATATTTATATCACAATATTGTTGCATATCCACTTTAGATTTCTTAGGTTTGACAGATTGTAATTTTGGCATAAAAGCCCAAACTCTTAATTAAACATATATAAAATGTTTTGACAAGATTTGTTTCTTATTGACGGCTTTTGTTTCTATAACGTGTCGTAATGTTGATTAAGAATCCATTTAAGTGCTAAATCAAATACATTTGCTGGCACATCCAGTAGTTAAAGGACTCCGAAATACTTAAGAATTGGGACGTGTAGATACCTTGCAAATAGAAATTACACGATCTCTATTGGTCAATGATATCTGCCCGTTTAAGTAATTGACAGACGACCCCGTGTGCGAGACAGTTTGACATGTTTATGGCATGCCGCCTTCAAAATCAATCGCCGCCGACATAATCACAACATGATGTCAGTAGTTGAATAGACACCCTAATCCGGAAACGAGACTCAATTAAGCCGTGAAGAGAACACTGCGACTGTCTGTTAGTTCAAGTCGTTTAGTGTTTAATGCGAGGAATAATGAATTGACACTTTTAGTCAGAAACCTGATTGTTTTATAAATTATTTTCAAAAATATCATGACGCTGATGTATTATTACTAATTCAAAGGGAAAATATATTTTTCAAAAAAGAATTTTATGATAAAAAAGAAAGTTGTAGGTACATATTCCCTATTACGTTATTACAGCGAGCAATCATTTTTCCTGTAGAGCAGTCACGTGACTGGACAGGGGAGGTAACCAAATAAATTCATCGAATTATTGGAAAGGCGTATTAAAACAACATTACAGGGGGTTGTAATAGCCAGGGGCAACAAAGGCAACAGTAAAGTGTCATAAATAACCTATACAATTTGTCTAGGTGCAAGTAAGTGGTTGTGTATTGGTGTGACTGCAGAAAGCTGCCAAACTGGTGTTCTGTTACAGGTATCTTAGGGGGAAATAAGAGATTGACTGGTAGACAGAGGCTTCTTTGTATCTAAACCTTATTTGTTATTGTATTCATGTATATATATATTGTAAATTGTGGACATTACTTGTTTATAATTAAAATTAACCCTCTAAAATGCTGACTCCATTATTGTTAATAATTGAAATTTGAATTTGTCCATATGCTGACTATAAGGGATACATTGTATTGTATAAATTCCATGGGTGGTCAATTCAAATGACCACTTGTTCAGTACTTAAATTTTTATTTATTATGGATAAAGTGATAAAAGTGTTAAACTTAACGTATAAATATAATGGCAATTAATGAAAAAACTTGAAATTATCTATATGAATGCTGATAATAGATAATATTGTATAAATTCCAGACTGGTAAATTCAATTGACCAGTAATTGCCAGTATTTGCCGGTAAATACCGGTAAATACCGCCGGCATGGACAATACTCATATTTGCCGGCATTTTGCCAACCCTGATTTATATACATGCAGTCATTTCCCATGGAGTTAAAGGTTAATAATACTGTTTGAAATGTATTATGAAGTGTTATGATTTTTATTCACTTAGCAATATTCAGTTTTAAACTGGTTGTGCTTTTTTTTTAATACAGTTAAATTTTATGCCATGTTAATAGTGTTCAACAAACTTATTAATATTTGCTTACACATTGTCCATGACTTTTACAGATTATGGTGACATGTTTTCCAACTTACTGGTTCTAGCATGTGCTAATATCCAAGTTGTGAGGCGGTTTCTAGAGAGTATGTTCGTCAGTGTGTACTCACCAAACAGTAAAATGAGCATAGTGATCTATATCATAGGGGTGTCATTTTATGCCGCTGTTCCTGTAACGTCACTGTCAGGGACTGATTTGCAGCATACCTTCAAGTGCTCAGGTAAGTTTATCAGATTGCTTTGAATTGCCTCCGAGATCATTGGTTAACTTTTAAGTGCTTAGTATTAGACAAAAATTTTAATCTATTTAGACCAGTCCATATATTGATCATAAAAACGTTTTCATAGGAATATATTAACAGATTTAATTATATAATTGAAATAGATTTAAAGGAAACTTTGAAAGTCAGAGAACACGACAAATATGAAAATATTGCAGGCACAGTTTGAGCCTGTTCATTGGTAGTAATGGAAATAAAAAATAAAAATTACTACCCTTGCTGCCTAGCCCTAGGTTTGAGTTCAACTATGTTGTTAAAGTTTGAAGAAGTATTGTGATTATCTCCATTGTTTTTAACTTGCCAGAGAGCATGGAAATAATTTACATTGATACAAGGTCCAACAAACTCAATTTGAGTTTGAGTGGGGCTGGAGTTGATCTACTAAACTTATTTAAAATAATTTAACACTTTCCTCCATAAATGCACCTATATTGTGTGGGCGAACATATGTGCTGTCTGATCAGGATCTAAACTGTTGGCTCTTTTATTCATTGGGTTATTTCAGACCAAATGCGACCACTGCAGATCCTAATTAGATGGCATTGATGTGCCGGCTGATCTGGATCTGCACTGGTTGCACATGCATAAAAATGCATTTACGTATAAAATTTGAAGAGGATTCTTGTTTTCACTTTGTTCCAGATGTATTACAAAGTATCCAGATAAATCACCTGTTAGGACTTGCTTTGTTTGCCTGGGGATCATGGCAGCAGAACATAGTTGTCCATCAGTTTGCTAAACTTAGACAAAATAAATCAGGTGAGTCTTTAAATATGACCTGTAACACCAGAGTAACCCAGATCAGCATGGGCATATGGCAGTCTGATCACAGTCTACACTGTTCATCATTCAGTCAGAGAAGCACTATTAATGCATCTAGAAAACAGGTTTGTAGTCTTCAGACCATGTTAGTCCTCAATTTTACGGGTCTACACAAATTACAAAGAAGATTAGTCTTATTTTCTCAAGTTATTTTCAGTGTTTTGAATGTAGCTGCTACATCATGAGGTGACACTTATTTCAGAGTATGTGCTGGATAAAATACATCATACCAGATGTCTACTATAAATGCAATGAAATGTTGCCATCCAAACTTGCCAAATTAATTCTATTAGAATTTTTTTCATTTTCTCTGAGTTTGTGCAGAAATAAAAAAAATCATTATAGGTTACACACCATGACAAAATAGAGCTTATGGGCTATGTGACCAGGGTAAACCAAGAAGCCTGAGCATAAGTACTGTATAAGTGCTGTCTTCAGGATCTACACTGTTGGGCAACTAGTGTGGGGTTTCCAAATGATGAGAACACAGTTTAGACCTTTTTCAGACTAAGTTTTACAGTTGAATCATTTATACTTACTACAGTCAGTTAAGTCTTGTTATGCCTTAAATATATGCTCTCTGGTATATAACCACTGTTGTTTTTTCCAGGCAAGGTGGAAAATACAAAGCATCACATTCCACATGGTGGCTTGTTTGAATATGTATCGTGTCCCCATTACTTCACTGAGATCCTCATCTATCTATCCATGAACATTATCTTCAACTTCAGAAACACTATGATGATATGGATGTTTATATTTGTGCTGGTAAATCAGCTCATAACAGGATATTTCTCACATAAATGGTATAGAGAGACTTTTCCGACATATCCAAAGGAACGGAAGGCTACCATTCCATACATTCTTTAGCTAGTATTATATGATCTAGGTAATTTCCAGTTAGGCATAATCCATTGATCTGTGAGCATCTGTGAGCATGTCATTATTTTGTATTATTTCTTAGGCAAAGCCTGTTAGTTGGTTAAGACAACAGCTTACTCCATATAATTTATTTTATGGGTTTTATCGCACGCAGAGCAGTGTAGGTCCAGATCACTTCCTGCACATCTATGCCTTCTGAATATGGATCTGCACAGGTCCGTTCTTGACCAGAAATAACCATACAAATCTAAAAGTGAACGATGTAGATCCTCATCAGACGGATGTGTCAGATCTGCACAGTTCTCCCATTGGAAAATGGCCATATCTTACAAGATAAAGAAACTTATCTTGTAAGTTAATGAACAACATAACACTTTTCAGTTGAATTTTAAGTATTAAAAATGAAGGCAATCATGATATTTATTCATTAATTGGTGAACAAACAGAAGTTTGTGTCTACAATTTTTATTTAAGGGCAATTTGATTTAATTATTTTGGTAGATGATACTTTGTCTACCGCCATCTGTGTTATTCACAAATTTACAGGATAATCTGATTAAATTTGAGAAAAGTTAAAATATTTGTGTGTGTTTGTTGTTAATTATAATAGTGTGTTCAATTCCTGCAATATTGGTCTCTATATAAGAATACTCATTGCTGCAGTGATGTTTGTAACTATCACATTCCAGTTATAAATTTAATTATAGTTTGGTATCTTGACGTTTTATTTACTCCAAGCAAAATGAAGAAATCATTGCATTAAAGATATTAAAATTAGTGATAAAAGCCATTTTGCTGGTGTCTTGTTTCCGTCCTTGGTCCATAAATCGTTTTGTTAAAGACTTGTCTTTCTGTTGACTTTTATTCTGACAGTCTATTTATTGTTCTGATGGTTGTTTGACAGACATTTATAAACAGTACAATGAATGGACAACGGATCCTAAACAGATGAAACGAGCGGGTTACAATAAGTAGACCCTGCATAGATACACAGGTTACAGATTGTTTTGACATGCATACTTCAAAATAAGCGTAACATACATGTAATGCATTTTGTATACTATACACAGTTTTTAAGTCAGTATATTATAGACTGCAGGCTATATAGCGTAGACTACACATTTGAGCAGGCTATAAAGTGTAGACACCACACTGGAGCAGACTTTACATTTTAGACCCTACACATATGTAGACCATAAACAGATATGCAGATGAAAATAGATGCTGACTAGGTGATCCACTGACCAGCAACAGCGCAATGCTCACACAACACAACCATACATACATTTTTAAGCACTCCCTTGTGTGTTTGATACAATTTTGTTGTCTGTCCACCCAAATTTCGAACCATAAGACAAGACTTTAGAGCCAGAAAGTGTAAGGGTCCGTTGTTTACAGTGGTAATTGGCTGGCAATTGGCATAGAGGAACATACGGGAGAAATAGACTCCTAAATGTGCATCACTTATCCGCATGTATGATCAAAGGTATTATCAAATCTTGGTGTCAGTAAAGTCACTCCACACCTTACATCAAATATTGAACTTGATAAACATTATAACAAGAGCTGTCAGAGGAGACAGCGTGCTATTCGATTCATTTGAAATAAATGCTATTTATAGATTAAAAGAACAAAACAAATATAGCCAAACATTTATGTGCAAACAGGAATAATGTTAAAAAGTAAGTGGTAAGGGAGGAAATTGAAATAATTCCTTAATGTACCTTAAATAGTGAATTGAAAAGGGAAATAACTATGAAATATTTTTTGAAGAGTTGGAAAACTTGTTAGTAATACATGTATATGCTTAATGCAAAATTTAAGTGAAAAAAGGGGCAAAAGTTGAAAAAATATTGGAAGCAGGGTTATGGGTGTCATTGGGTATGATGTAGATTTATTGGAAGCAGGGTTATGGGTGTCATTGGGTATGATGTAGATTTTGATGGTGAATACATATTTCAAGTTTCAAGGCAATACCTCAAGTAGTTGTAGAGTTATGGGCAAAATGCATATTTTGCAAAACACAAAATATAAGAAACAAGAGGGCCATGATGGCCCTATATCGCTCACCTGAGTACAAAAGTACTCTCAGCTTGTGGTTTCAGACAAGAAGATTTTTTAAGTTTCCTATACAAGTCTATATAAAATGAAGTGACCCCTGGGGCGGGGCCAATTTTGACCCCTGGGAAATAATTTGAACAATCTTTGTAGAGTTCTACTAGAGGATGCTAAATGCCAAATATCTAAGCTCTAGGCCTTGTGGTTTCAGACAAGAAGATTTTTAAAGTTTTTCCTATATAAGTCTATGTAAAATGAAGTGACCACTGGGGCGGGGCCAATTTTGACCCCAGGGAAATAATTTGAACAATCTTTGTAGAGTTCCACTAGAGGGTGCTAAATGCCAAATATCAAAGCTCTAGGCCTTGTGGTTTCAGATAAGAAGATTTTTAAAGTTTTTCCTATATAAGTCTATGCAAAATGAAGTGACCCCTGGGGCGGGGCCAATTTTGACCCCAGGGAAATAATTTGAACAAACTTTGTAGAGTTCCACTAGAGGATGCTAAATGACAAATATCTAAGCTCTAGGCCTTGTGGTTTCAGACAAGAAGATTTTTTAAGTTTTTCCTATATAAGTCTATGTAAAATGAAGTGACCCCTGGGGCGGGGCCAATTTTGACCCCAGGGAAATAATTTGAACAATCTTTGTAGAGTTCCACTAGAGGGTGTTAAATGCCAAATATCTAAGATCCAGGCCTTGTGGTTCCAGACAAGAAGATTTTTAAAGTTTTTCATATATAAGTCTATGTCAAATGAAGTGACTGCTGGGGCGGGGCCAATTTTGACCCCAGGGAAATAATTTGAACAATCTTTGTAGAGTTCCACTAGAGGGTGCTAAATGCCAAATATCTAAGCTCTAGGCCTTGTGGTTTCAGACAAGAAGATTTTTTAAGTTTTTCCTATATAAGTCTATGCAAAATGAAGTGACCCCCTGGGGCAGGGCCAATTTTGACCCCAGGGAAATAATTTGAACAAACTTTGTAGAGTTCCACTAGAGGATGCTAAATGCCAAATATCTAAGCTCTAGGCCTTGTGGTTTCAGACAAGAAGATTTTTAAAGCTTTTCCTATATAAGTCTATGTAAAATGAAGTGACCCCTGGGGCGGGGCCAATTTTGACCCCAGGGCTATAATTTGAACAATCTTGGTAGAGGACCACTAGGTGATGCTACACAGCAAATATCAAAGTTCTAGGCCTTATGGTTTCAGAGAAGAAGATTTTTAAAAATTTCATGTTCAAAATCTATTTTTATCCTCTGTGACCTAGATAGGCAATGAACTGGAACCATTTGAACAATTTTGGTAAAGCTTCATGCAAGTAACATTCCTGCCAAGTTTCAGCAAGATTGGCCCAGGAGTTCAGGAGAAGAAGTCGTTTGAAGAAAAAGTTGACGACGCACGGACGGACGCACGCACGGACGACGGACATCAGGCGATCACAAAAGCTCACCATGAGCACTTCGTGCTCAGGTGAGCTAAAAAGGGGCATAACTTGAAAAATATTGGTAGCAGAGTTATGGATGTTGTTGATAATGACCTTGATTTTGATGGTGAACATATTTTCCAGGTTTCAAGGTGACAGCTCAAGTAGTTTTATAGTTAAGGGCCAAGTGTATATTTTGCTTAACACAAAATTTAAGTGAAAAAGGGGCATAATTTGAAAAATATTGGAAGCAGGGTTATGGGTCTTGTTAGTAATGATGTAGAATTTGACAGTAAATATATATTCCAAGTTTCAAGTTGATATCTCAAGTAGTTTATAAGTTATGGACCAAAGTGCATATTTTCCTTAACGCAAAATTTAAGTGAAAAAGGGGCATAACTTGAAAAATATTTGTAGCAGAGTTATGGGTGTTGTTGATAATGACCTAGATTTTGATGGTGAATATTTTTTCCAGGTTTCAAGGTGATAGCTCAAGTAGTTTTAAAGTTAAGGGCCAAGTGTATATTTTGCTTAACGCAAAATTTAAGTGAAAAAGGGGCATAACTTGAAAAATATTTGTAGCAGAGTTATGGGTGTTGTTGGTAATGATGTAGAATTTGATGATGAATATATATTCCAAGTTTGAAGTTGATATCAGAAGTAGTTTTCAAGTTATGGACCAAAGTGCATTTTTTGTTTAACGGATGCCGACACCGGGGCGAGTAGGATAGCTCCCCTATTCTTCGAATAGTCGAGCTAAAAACAATTCAAACAAGAAAATATTTTATCACTTTAATAATCTTAAAATAAAACATTTAAAAGATGCCAATTTCTATAGGAATTCTGAACTTTGATATGAACAACACATATGTACACAATAAAAGAAAAATTATGTAAATCATTCATGCAACTCTATCGCACTATTCACATTAGTATTCATAATTCACTCTGTGACTTAATCTGAACACATTGTAAAATTTGAGAATTGTAACAAGTCTTCATGTTCTCATGATTTGGGCAATTTTAAGGGTACTGTAGAAAGTATAAATGATTTTTCAGTACTTCCTTTTCTTTTTTCTGTGATTAGAAAAACCTGTGTTTCTCCCACAATAAGTGACCAGTAAGCTGGGAAAGATGGAACATGAATTCAACAAGACATGTACTTTATGTATTCATTCAGGGTAATGGGAAGGACATTTCCCTGGAATTTAAGTGGAGGTGTGACACAGAGACCTTACTCTCGGACAACCATGACCTGATTAAAATAATAAAGCAATTGTTTGACATTTTTCAGTTAAGAATTACATTATTTTGTAAAGAGAAGCCAAATGATGAGATTTAATTTACCAAACTGAATGAAGAACAAAAAGTCAAAATAACATCAAATTGATGCAGTTCAAACTCGTATGTACATGGAATTCATAAGACTAGAACATCATTAGCACTTGCATACATCTTTGCTACTGGTGAAAGAAGTCAATATTAAAACATCCTCAAATGTCCACATCACCAATTTGACCATCACACTTTTAAGAGGAGGCTCATTTCACAGTTTCCCACAGTATTTTACCCCTTAATGTAGACCACTGCACAGAACTAAGATTAAAACTAATCTTTTATCTAGTCTTGACTTAACTGTTGGTAACAAAATAAACCCAGCCTCAGCAGACATATACTGTACTGAGAATGTAACCCTCACCAAATATTTTACTGAAATCATGACATTAAACAAGTAATCATTTTAAAATAATTTCCAGCTTGATGCAACTCTGTCACATAATTTCATACATTTGCCTTCTGAATGTAGCTGAAACACATAATGTCCCATGGAATGTAGCTAAAACACACATCTTTCACATAATTTTCTGCTAAATGTTAAAAAATACATACATTTTAACATGCTTTTATCTTAAATACAATTTTATAAGAACAAATTAGCCTGCTCATACATGTACATATTTCAAAATTCAAAGAAAAACTGAAACATGACAAACATTTAGCAGGACAATGTTAAAATCCTTCTAGGACCCCAGACTTGTCCTCTCCTATTTAATTATATCTGATCAAATAAACATACTGAAAAACCCCACTATTTAAAACAACTTTGTTACCAGAGTCTAAATATTTAAAGATAAAAACATTGAATCGGATTTTACATATATAAATTGACGGCCTTCTCACGCAAATCCCATGAAACATCACAGCCGCCTCGAATCCTGTCCTTCACCTTTCCACTCTCTTCTTCACTTAAACAAGAAACTGAAATAAACAATGTAAAGAGTTGCATATCAAACGTAAATACTTAAATTCTAATAAATGATGGCCAATAAGACAATCCCAGAAATTGATCATGCCCGAATTACTTCCCCTGATTGGCCATTACATTACGGTACTGAAGAAATGTTCAAAACAAACCAGAAGTGCTTATTTATTTCGATATTAGCCTACTCTATTAGAATGAGCCATTATGGATATGGATATGAAATCTTACAGTATAATATAAAATGTCTAACAAATACTTTAAAATATGTAACAAGACTTTACTGTTGGTGTCAGCATTATGCAATCTTAAAGACCCATTGATTAATGAACACTGATGAAAATGACTAAAGTAAACTAATGGAAAAAGGAACACACCAACCAATTACTAAAACTTCTAATTTTCAAATAAAATGAAAGTGTTGTGACAACACTTTTATTTTATGTAAAAAAAAAAAGAAATGAGTTAATAAAATTACAATTTAAATGACTGCCTATTTTGACTCTATTATAGGGGTTTAATTGCATGAATGAACAGACTTATCCAGACCAGCTGTCATATTCATGCCGTCTGATAAGGATCTGCAATATTCACGTTTTTATTCATTATGTTATTTCCGATTAAGAAGGGAACAGCGTAGATCCTGATTCATTCAGCATGGATATCTACACTGTTCGCACATGCAAATCTTTGTGTGTGCAGTAAAGGGGTATAAAGCTTTCTCATAAAGAATAGTTATTTCTGAACAGCTGTAACACTGTCGAATACTTCATAAACAATGAAAATCAGGTGCATTTTGGCTATTTACTCTTTTCCTTTATTATACATATTTTGATCGATTAATGATATTGGTGGCCAGTTATTAAACTTTCCAAAGATTTTTATATCATGGATGAAAGTTACTAAATTGTTATCCACAATTATAATTATCACATTAATTATCAAAATGTTCCAGAATCTGCAGTCTGCGAGGTTTAAAAAATCTTATTTTGGAACTTGAATTAGTTACAATTAATATAGAATAAGATTGAAGATCGATGTTATGTATTTATTTCACTACTCCATCTTTTCTTGACTAACTTACCATCTCTTATGTTTTTATGGAATCATTCATATTTCTAGCTTATTTCCACTGTTTACACCATGTTATAAGGGTTATTCGCTTGCACATCCGTGCTATCCAATTAGGATCTACTCTGTGCGCCCGCGCAAGAATTGCCATATCCCGTGGTGTAAAGAAAAATATTTAATTTTTTATTTATACTGCACATATGAAATTTCAAGACTCCCAGTTATAGTATTGGTAAGTACGATTATTTTGAAAAATATTTAGAATGATTCAATGATAGTGGTCTAATTTTGCCCAGCCACTTGTACATACACTAACATCAGACATTGTCGGGTTTAAGCATAAATTTTAAAAAAATGAAATGATACCACTTTAACCGTTAACAGGTTGAATTTATTGGATTAGTGAAGATCATAAGTCAGCCATAGTTTACCCTGCTCCCTACTTGTAAACTTTTGAACAATCTGTCAGTTGTTAATGGATCAAATTAAAACAAGTTTTAACAAGAGCTGTCACTTGAAATTGACATATGCCCCCGAAATGCAGCTTTGAAATCGAATAGGTATACATATGTAATAAATAAACATATGTAATGAAAAATATGCTTGTGGAAGACAAAGCATACTGCATGCATATAATGTGAAAGATAAAAAGGATCATATGTTTCAAGTCTGCAGTAAATATATAGTTAAATAAAGTTAAATATAACATTTTTTGGAAAATTTTAAGATTATTGGGGAGATTATCCTGGAAAATGATTATTAGAGGTATGGACCTTACTACATATGATTTGGGTAATATGAACAAGAGGGCCATGATGGCCCTTTATCACTCAGCTGAGTACAACAAAGTTGAGTTGTACGAGACCCAACGTCTCAATATGGTGAACATATACACCAAGTTATTTTAAAATCCAATAAGAAACAACAAATCTACAGCTTGGAAAAGAAAATGCTTTTTTTAGTAACAGTGACCTTGACCTTTGACCTACCGGCAAGGGTATTGTAAGCAACACAGCCCCTTGTGATGGTGAACATTTATGTAAAGTTATTTTGAAATCACTCCATTCATTAGGAATTAACAGCCCAAACAAGAAAATTTTATTTTTAGTAACAGTGACCTTGACCTTGGACCAACAGGCATGGGTATTGTACGCGAAACTACACCTTGTCATGGTAAACATTTGAGCCAAGTTATTTTAAAATCCAATGAGAAATAACAAATTTACAGCCTGGACAAAAAATTTTCTATTTTTAGTAACAGTGACCTAGTTTTTGACCCCAGGTGACCCATATTCGAACTTGTCCAATTAATATCTGGGACATATGTCCTGACCAAGTTTCTTTACAATCTCACAATCAGAGTAAAAATGTGACCGCTATAGTGTTAACAAGAAAATTCTATTTTTAGTAACAGTGACCTAGTTTTTGGACCCAGATGACCCATATTCAAACTTGTCAGAGAAATCATTGGGACAAACATCCTGACCAAGTTTCATGACAATCAGAGCAAAAATGTGACCTCGAGAGTGTTAACAAGAAAATTCTATTTTTAGTAACAGTGACCTAGTTTTTGGACCCAGATTACCCATATTCAAACTCGTCCGAGAAATCATTGGGACAAACATCCTGACCAAGTGTCATGACAATCAGAACAAAAGTGTGACCGCTAGAGTGTTAACAAGAAAATTCTATTTTTAGTTACAGTGACCTAGTTTTTGGAACCAGATGACCCATATTCAAACTCTTCCTAGAAATCATTGGGACAAACATCCTGAAAAAGTTTCATGACAATTGGAGCAAAAATGTGACTGCTAGAGTGTTAACAAGAAAATTCTATTTATAGTAACAGTGACCTAGTTTTTGGACCCAGATGACCCATATTCGAACTCATCCGAGAAATCATTGGGACAAACATCCTGACCAAGTTTCATGACAATCGGAGCAAAAATGTGACCGCTAGAGTGTAAACAAGAAAATTCTATTTTTAGTAACAGTGACCTAGTTTTGGGACCCAGATGACCCATATTCAAACTTGTCCGAGAAATCATTGGGACAAACATCCTGACCATGTTTCATGACAATCGGAGCAAAAATGTGACCACTAGAGTGTTAACAAGAAAATTCTATTTTTAGTAACAGTGACCTAGTTTTGGGACCCAGATGACCCATATTCAAACTTGTCCGAGAAATCATTGGGACAAACATCCTGACCAAGTTTCATGACAATCGGAGCAAAAATGTGACCGCTAGAGTGTTAACGAGAAAATTCTATTTTTAGTAACAGTGACCTAGTTTTTGGACCCAGATGAACCATATTCAATCTCGTCCAAGAAATCATTGGGACAAACATCCTGACCAAGTTTCATGACAATCGGAGCAAAAATGCGACCGCTAGAGTGTTAACAAGAAAATTCTATTTTTAGGAACAGTGGCCTTGTTTTTGGACCCAGATGACCCATATTCGAACTCGTCCGAGAAATCATTGGGACAAACTTCCTGATCAAGTTTCATGACAATTGGAGCAAAAATGTGACTGCTAGAGTGTAAACAAGAAAATTCTATTTTAAGTAACAGTGACCTAGTTTTTGGACCCAGATGACCCATATTCGAACTCATCTGACAAATCATTGGGACAAACATCCTGAGAAAGTTCCATGACAATCGGAGCAAAAATGTGACCGCTAGAGTGTTAACAAGAAAATTCTATTTATAGTAACAGTGACCTAGTTTTTGGACCCAGATGACCCATATTCGAACTCGTCCGAGAAATCATTGGGACAAACATCCTGACCAAGTTTAATGATAATCGGAGCAAAAGTGTGAACGCTAGAGTGTTAACAAGAAAATTCTATTTTTTAGTAACAGTGACCTAGTTTTTGGACCCAGATGACCCATATTCGAACTCGTCCGAGAAATCATTGGGACAAACATCCTGACCAAGTTTCATGACAATCGGAGCAAAAATGTGACCGCTAGAATGTTAACAAGAAAATTCTATTTTTAGTAACAGTGACCTAGTTTTTAGACCCAGATGACCCATATTCAAACTCGTCCGAGAAATCATTGGGACAAACATCCTGACCAAGTGTCATGACAATCAGAACAAAAGTGTGACCGCTAGAGTGTTAACTATAAAATTCTATTTTTAGAAACAGTGACCTAGTTTTTGGACCCAGATGACCCATATTCAAACTCGTCTGTGAAATCATTGGGACAAACATCCTGACCAAGTTTCATGACAATCGGAGCAAAAATGTGACCGCTTGAGTTTTAACAAGAAAATTCTATTAAATTTAGTCTTAACATTTTTGAGAATGTGCTACAAATTTGTTGTTGTTGTTCTTGTTGTTGTTTTACTTAAAAAACAGTGAATAACATATTCAGAAAAGCCCGATTTTCAAAGTGCTATAAAGGAAGAAAGTTTATTTGTCACTATCCATAAAATGACAAAATTTACCCTATAAAATCTTCCAGAGCAAAGTTCTTAATATTGCATAACACAGATCTAAGCAGCAAAGTTCATCAGGTCATTGTCCAGCAACTGTACCAGTAATACTACTGGTAAACATCATACCTAAATATAGCTGAAGACAGGTAGAAATATTGGATTTTGACACTTGAAATTTTCACCCTGCTACTAAAATTTTTGTTTCAAATTTTATCCCTGAACAACCAGTGAATAAATTGTTCAGGAAAGATTGAATTTTAAGATGGTATAAAGGTTGTGTCAAAATTTGGTTAATAACTGTAAAAAATCAAAGGTTAAAAACAGAATTTAAAAGAAAAAAATTAAAATTACCAGGGCAGGGCCCCTGGTCAATTTAACAACATGATTTTAATAATTTGTGTAGAAATCATCAATATCAATATCAATATTCATACCAAATTTCATGACAATCGGACAAAAAATGTAACCTCTAATTGCGTTAACAAAATTTACCTTAGGGTTAGGGTTTAGGGTTAGGATTAGGGTTAGGTAAAAAGGCCCATAACTCCACCAAAAATAATCCGATCAGAAATTCCTTAGGATATGCACAACTAGGCTTGGTGACAAACACTCCTGTGAAGTTTCAATGAAATCCCTCAAGCGGTTTTAGAGAAGAAGTGAGGACAAGATTTTGCTAAAAAGGGCCATAACTCAGCCAAAAATAATCCGAGCAGAAATTCTTGACGATATGCACAACTAGGCTTGGTGACAAACACTCCTGTGGGGGTTTTGGAGAAGAAGCGAGGACAAGACTATTTCGGACGGACGGACGGACGGAAGGACGGACCGATTACTATATGCCTCCCTTCGGGGGGCATAATAAAAAATGATTTTGCCATAAAATCATGGCAAAATTTAATGCTTTAACTATCCAGTTAAATGATTTCAGTTTATAATTAACAGTTTGACTGTTTAACCGCAGTGGAGGGTTAATCCGAGCAGAAATTCTTGACGATATGCACAACTAGGCTTGGTGACAAACACTCCTGTGAAGTTTGAAAGAAATCCCTCAAGGGGTTTTGGAGAAGAAGCGAGGACAAGATTATTTTGGACGGATGGACGGACGGACGGAAGGACGGACGGACGGTCCGATTACTATATGCCTCCCTTTGGGGGCATAATAAAAAATGATTTTGCCATAAAATCATGGCAAAATTTAATGCTTTAACTATCCAGTTAAATGATTTCAGTTTATAATTAACAGTTTGACTGTTTAACCGCAGTGGAGGGTTAATTTTCTTATCTTCATAGTCACAGGTTTTCAGGAATCTTCAGTACCGCAATGGCTAATTGGTCACGTGACTACCAATATGGCGGCGGTCAATTTATCAATTCTGGGATTGTCTATATTCTTACAAGTGTTGTTGCATTATTCACACTTCACTCCATGGGATATTATTCATTGTAGATCCAGATCAGCTGCCAAATACACGCTGTCTGATCAGGATCTACACTGTTGGCTTTTTAATTCATTAGGTTATTTCTGGCAAAGTTGTGAACAGTGTAGATTCTGATAAGACAGCATTGATGTGCCAGCTGATCTGGATCTAAACTTGTGATATAGCCTGTAGAAATGGAGTAAAAGTTTATGGTCTATGAAGGCTAATAGTTTTATTATCAGAGTGAATGAATCATCTGTTGACATATATTTGAAATGCATGCATGTTTATTCAAAAATATCATTATAACATAATATTTTGTTTATGTTTGTTTTGCATTCAAAGCCATTTCTTTGACAGGCCACAAGACCTACTTCTATGCTAAATCATTATCACCTGCCTATAAAACATGTCATTAAATAAATTATAAATGCTCTGCAGTAAAATACTGTAATGCTTGAACTGGTGACACTGACTAAGATTTGGGCTTCAATACACTGCAGAATAAGCAAAGCAATTTTTATTTACTTTAATTTAAAATATGCAAAAAGAAATATGGAAAGTTAAAAAAGATCACATTCTGAAATATCAATACAGACATTGGAATACTGATCTTTTGATCACATATTTGTTCCTATTTCGATAAAACACTCCTGAAAGTGTGGTAATCAAAACACATGTGAACTCTAACCTGTACGGATATCCCTGATACTTGGATCTAAATATAGACAGTAGTAAACTGAAGAACACGGCTACACATCCCAGTCCCACCAGAGCAAATACTGAAATACAAACAATTCTGCTAGCTTCCTATCTATAATTACCAGTACTATTGGTCAGAAAAAACACATACCTTCATGCAGTATTAATTTGAACAAGAATACATCTGTAGAACATTTAAATCAATTGTTCAATCACCAGGAAAGTCAACCATAATATTTCCTATATGTGTTTTTTTTCAACGAGGTTGAAAAAATATGAATTAGGCCTACTGAATGAGTTGAATGTACACTGAGATAAATAATTTTACAGTAGCTGTCATCCAATTCGCCTAATAAAAACACTTAAGTATCCATGGTAGCAATTGTTAATAAATGTCTGGCTTTAATCGTCATGAAGAAATAATGCTATAAATAATAAATAAATAAATAAATAAATAAATAAATAATAAATAAATAAATAATAAATAAACTAAACGGCAAATCTGAGTCTCTGCTTTCTGTCTATAAGGGCTTAATCCTTTACTCCATAGATAAGGCTTTTATCCCGTAGGCGAACAAATAAGATCGAGATGAGAAGGCACATTTGTGCCATCTGATCATGATCTAAACTGTTACATGTAGCTTTAAGATTTTTTAGGTTACATGTGACCAGGAGGCAAACTCTGTAGATCCAGATCAGATGGCACAGATGTGCTGGTTGATCTGGATCTAAACTGGTCACCCATGTGATAAAAGGCATATGTATGGAGGAAAGGGTTAAACTTGTGTCTCAATGACCCACAGTCAGGGATACAAAGTCAACAAAAAGCATCATAATAAGATAACCATACCTCTTTTCTTTCCTGGATCCCCTTTTAAATTGTTAGCTTCACTCATCAGAATAAAACCTGCAACAATGGCAGCATCTGAACCAATGGGTTAAGGATCTCAATAAAAAAAATTTTTCATAATGAATTAAAATGAAAACAAAAAGAATCTAGAGCACGTGAAAAGCTGGCTTGTGGTCGCTGATTAATGACCGTGGTCGACTGGAATGAATTTACTTAAATTGGTAATGTTCCATATTAAATGAAGGTTGTAACTCTAAAATTTGTTCAATCCTTTCTTTTTTCAAGGTCAGCATGAAGTAGGGGCAGGGTTATTATAATAGACAAAAAATCAATAAAAAAAATTTATGGAGGAGACGTGGTAGGCTGCAAAGATGTATATAGTAGCAAGATGATCAACAACCATAATACCCACCAAAAAGCGAAAAGTGGTTGCTAGGATATGCCGGATGATCTGGATCTACACTGGTCGCACATGGAATATAAGCCATATCCACCTGAGCTAACATTAACTAACAAATAACTTTAAAAATTCTTGCTAGTTTTTGCAAACTGTTCATCAAAGGATACTGAGCAGCATCACCATGTACGTTTCTGCTATGAACTGGCCCTGACTAGATCCATGGATATAATGCTGAAATACAAACCAACTTATTGAGTATTCATTTACAACATAAAGCTAACTGACAAATCAGCAGAATAATCTATTATAACAACTTACAATGTTCCCAGTGTGTAAACAAAACTGAATTTTATTGATTTCCCTTTCCTACAATTAGGCTACGATTGGGATTTATTTCTTTACCACTTATTACAAGAACCCCACAGTATCAACCATTTGCTCCATGGGTTATTGCTGTTGTCCATGTGCAAACTATGTAGATCCAGATCAGCTGGCAAAGCTGTGACATCTGATCAAGATCTAGACTGTTTGGGTTTGAATTTCTTAGGTTATTTCTGACCAGAAGCAAACTGAGTAGATCCTGATCAGACTGCACAGATATACTGGCTGATCTAAATCTGCACTGTTTGCAACAGGTATAATTATATAAAGTAAAGGGTCAGCAGGCAAATTTTTGATGCCGTTGTGTTGGGATAACATTATTCCCTTTAACTTTTTAACTCTGGTGTTAAAGAGTATTTTACTTACAATTGCCCCAGTGCTAGGGTTTTTGTGCATCACAGGTGGGCCTCTGATGTGATTCCACATCTGTCCAGACGTCATTGCAAATATCACAGACTAAAAAATCAACAAATCATATACACATGTCTGTTATTTAATACATAATAAAAAAATATCTCATTTTCTCCATCATTGCTAATTTTTAATATTAAGCTACTGATAACTCCTTCATTTTATAATTTAACAGCCTGTACACGAAGTCATATGTGAAAAGTCACACAGAAACATTCAGAGTTTTGCAAAGTTTACAATTATTGATTCTATTAATTTTAATATAATTAAGCCTTTACATGATAAATATCCTTTTATTTAGTGGCAAACAATGTAGATCCAGATCAGCTGGCATATCTGACCAGGATCTATACTGTTTGCTATTAAGCTATTAAGTTCATTTGATTATATCTGCCCAAGATGTGACAAGTGCAGATCCAGATCAGACAACATAGATGTGCCCGCTGATCTGGATCAACACTGGCCTTAGATGCAGTAAAACATGTATATACATGAAGCAAATTATAATTAAACTAAGATATTATTTACATAGATTTTTAATAATCATACCAGAGCAGCAATTCCCCAGAATGTCCTATTGTAGAAGAATTCTAGGCTGTTTCTTTTCAGATACAGGAGACCTCCAACAAGGGAGAACAACAACGCCAGAGCCAGTGTACCAGAGTAGTTGGGTGGACGGAAGATTCGGATCTGAAATTGAACAATATACATATACTGGACTAAACAGCAATTTTAGCCTCCATTATGTAAATCAATGACATGACAATGTGGGAGTACACAAATGGATACCTGCATGTAGCTGAACATGTAAAGGTAAAACTTTATTTAATTTGATTTATTGAAGAAATGTTGTATTGTGGTGTGTACTGATACTATAATTTATTTTAGATGTCACTTGAACAATTTAATTTGCAGAATGTACGATCTAAAAATATAGAATTCTAGATACATTTTGCTATCAATATAGATATTTTGCTATCAATATAGATAATGCTGTTTGAAGACAGAAATATGTATGCATTTTGAGTGATTATTTTCTGACATAATAGGAAAATAGAACTACTTACTGTACATAAAGTTATGATAAGTATTATAAAATGATTGTTACCTGAATGTCTGTTCTTTCTTGGACCCATCTGGCAAGTTGTTCTGCAGCAAAGCCTACCCTGTCAACAACAAAGAACTTCATGTAATCACAAGGCAGATTTAATTGACATAATGGGCAATTCTGAGAAATAACTTTTTGCTAAATGAAAAAAGCAAATTTTTATTGATATGTTGGTCAGGAAGTGCAACAAGTAACAAGAGCTGTCAGAGGAGACAGCGCGCTCGACTATTCGAATCATTTGAAACGAATGCAATTTGAACAATAAAACAATAACAACTATGGCCATACATTCATGTGCAATCAGGAAAAATATTAACAAATGGTAAGGGAGTAATTCATTTCAAATAACAGAAATAATTCCTTAATGTACCATAAATATTAAACTGAATAGGTGAATAACTATGAAATATTTCTGGATTTGTTAGAAAACTTGTTAGTAATTTTTTTATTAGAGATATTTACTTTTAGTTCAATAACAATCACTTCAGTAATGTTACAGAAAAAGAACTGAAATGAAAATATAATGGAAGTTTGAAGTTGATATCTTAAGTATTTGCAAAGTTATCGATGAAGTGCACTTAAGTGAAAATATAAGTGAAAAAAGGAACAGTGGAAAAAGGGGCATAACTTGTAGAGTAATTGTATTACAGTTATGGGTCTTGTTGGTAATGATGTGGATTTTGATGGTGAAAAAATATTCAAAGTTTCAATGAAATATCGAATAGTCGAGGTAAAAACTAAATGCAAAAGGGGCATAACTTACAGAAATATTTCCAATAGAGATATGGATCTTGTTGATAATGATTAAGAAACTGGTGGCAAACATATATTCCAAGTTTCAAAGCAATATCTCCTGTTGTTTCAAAATTATGGGACAATTGCATAAGTGAAAAAGGGGCATTACTTGAAAAATATTGGTAGCAGAGTTATGGGTGTTGTTGATAATGACCTAGATTTTGATGGTGAATATATTTTCCAGGTTTCAAGGTGATAGCTCAAGTAGTTTTATAGTTAAGGGCAAAGTGTATATTTTGCTTAATGCAAAATTTAAGTGAAAAAGGGGCATAATTTGAAAAATATTGGAAGCAGGGTTATGGGTCTTGTTGGTTATGATGTAGATTTGATGGTGAAACTATATTTCAAGTTTCAAGGCAATATCTCAAGTAGTTTTAAAGTTATGGGCAAAATGCATATTTTGCTTAACACAAAATATAAGAAACAAGAGGGTCCATAGGACCCTGGGTCGCTCACCTGTCAACAACTGCTCAATGGTCGCAAGAGTTGGGTGCAAGTTTGGTAAAATCAAGTCAAAAATTTAAAAAAAAATTAAGCTGCTATTGTGGAGAAAATATAACTAGATGATGCTCTATACCAAATATCTAAGCTCTAGGCCTTACGGTTTCAGAGAAGAAGATTTTTAAAGATTTACTATATAACACTATGTAATAAAACTAGTGACCTCCGGGGCGGGGCCATTTTCGACCCCAGGAGAATAACTTGAACAACTTTTGTAGAGGACCACTACATGATGACACACACCAAATACCAAGGTTCTAGGCCTTGTGGTTTTAGAGAAGAAGATTTTTTAAAGTTTTCCCTATATAAGTCTATGTAAAACAAGTGACCCCTGGGGCGGGGCCATTTTTGACCCCAGGGGGATAGTTTGAACAATTTTGGTAGAGGACCACTAGATGATGCTGTATATCAAATATTAAGTCTCTAGGCCTTGTGGTTTTAAAGAAAAAGATTTTCATGTTTTTCCTATATAACTATATGTAAACCAAGAAGACCCTAGGGCGTGGCCGATTTTTGCCCAGGGGACATAATTTGAACAAATTTAGTAGACATTCATTAGACAATGCTACTTACCAAATATCTAAGCTGTACGCATTGTGGTTTGTGAGAAGAAGATTTTTAATGATTTCCTATATAAGTCTATGCAAAATGAAGTGACCCCTGGGGCGGGGCCAATTTTGATCCCAGGGAAAAAATTTGAACAATCTTTGTAGAGTTACACTAGAGGGTGCTTAATGCCAAATATCGAAGCTCTAGGCCTTGTGGTTTCAGAGAAGAAGATTTTTAAAGTTTTTCCTTTAGGTTGCCATGGCAACCAGAGTTCTGCATGGAATTGATTTCTTTGAACAAATTTGGAAGAGCTTCATGCAAGGAACATCCGTGGCAAGTTTCATCAACTTTGGCCCAGGGGTTTAAGAGGAGATGTCGTTTAAAGTAAAAAGTAAAAGTTTACGGACGACGGACGGACGGACGCCGGACAAATTGCGATCACAAAAGCTCACCTTGTCACTACGTGACAGGTGAGCTAAAAAGGGTCATAACTTGAAATATATTGACAGCAAAGTTATGGGTCTTGTTGGTTATGATGTAGAATTTGATGGTGAATATATATTCCAAGTTTCAAGTTTATATCTCAAGTAGCTTATAAGTTATGGACCAAAGTGCATATTTTCCTTAACGCAAAATTTAATTGAAAAAGGGGCATAACTTGAAAAATATTTGTAGCAGAGTTATCGGTGTTATTGGTAATGATGTAGAATTTGATGGTAAATATATATTTCAAGTTGATGTCATAAGTAGTTTTCAAGTTATGGACCAAAGTGCATTTTTTGTTTAACAGACGCCCACACCGGGGCGAGTAGGATAGCTCCCCTATTCTTTGAAAAGTCGAGCTAAAAATGTGTAGCTTATGCAGTTTGTATGTGGGACCAAAATAGTGCATGATCTTTAACCAAGTAGGACAGTTATGTTGATAAAAGTGTGTAGAATAGCGCAATATATTTTTTCTGTCAAGCTAAACAAGCCCACTCAGTTTTCAACTGTACATATCTGACTCTGATGTTTTAAACTTTTTCTTAAATGAACATACCTGTGAATATCCATTGTATCAGCTTTCTTTGGCTTGCCTTTTGGTGGAAAGTGCATGAATACTGGTGCAGTGCTAAGCTTTAGCTGTAACAAAAACAACTTTTTATGAATTGAAAGAACAATATTTCACCATCTTACTAAAAAAAGTTGAATCGGAGTAAAACTGTTCAATTACAAAATCATAATGTTCCTTATTATTTGAATGCATCAGTTGCAATAAACACAAGTTTTACTGCAGTTTATCTGATGTATAGTGTCTTCGTATTCTGTCAGGATAATAGATTATCGAAGATTTTCATTCATTAGTCATATACTGCAATTAACTCTTTACTCCAAATATATGGGTTTTATTCTATGAGCATATCCCTGCTGTCGGATCAGGATCTGCACTGTTTTTTGTCAGGAACAAGCTCAACCAAAAAGCAAACAGTGATGATCAGAAGGCATGGATGTGCCAGCCGATCTGATCCTAAACTGATCACACATGCGATAAAGGTTTTATCAATGGAGTAAAGGGTTAAATAAGAGCTGGTTTTAAAGTGAAGAAAACTGACCTGTTGAAATACATCAGAACCTTCGTCAAAGTCGACCATGGCAAAGAATAGCTTGTTAGAAAACTGCTGGGAGTATCTCCAGGAGTTGGCCACAATGGTGAACTCATCATTAGCCTGTCTAAAATAATAAGGAAAATAATAATTAAGACACCATATAGAATTTCCTATTAAATAATTAAATCTGACTAGATCAATATTTCATGCACATGCAGTGTTTTTTTTATGCCAAATATTCGGAGAAATTGGACCCCATTCCCCCCTCAAAATAGTATATATTTTTCCCCCACGTCCAATAAAAAATTTCCCCTTTGCCGGAGTCTGTCAGGGACCGTTCGATTTAGTCCACTAATGTGTAATAGCGTGATAGTGAAGAAGATAAATTTTTTTTTCTGATGCAAGAAAATTCAACTCTGAGAAATGTGCGGCTAGATTTCACTTGGTTGTTACAGTGTTTACAAAGCAAAAGATCAGTGAATACTTTGATTTTTGTGTTTTGTGAAATATTTCCCCTTTCCTTAATTCGCGTCGCAATTTTCCCCCACAAAAGGGCTGCGACCCCCTTCCCCCAAAATAGAAAAAAAAACACTGACATGCCTCAAATGAACTTCCATTTCACAAATTGTATAAATAATGCTAGGTATAATATCAAGTGTTGTGATTTCAAGCATTTTCTAGAATGCAAAATACATAATGCATGAGTTTACGTTTTTCAGTTTCATGGGTAAGTTACAAATGTATGTCTACAGCTTAAGGATCTTGAATAACTTATCTGGTGAGTGAGAAGTCTTCAAAGAATCTCACTAAGCCCTGTCCTCGAACAGACAGAACATGACTTACTTGCAAACAGAACACTGCCTTTGGGGCTGTAGAGCTGTCAACATGAGAATCACAGAATAATTTCGTGGTACTCCCTTCACATACTGCTTGAACTTTTCACCATTCATGCGTATGACAGACTTCTTGCTGTTCCATTCAACCATTTGTTGTACATTAGCAGCCAATGGATCCTGAAAATAGAATTGTTTGAGCTATAGCATTTAGTAAAATTTTAGTAATATAAAAAATCTGAATCTATAAAATAATTAGAGAAAAAATTGTCTAAGTTATAACAATGAAGAAAGGGACGAAATAGGGTCATCAGAAACATTTCTTAACCCTTTATTCCATAGATAAACCATTTTTGCATGGGTTAACAGTGTAGATTCAGAACAGCCAGCACAATCGTGCTGTCTGACCACTGATCAAGATCTACACAGTTTGCATTTAGATTAATTTGATTCATTAAATTATTTCTGATCAATATGCAACCAGTGCAGGTCTAGCATTGTTTGGGTATTCACCCTGATGTAATTCCCAGCTGGGAGCGAACCAACTACTCCAGTGGGACACACATCCAGGCACTAACCAACAAACTGTTGCTTTACTAAGTACACTATAACCTCGTCCCTGAAAAGCTAGCTCAACAGCCAGGCTGTTGGAAGTGACCTTATGCTGCTGTCACAACACTCTGTCCTCCATCTTTCGGAGCCTAGGCATTAACTGCAAAGACCCTTTGACTGCATTTTCTACCCTGAACCAGCTCCAATCACAATCACATCCTTGGGTACTTCTGACACCAATGAGGTAATTTCCACACGGGGGTGAACCAGTTACCCACCTATCCAGGCACTAACTTTAGAAACTGTTCTTAACTTGTTAAGCAGTTGGTTAATGTTTCTATGTCTCTGAAAAGCTAGTTTAACAATTACAGCAAACTAGCTTAACATATGCCTCTTTCTCATATTTTCGGGGTTTCCCATATTTTCGTGACGTCATCAAATGTCATATGCGCGCGCGCACAATCTGTCCAGTCATCCGAAATACTATTCAATATTTTATAACCACTTTATCTTCGTGTTTATCAGACATCTTGAAATATATTTGCTAAAATAAAGAACAGATACTTACTTTACTCCAAAACATCTATTTTTTTTTCTTAAAATCCAAGTAATATAAAAAACAACCGAAAATATTTACTTGAGTTGTTTTCCCTCCCTTTATGGTTGGAGGAGAGTTTTTTCCCTTGCGTAATTTGCAAAAATCTGTGTCGTCTCAGAGCTTTAAGTGTATGCAATGCTATATTAATACCATAGCAGGTTGAAGGTCACAATTCAATTGAAAATCAATTATGAACGTCTCGTGTAAGCAAAAGGGTTGTCAAATAGCACCAATCCAAATGTTACCAGGCAATAAGTAGAGTTTTAGAGACTAACTTCCAAGGTCAAGTTAAGTTTCTAACTTTTTATAGACTGTTGCACTCCAGTATCATTAAAAAAGCATAAAACTTTGCTTTATTATAATAGTCAAAAACATTTTAGTAAGTAAAAAACAATTTCTCTGTTCGACTGCTTTTCGGTTTCATGCCCAAAACTAAACAAAACCTGTTAAAATTTTAGACATTTTCTCACAATATGTCAGGATCAAATTGTTCTCGATGTTTCTAGTGAACAAAATCGAATCATGTGGGTTTCTCATGGTTATAATTAACATCCAATCGAAAGTCCCGAAAATATGAGAAAGCGTCTGTGAGATTCAGAGGGTCGATATCTGTTGCAAATGGCGGTAGTAAATGTGGTAAATAGTGACGACTTCAAAATTTTTGGCTTTTAATTCGGTCAAACACAAGTGACTGCAGTTGGTGAACTAGATGTTTTTTGTGAAAAACGCATGTCTCCCCCCTGCGCCGCGCCCAGACCCCTGTGACCTTGACCTTTGACCTACTGATCCCATAATCAATAGGGTTCTTCTACTCAATAAGGGCTATTACCCTATTTAGTTTGAATGCTCTGGGTCAAGTGGTACTCCAGTAATTGACCGGACACGGTTTTTACTCTTCGGGGCCCCTGTGACCTTGACCTTTGACCTACTGACCCCAAAATCAATAGGTGTCCTCTACTCAATAAGGACATCCATCGTATGAAGTTTGAATGGTCTGGGTAAAATAGAACTCCTATTATTGAATGGAAACGGTTTTCACTCCAGGCCCCTGTGACCTTGACCTTTGACCCCAAAATCAATAGGGTTCTTCTAATCAAAAAGGGCTATCACCCTATGAATTTTGAAGGCTGTGGGTCAAATGATACTCCAGTTTTTGAGCGGAAACGGTTTTCACTTTTCAAGCCCCTGTGACCTTGACCTTTGACCTACTGACCCCAAAATCAAAAGGGTTCTTCTACTCTATAATGGCAATCAACCTATGAAGTTTGAAGTCCCTGGGTCAAAGGGTACTCAAGTTATGGAGCCGAAACAGTTTTCACTCTTCGGGCCCCTGTGACCTTGACCTTTGACCTACTGACATCAAAATCAATAGGGTTCTTCTACTCAATAAGGGCTGTCATCCTATGAAGTTTGAAGGCTCTGGGTCAAAGGGTACTCGAATTATTGAGCGGAAACAGTTTTCACTCTTCGGGCCCCTTTGACCTTGACCTTTGACCTACTGACCCCAAAATCAGTAGGGTTCTTCTACTCAATAAGGGCTATCACCCTATGAAGTTTGAAGGCTCTGGGTCAAAGGGTACTCAAATTATTGAGCGGAAACGGTTTTCACTCTTCGGGTCACTGTGACCTTGACCTTTGACCTACTGACCCCAAAATCAATAGGGTTCTTCTACTCAATACGGGCTGTCATCCTATGAAGTTTGAAGGCTCTGGGTCAAAGGTACTTGAGTTATTGAGCGGAAAGGGTTTTCACTCTTCGGGTCACTCTGACCTTGACCTTTGACCTACTGACCCCAAAAATCAATAGGGTTCTTCTACTCAATAAGGGCTATCACCCTATGAAGTTTGAAGGCTCTGGGTCAAAGGGTACTCGAGTTATTGAGCGGAAACGAAGTGTGACAGACGGAGTGACGGACAGGGCAAAAACAATATGTCTCCCACAGAGGGGGGGGAGACATAATAAAACATAAACATTTAAAATACAATTATTAAGAGCGCCAGTGTAAAATTCGTCTGTTAAACCCCCGAAATTATGGACGAACGGCATAATAGTGAGGCAGTTGGAAGTGACCTTATGCTGCCGTCACTAAGGCCCCAAACCTGGACAGTCCTTTGCTGACATTTGCCAAGTAAATTAGAAATTTTTTGCATAAGCGGGGAGGGAGAAATGTAGTAGATCGTATCTGGTGGCCTGAATAGTTCAGTTGGTAGACTGTCAGAACCCTTTGCTGGAGGTCAGTCCTGGTTGAAGCTCTTCTTTCCAACCCTTAACTGCCAGAGGACAAACCAACCTATCCAGGTACTAGGAGACTAGCTTAACTGTTCGAGCAGTCAGTATACTTGAACTACGTCGCTGAAAAGCTAACCGAACAGATAGGTTGAAAGTGTCCCTGTCGACACAAAATAACACTAACTACCGGATTTTCTGCACATTTTCCAACAACGCCTAACTTTTAAAATACCATTGATTATCATTTTAATGAAACAATATTAAATATGCATATTGCAACCTCTTTTTTCTTTTGAGCCAAACATGTCAGGCTAAGAAGAGCAAAAAATGTTAAAAATATGACGGATCTCAACATCTTGGACTCCATCTTGCCGTTCTACTTCCGGCTACGTGTGTTGTGATCTGATTGGACGAATTGAGATGCTCGCTAAATTCTGGATATTTCGTTACGTACCGGACAAGTATGCTCTTTCAGGTGTAAGACCGACTTCCCTATATAAATTATAGTAAACATGACATGTTTCAAAAGGCTAGCAATCATAGCTGGTACAATTTGAATAAGGGCTAACTTACATGCTTTTGAAGCTAAGTGTTTCTATTGTCCATTTCCAGCAAGAAAAGTAGGGTCATGTATCGATTAACAGAGATTTGAAACCGGTGGTCTGTTTTATTCACTTCTGTGTGAACTTCAAGATTGTTTTACATATGCCATCCTATAAAACCAGGGCCTTTTTTATATACTGCATTTCCAAGTAATTAGCCTTTCATTAGTCTTGGGACTTAAATAAAACCGCGAAAGCGAGAGAAGAATATAAAGCGGAAAACATAACAAGTCATTTTTCAAAAGAAAGGCGGAGACACGATAGGATGTTTTTAGTAAAATAGAATTTTTTTCATGTTTTAATGTGTCCATTTTAGGTAAAAGAAAACGCAATATTTATAATAATTATTATGCATATTCTGTATAAAAGTGTGGATCACCTACTGTCCTACATGTATAATTCATACAAAGCTTCTTCTTACAAGACATTGACAAGATGCAGGCTTTGGAGAACCAGTGGGACATGGAATTTAACCACTAGGTGTTAAGTTTTACACATTACTATTCTTACCCTTACCTCGCACACGTGAATGATACTTAAAGAATTAAACGAAACAGTATACCTCTTCTTGATAATGTGCCGTTTTGCCTAATGTCCTCGTGGCGTTTGAAAAAAATACACGGAATTGGGTTGTGGCATTTTATCTCTTAGCAGAATGAATTAGATGTTCATTTTGCTAATCTGCAATTCTGATAACATTGCGAATTTAATAATAGTATATTCTAAAAACTAGAAATACTACAAAACCAATTGAATTTAAGTAAAATATTCCTTTTAATATTAGATACATCTTTTTTGCCTTCGTACACAGAGACAGGAAGGGATTAAATAGCGAAGACGCGAAGGGATCGCCATCGTCCCTTTTCTGCTATATACGTCAGCGTCCCTTCTTTTCTTTGTGATTAAGGACAAAAGGACAGAGACAAAGACGCGAACGGCATGACAAAGAAGCAAAGAGATGATGGCAAAAAAAACAATAATACGAGTACAACTTCGCTATTTTGCAATCGCTCCTTCGCCATCGCCCGTTAATTCGCGTCTTTATAAGGTCAAAGACACGATGACCTTTACCGAACGCCGTACCAAAATATTGTAATCAGTAACAATCTTAGATAGTTTTATGATTTTTAAATGACGTCAACTATTTGTGTATGTAAGTAATACGCATGTTTTCAGTATTACTGATAAGCATCGGGCTTTCATTTTCCCATGCGGAACCTCCACCATCTGAAAGTTGTAATGAGCTACACTGCGTCTCAGGTTACAAGAAACTCCTTGGAACTTTTACTATTACGCTAGTGAAAATATTGTTATAGATCGCTGGGTTAAAAGGTATACAGATTGGAAGTTCTGCAAATATCTCTGGGAGTACATGTACACAGTTTAATAGTTTACGCCAGATAGTGTTATTAGTTATGAATAACTCATTGGATGTTTTGCTATTTTGTGTTGCCAGAAAACGATAGAACACATACAGTTCGGATTTAGCAGACATCTTGCAGAAGGTAAGCGGATAGAGTAAAATATAATATTTGATCAATTATTGAAAATTAAGCGATTTTCTGTTTGTTTTGATGTGATTTATTTGATCCTGTAAAGCATACGAATTCTGCAGGCAGGAACGCGTATACATGTACGATAGAAACTCGGGTAAATGCTTCCTATACAGAATGCCATTATCTGCAAAGATGATTTATGACAGAAAGCATCTGGCAACGATTATAATAAACGTATGTTCAGTTTGGAGATAAGTAAACAATATAAGCTGTTGCTTAAACTTCTATAGAAAAACTGCATCACACCTAACAAATCTAGATATGAAGTCGAAATTTTATTATGGGATGATGAAGGTGGTTCCATGTATTACTTTGTTATTACATAGCCTTTCCAGAAAATATACTGATCTCACCGTGGTCAAACAATTTTTACTCTCATATTAACCCTTTCCTTAACAATTTAGCCCCTGGTCAAAATACCCTTCACAGAAATTTGCTCATGGGAATCTACAATGTTTACTCGTGATTCAGTTACTAAATTTCTGTAAAACACAATGACTGGACATACACTTTACAACTTTTCTAAGTATACACCTGCGTACTGGGGCATTACTGGCTTGGTAACTGAGCTATTGCTCTTAAACTTTCAATAAAAATGCAATAAATACTAACTTGATTTATTAGAAAAATTGGTAGAACTTAACAGGCATATTGGAAAACTAAAAGATAGGCGACTAAATTTTATGCATTCAAACTGATTTGCCCCAAAATCGGGTTGGACTGTAAACAGTTATGAAATATTAGGATTAGAATGAAATGAATTTAATTTAAAAGAAATAGAAGAATAGCATATTTCTAGGTTCCAAATGTTCATTTATATGTACACGTAATTCGTTTATTAACTTGAACATCCGCTTTATTAACTGATTTTGTGAATTTGTATTCTGTGAGTGTCAGTATTCAAAATGATTTTGAGCAGTCAGTTGTATGTCATTTTGAATGATGTTTTACTAATAAATCAGTTGGTATCCATTGGATGGTTTATTAAAAGTTTTATGGCGATAGCCCAAAAATCAAGCCAGTAATGCCCCAGTACGAAGGTGTATACTTAGAAAAGTTGTTAAGTGTACTAACATTGAAAGAAATTTAGTCCGCGACAGAATCTTGTAAGATGCATGACTTGGAGGGCGGGTTGCTTAGATAGTCCTAGCCCAATTAAATGAAGAGTATAACGTACAAAGTTTTAATTAATATGCTAAAGATGACGGGATACTCAACTACAGATCATAAGTGCCAGTGGCAGTCTGTTCTACGACACTCAATGTTTTAGCTAGGGAAATTGTTTTCGGTAAACAATTTGTGAGATCTTTTCACTTACTAATTTTTAAAAGTATTTACTAAAGTATTATACAATATTGATTGTCGTTTTATTTATTTTCAGATTAAATAATATGGGTAAAGGACGAACATCAGACTTCACGGAGTCGGGGTTCCAGCCGGCAGGGATATACGGCTGGAGGAAACAGTGCTTATACGCCACTATACTGTTTATATTGATAATTGTTATAATGAATCTCGCCCTAACAGCATGGATCCTGCGAGTTCTTAATTTTAATATTGTAAGTACATGTAACACGATATTTTTCTAGCAAAAAGATAAAAGCATTCCGACTCGGGATTCCTTCCACAACTACATACACACTACCACCACTACCACCAGCAGCAGCACCACCATTATAACTACCTCCACCACCACCACAATCGCTACCACCTCCGCCACTTATACCACCACCACCACTACAACTTACACAAACACTACTAACACCACCACTATTGCCTCCAACACCTCCACTAAAACATCTACCAATACCACCACCACCACACCACCATAACCGCAACCATCACCACCACCACCAACCCTTCACCTTCACAAACACCAACGCTACCACCACCACCGCCGCCGCCGTTACCACCACCATCAACCCTTCACATTCACAAACACCAACGCTACCACCATCACCGCCGCCGCCGTTACCACCACCACCACAACAACCACCACCGCCACCATTTCACCGCCTCTGCCACGACCACTTCCACCAACAGCGCCATCGTATTTTCTAAAGTAACATGATCACCGATTGTGATGTAAAGAAATATTTCGAATATACTTGTCTTTTCGAACTTTTCTTTGTAATTTACAAGTTGAGAACGAAATGCAACGAAATGCAGCAATATGCAAAAATCATGTTATACACATTAGTACGGATATTTACCCCCCTTTGTTTTCTAAAGGTCTTAATCTTGTTAAGGTACTTCATACTTCCAGATGGTACAGCTGTACTAATGATGAGCTGTGAAAATTAAATTATCATTTTTCCAACAATTTTCAAACAAACTGTTATTATATTGTTACAAACAGATGAATATTGATAATAACAGGAGACAATTGTTGAAAAAATGAATTTTGTTAGATAAGTATTAAAATGTGGTACCTGCTATGTTGTCTAATCCGGGTGTCAAAATAAAGCATTTTCCACACAAATAAATCCAAAACAAATAATTATAATATCCAGTTCAATGTTCCCTCTAGGGCCAACCAGTGTTACTTTTTCAAAATAACTTTTAAAACATTGACTATAATGAATATCAAAACACTGCACAAATACCATCACACAAGATTTACATTGTTATACATGTAGAGATTAAACTGTCCTACAGGTAAACACAAGTGAGCATGATTTGCTTGCTTTTTGCATGGGTGAGTGACCTCATGGGACAAAGGATGATATGTTTGGATTTTGATTTATAAGAGCAATATTTTCAAGTTATTTTGAAAAAGTAACACTGGTTGACCCTAGATGGAACATTGAACTGGATATTGTAATTAATTATATTTGATATATTTGAGCGGAAAGTGCTTTATTTTGACACCCGGATTAGACAACATAGCAGGTACCACATTTTATTACTTTTCTAACAAAATTCTTTTTTTTTCAACAATTGTCTCCTGTTATTATCAATATTCATCTGTTTGTAACAATATAAAAACAGTTTGTTTGGAAATAGTTGAAAAAATGATAATTTAATTTTCACAGCCCATCATTAGTACAGCTGTACTATCTGGAAGTATGAATTACCTTAACAAGATTCATTTATAGAGGATTATTTGATGAGACACGGGTCGCTATTGTGAGATAGGTCAAACAAATTCATGAAACGAAATGATGCATTACGCACGAAAGCCAGGAATCAGAAGCTTAAAAAACCAACAGCAGTAGAACAATGGGAACGTTTTATACTTCTTTGAACTTTAATCAGATTGAACAGTTTTTTTGTCTTGTTTTAGGAAGGACTTAACTTTGGTAAGATATCCATATCAAGTAACGTCATCAAACTGGGTGGAAGAACCGAAATTTTGAAGACACTAATAGCTTCAAATATTTTAGCCAAACAGGTATTTATTAGAATTTCTTATTACAACTTATAAAAATCATGCAGAGTTTAACTATATTTGCAAAATTATATAATCATTATCGGCTTAAATAAAATTTAGACCAGCTTCAAGCACATAATATTAGACATTATATTCACATATCCTAGATACGAGGTTCGATAAATTTTGGCACACAATAAATTTCATTTACGCTAATTACAGTACATTATAACAACATTAAAAATGAAAATTAAAAGACACGTAATGATATAGTATGGTTAGATAATAATGTTTCGTGTTTGTTTGTTTTTTTTTTTCAGATGGACCCTTTGAATATAGCATCTAGAAAAGACATATACTTGAAATCAAACTATCCAGAAAATAGGAATAGTTTTCATATTGGTGAGTGTCATTTCAAATGAAATAATTACGTTTTACTACACGATTAAACTATTAATTCGAAACAATACCTAAAGCATGATCTTACTAAGGTTTAACCATATAACAGATTAGTGAATCACTTGAAATTTGCCAGTTCAAGATCCCCGGTTATTTGATAAATTGTTTTCAATCTCCTTTGAACCAATCGATTAATTAGAAAAGCTCCGGCATGATAGATCACTTGCAGCAAGGAAAGGTTTGACTGAAGCTTTGGTGTTGATTCCACATCTGTTCCTTGCCGATACGCTACTGTCAGTGACTTGCAGAGAGTTCTTTTGTAGTGGTAATTAAATTAGGTAAATGAACACCGTAATGGTTAATGTTTATACATGAAGATAATACCTATGTTGTTTGCTAGAAGGAAAAGTAACTCCGACAGACTTAGCTCTCAAAACCATGGTTTGTGGGATCAGAATAGAAAAAGACGAGAATAAAGTGAGCCAGGCCGGCTGTAATTGAGTTTCCAGTGTTTTTGAAAAGTTTTCATTGTTGGCTACAGTCCATCTCTTTGATTAATGCGCCCGCAAGCGGGAGGTCGAAGGTCTCACTGACGTGGCCTGTTGGCGAGCATCAAGTTTAATAAGGAATGACCTGCTGTGGGCCTGGCTGCTGGGTGCATAACTGATGTGTGCCTGGCTGCCTGATGCCTGGCTGCTGTGTGCCTGGCTGCCTGATGCCTAGCTGCTGCGTGTCTGGCTGCCTGATGCCTGACTGCTGTGTACCTGGCTGCCTGATGTCTGGCTGCTGTGTGCCTGGCTGCTGTGTGCCTGGCTGCCTGATGCCTAGCTGCTGTGTACCTGGCTTCTGTGTGTCTGGCAGCCTGATGCCTGGCTGCTGCGTGCCTGGCTGCTGCGTGCCTGGCTGCCTGATGCCTGACTGCTGTGTACCTGGCTGCCTGATGCCTGACTGCTGTGTACCTGGCTGCCTGATGCCTGGCTGCTGTGTATCTGGCTGCCTGATTCCTGGCTGTTGTGCGCCTGGCTGCTGCGTGCCTGGCTGCTGTGTGCCTGGCTGCCTGATGCCTGGCTGCTGGGTGCCTGGCTGCTGTGTGCCTGGCTGCCTGCCTGGCTGCTGGGTGCCTGGCTGCTGTGTGCCTGGCTGCTGGGTGCCTGGCTGCTGTGTGCCTGGCTGCCTGATGCCTGGCTGCTGGGTGCCTGGCTGCTGTGTGCCTGGCTGCTGGGTGCCTGGCTGCTGTGTGCCTGGCTGCCTGATGCCTGGCTGCTGGGTGCCTGGCTGCTGTGTGCCTGGCTGCTGTGTGCCTAGCTGCTGGGTGCCTGGCTGCTGTGTGCCTGGCTGTTGGGTGCCTGGCTGCTGGGTGCCTGGCTGCTGGGTGCCTGGCTGCCTGATACCTGGCTGCTGGGTGCCTGGCTTCTGGGTGCCTGGCTGCTGTGCCTGGCTGCCTGATGCCTGACTGCTGCGTGCCTGGCTGCCTGATGCCTAGCTGCTGTGTGCCTGGCTGCTGTGTGCCTGGCTGCCTGATGCCTGGATGCTATGAGTGGTCTCCATTGACTATTATTCAGTCATGTATGATTCAGATGGGTCTGTGTTAGTTATAATAGGTTTCCAACTTTCCATGGTTTGTTACAATCATGAATGGTTCCCTTGTGTTTTAGCAGTAAATGAAATTGCCCGTGGGTTCGTTTCGGTAATGATATGATTTCATGAATTTGTGTCACCTTTCGGGCTTGACAAATATTTATAGGTTCGTTGTATTAATGAATTAAGCAATTCAAACAAAGTTGCCGTGGTCACATGAGATACAATAAGTTAAAGTTTGAAACAATGATTTGAATTTGAAGCGATGAGTTAAGGTTTAACACAATGAGTTAAGGTTTGAAACAATGAGCTTAAGCTAAAGTTTGAAATAATGAGTTACAGTTTGACACAATTAGTAATAGTTTGAAATAATAAGTATAAGTTCGAAACAATGAGTCTAGTTAGACGCAATGATTTAAAGTTTGAATTAATGAGTTAAAGGTTAAAACAATGAGTTCGACACAAAGTGTTAAAGTTTAAAACAATGAGCTTAAGTTTGGGGTATCTGCAAATAGTTATTTGTGTGTGTTTTCAGGCGAAGAAAAGATCGAAGCATCATGCGAGTCTTTTGAAATTCGTGATTTAACAGGCAAAAGTAGATTCAAAGTAGACGGGAAAGGTGTGACTTACGGATCCGATGAAGTCACTTACAATGGTAATTCTATTTTAGTCACGTATTTTTCAAATAAAACATTTAAATTGGAGGTGAAGTTTCTTATTATCATAATTAGGAATGAAAATGAACTATCAAAACATTTAGCAACTGATTTCATGTTCGATGCATGGAGTCAGGTCTATTCTACTGCTTAGATCTTATGAACCGGGAGCTGCGGGGGAAATTCCACGGTGCCCAGTACGCTCAATTGTCAGCCATCCCGCTCAAATGAGAAAAACATTACATATATGTCTCAAGATTTTTTTCTGCTTTATGAAATATTTTTTACAAGAACACTAAATAACTACGTAAATGTTCGTTCGGTTTGAACGCCAAACTTATATTCAACTTTTATTCAAGCTTACCTTTACATTTATTTTATTTACAGGAAGAGCGATACTAAATGGTTCCATAGAAACCCCCAATATACGTGGCCCACACAAAGGATCTCTCAGGTTGGAATTGTTGTTACATTCATATAATGATATATTTAAACTGAAAGGGATAACGATTGCTGAAAATATTTCGACAAAGAACCATTAATGTCATTATACTGTAGTTATGTAAGTGAGTGTCTGGAAGACGATCTGGTCACAAGATTATAAAACTTATAATGAAAACCAGTCTCAAATCTCAAGGAACTGATTGGCTGTAATGGAGACTTGTCTTCATTTCAACCAATCAGATCCTTAAGATTTGAGACAGGTTTCAAATCTTAGTTTTATAATCTTCAACACTGGTATATATATCATTATCATATTCATAAGACCGAACCGCGACCCCGGCTGTCCGAACCGCGACCCCGGCTGTCCGAACCGCGACCCCGGCTGTCCGAACCGCGACCAAAGTTGTCCATTAGAGACAGAGCGTTTCTTCAGTTTAAAATATTAATCCACCTCCAACAACAACAACAAATAATATAATCATAAAAAAGTAGCGATGTCAACGGATATCTGAATATCCGGATATCCGTTCGGATCATCGGATATCCGGATCGAATTTGGCATCCGGATATTCGTCTATAAAAGCTTTTTTTTACATTACTTTTATTTAGCTAAATGATCTTTCTGTTGTCAGTATGCATTTTAGCATAAGCATGTTAAACGGGTTATCGAGAGGTGATAAAACCCTGTAAATTTGGGCTTCACATGTTTATAAATGTTTTGAAGTATGACAGTATATATAAGAACTTGCTAATTAATAATCAACGTTTGAAGTTTATCCATTTTAAGTAAAGAAAATTATCTTTAATTTTGTTTGATCGGTTTTATTTAGAAGAGATAGAGCTATAAATATGTAGACAACATGTTTGGCGTTCATACGTAAATCAATTACTCCCGTTTAATTATGTCAGTTTGGTTCTATTTTTTAAATTATTGATTAATTCGTTTTTAATTGATCTCGCCATATTGATTTAATAACATCAACGTTATTAACATATAATTTGTCATGCCTTCTTTTCTATTGTTCGCTGTTTGTGAATTAAAATGATGATGAAAAAAACCACAGGGATATATATAGTTCATTCACACAGCATTTAACCATTTTATTTCCCAACTTTTTGCCAGATTTATTTAACAACTGAAAAAGAACAAACGCAGGCGCGCACAGAGGTCGCAGTGCGAACGCTGTGGTTATCGGTGGCGCTTGCACGGAGATCGCACGGCGTTGTCGGAGATGTCACTGCGTATTTACAGCGCTTTATGGCGCGTCTACGGCGCTTTTACGGAGTGTTAATTGTTTCAATGCGCTCTTTCAACGACTGTTCGGAGCTGTCACGGCGATCAATGCGATCAATGCGCTCCCAGTGCGCTTCTACCGCGTTGTCACAGCAATTATTGCGCTCCCAGTGCGCTTCTACCGCGTTGTCACAGCGATTATTGCGCTCCCAATAAGCTTCTTCTACGTTCATTGACGTTTATATGACAAACATAATGTACAAGATTGGCAAATAAACATTCATTTCACCATGACTGAAGTACAGCAGCAAGTCGGGCTATTGCTGACCTACATGCATGTCAAGCAAACATACCAAGATGAAGACGTTTTGCATATGATTGTAATACGACGAAAGAGGAGAGTCTTTTTGCAGGCATAGTCTTACCTGCTCAAGAACTAACAAGCAAATGATGAAGATTCGTGATACACTTCGTTTTAAAGTTAGATCGTCATCAACACGCTGTCAGTGCAGCGTGAGCGACGTGAAAGCGCAGTGCACGCAGTAGAAGCGCCGTAAGAACGCCCTGACAGCGCATTGCACGCAGTGAAGGCGCCGTAAGAGCGCAGGCAATCGCCAAACAGAACTCCGTAGGGACGCGATAGAACGGCATGTAAACTCCGAAGCAACGCCATGGTCGCAGTGAGGACGCCGTGCAGTCTCCATCTTCACGATAAAAGTCAGATTTTTCTTGCGATCTCACGGCGTTCCGGAAAATTAAACAACGCCGCGGCAACGCAGTGGAAACGCGCTGTAGTGTGACAGGGCCTTTAATAAACAATTGAGTTTGTAACATAAAACATTCAAATTAATCAAGTCAAGTCAAGTCAAAGTTCTTTTATTGGCATAAACATTATACATGTTTTTTGCCATCATTTGACGGCGGTTTACAACATAAACATATACATAGAGAAAAGTATGTTAACAAAGGAATGTTGCGAAAAAAAAAGACATATATTTTCTATATCAATTATCTATACAACGATAAAGCGTTACTCAATGCCTTCATATAAGGCAAAGTAAAATAGCAATAAAACTTAAATTAAATAAAGGTATCTCTTTTCTTATTTGCTAAAAAAATAAATTTAGCTAATTTGACCAACAATGATTTTTGTTTAGTTTCAAAGATTCTTTTGAACTTTTGAATTGTCGGCCAAGTATAATAATATTTCGGTAAATATGTAATTCTGAGTTCTCTGTAAAAAGGACATACGAGAATAAAATGAAATTCGTTTTCAACAGCTTTCATATTGCATCGTTTACAAATTCGTTCATTTCTGTCTATGTTTCTATATCTACCCTCTTCTACAAATAATTTATGTGAAGAACATCTTAATCGCGTCATACATTCTCTATGAGATTTGTTACTAACTGCATCTAAATATTTTTCATATTCGAAACTTGTCTTAAATAAAGAATATGTATCTAATTTACTGTATGAGCTTATCTGAGAAAACCATAATTGTACATATGTATCATGAATTCTTTGGACTATCTGATTGATAATAGTACTATTAATATTATTGCTAGTCCATACATATCCAAAACCAATTTCATTTAACATGTTTTTTACTTCTATTGTCCAAGAATTTATATATCTGTCATTATTCTATCTACACCTGCACTCTTTTCTTTTTTCAAGTGTAAAATAGCCTTTTTAACTTCATCTAAATTAAGATCGGAATCTAACTGTTCTATACTGATATCATTAATACTTTCAGATAAATCATTTTCTACGTCATTATTTATAAAAACGTCGCTATCGGAAAATAGGTCTTTAAAATATTCATAAAATTCATTGGTGCTAATATTTGTTCTATTAGAATTTTTATTTTTAAATTTCTTAATCTCCTTCCAGAACTTTTGAGGATCGTTTCTGGCTAACTCGTGAAATTTTATCTTTTTATTATTATTGTATATGTTAAAGGCTTTTTTCTTTTCTTGTTTATATCTTTTTCTACAGTTAATCATTACGTGTGTATTTGTTAATGTTTTATTTTTATAATATAACCGATTTGCAGAACAAAATTCACGCCTAGAACGTTCACAACTATTATTAAACCAAGGGCTCTTATATTTTCTATTGTAGATCTTTTGATAAGACTTATTTTTGCCAAAAATTTTAAAAGCAATATCATATAGAGACCTCGACAATATATCCATACCCATATTAACATCCACCTTATTTGTTGTGATATTATTTACATACTCTACTATAATATCAATATTTGAATTAAGTTCATTTTTAAAATCACTTATTTTTTCATTGTTCCAAACGAGCTTTTCATTGCTCAAATGAACATCGTATTGTTCGTTACAGTACTTATTAACACTAAATTTGATTTCAATAGGTGCATGAGTAGAACATGTCTGAAAATCATGTACAATAAAATCCTGTATTATAGAGAACAAATTATATGAACACAATGCATAATCTATTACACTACAACCTTTATCAGATACAAAAGTAAAACTACCTATACCTGCATCATCGCCTATTCGACCGTTTACTATTTTTATAGGACTACTATGACATAACTCTAAAAGCTTTTTACCCGATGTATTGACCGTTTGATCCATTGTAAATCTATTAGGCAAATTAAAACTGTGTTCGTAACTTTCATCATAACTTATTACATTAATATACTTTTCGAAATCAGTAACATCTAAAAAGTCATTACCCTCTCCGCACCTGGCATTTAAATCCCCCATTATCAAAACTGTAAGGTTAAGTCAGTTACGAGAATCATTGTTCCAATTCGAAAAACTAGTTAAACTTCATTGCCTGCGTCCTTACTCTGCGTCCTTACTCTGCGTCCTTAATCTGCTATGATACTTGCTCGTTTTACCATATTCAGGTTAGAGTCCGCTTCCAGCTCCATCATACTGTTCGGCAGGGATCGTGTGCAGATCGAGGCACCTGAGGGAAACGTTGATATGAAAAGTGCCCAGGACCTTATTTTTACTGCCGACAAAAGGGTATGTCTGTCAGCTTATTGTTGGTAGAAAAACCTGGTGCCAAGGTTATAAAGCTGAGATTGGAAACCAGTCTCAAATCTCAAGCATCTGATTGGCTGAAATGGCGACCAGTCGCCATTTCAGCCAATCAGATGCTTGAGATTTGAGACTGGTTTCCATACTCAGTTTTATAACCTTGGGCACTGAAATATGCATATCAGATATCGCCACACTCACAAAACACAGCCTCCCCACGCAGCGAAAAAGAAGAGAGGAAAAGAGTCAATTCAAATAAGACGCCACAAACAATTAACGACATAGAGAACCCTTGGGGTTACCGCCTTGGAACGGTCAGTGGCAAAACAAATTGCCTCTGGGGGATTTCAACCAGGTTCTAGGGTGCACCAACCTCACACTTGCCCAAACAGGTTCTCATATCACAAAACAAGTACAAGTTGTCTTGGTGAAATTCCAACTCTCCCGCCAGCTTAACAATGTTAAGCAAAAGCACACAGACATATAAAACATAAGAAGCTAATATCATTTCAAAGCCAAATGGGTGAGTTTGAATTTAAAAGTGTTGATTCTAAAATTAGTGTCTGGCAGGCGGGCGTCTATAACCTTTGCAATTTTAATATCAATCCGCGTCAGATATAGGTCGCAGGAAATCGGGGTTTGCTTTGTTGTTGTATATGTTGCAAAGAAGGAAGAATGCTATACTATATACTTTCAGACTAATTAATGTGTAATAAATTAAACCTTTCGCTAGTATAGTGTGCTCAAAATGCAGTAGTGCCGGCTTTTCTGAAACAATGTGATCATGGTGGGGTCATAATAAAGCTAAAATCAAATTCCATTTATATGAACAGAAAAGGAACTTTGAAATTCATCTAATACGACAACTACAAAAACAATCAGGCTCGGATTGACTGAATCTATTTATTGACAATTACAAAAATGCATATTATCTGGCCACGCCGCCTAGCTCTGGGTTGAGAAACAGCAAATCATAGAACTAGGATTCGGTTCATCGGATAGATATTGGTCTGCGTGCGCAACAACTGATAGCTCGGCTCGAGTCTCAGCTGTGACAATTTTTTAATGTTTTGGTCTTTAATGTTATATATTAAACAGAACCGCGACTAAACATCAGATCCAGTTGTACATACGGCAAAATATCATTGTACAGATGTAAAAGAACTCTAATTAAATCAGTAAATTTATTTTTGTTTTATTTCCAGATAATTCTGAATTCCACACAGCTTTTCCTTAGTAACATAGCGATAAGTGAAACAAACGGAAGCGGCAAGCTGTATGACGACGTATACCAGCTGTGCATGTGCAACAATGGTCGCTTATTCCTGGTAGCAGCGACCAGCCGCTGTGTTACAGAAAGACAAACTTGTTCTTAACGATTGTTGTTGTCGTTCATTTAACTTTAAGTCTATAATAAAATTTAGTCGTAACGAATAAGTTGTGAGTGACCTATGGAATACCGGTGTTTAAGCATTTATATAAAAGTGAAATATGCGTATCAGGAATGGTCAGGTGCAGAACACACAGTCTCCCCACAGTCAACAAACAGAGAGAAAAGAATGGCATCAGTAATAAAATGATCAATTCAAATTGGACGCCACAATCAATTAAAGAGAAAGAGAACCCTAGGGGTTAGCGCAATGGGACGATCACTGGCAAAACCATCTGCCACTGGGGAGTTTAAACCAGGTTCTAGAGTGCACCAACCTCACACTTGCCCCAACAGGTTCTAATGTGAACAAACAAGTACAAGTTGTTTTAGTAAGCAACATTGTCGAGTTGATGGGTGGGTTTTAGTTATTTCACAAAGACAACTTTTACTTGTTTGTTTATAAGAGAACCTTCTGGGGCACGTGTGAGGTTGATGCACCCAGGAACCTGATCTTAACCCTCCTCCCCCCCCCCCCAGCGGCAAATGGTTTTGCCACTGACCGTTCTAAGCCAATCAGATGCTTGAGATTTGAGACTGGTTTCCATGCTCAGTTTTATAACCTTGGGCACATGATTTCTTTTCCACTCTTCGTTTTGGCTGTTTTGGGAGGCTGATTCTGATATGCATATTTCACCTTTTCATTAGTATGTTTGAATTACGTTTTTCACCGAATCATCGTCCCAATCAGCCTAGCTACGTTACAATTCTCCAAAGGAAGATATCAAGTGGATACGAAACGTGAGAGATTGACGATCACAAACCAACGGATATAACTATACTAGATCCACTTCCCGCTCCGAGGCGGGGATTTAAAACCTTTTCCGGTGTTGGTATTATTTATGAGTTCGGCAGAGTGCATTTAGTGCATGTTTTCTAACAAAAAGAGTTTTAAAGTCGAAAATACGAGTCATAACGTATTCTCTTTGTTGGCAACCACAAGTAAGTTACATCAAGTAAAATTGATAGGATTTATTTTTACGCATTTTTTTTCGCCAGAAAAGGTTGTCTCTACATACCGGTTTTATATGGATGTGACTTGGGATCAAAAAAAACTAATTAAATGCCAAGTATACACAGTTACTGATATCGGACAAAGTTGCGAGTGCATTACAGGGAGTGTTGTTGAGAGATTGGTCATACAACGTTAAGGAGGTTAACATGTCCATACAGCAAGTCTCAATCGTTTCATCCGATGATAATCCCGGTCAGAAAATGTGGGCTACTTCCCGACTAACAACGATTATGTAACAAGGAAAAGTCATTTTTTGCTTCTTACGTCATTGTTCTAACGCGATATACAAAACTATTGGTGGCAAAGGATCTGACTGAACCATGTTGGCGGTATTATCAGAAGGGCCGCGTGACCCTTGAACTGAGGGGACTCACTACCAGGATTAGTAACAATGATGATTGTTACAAACTTCAGAGGGGCTTAAGAAAACCCGAAACAAGTGAAAGGTTGTAACAAACGGAAGTTTGTAACAATCATCATTGTTACAGTACTTATCCTGGTTGTGAGTCCCCTCAGTTCAAGGGTCACCCGGCCCTTCTGATTATATGTTTTCCAGTTAATTATATGGAGTTTTCTCAGTGAAATGAACATGGTATTCCACTGTTTTGAAACTGTGGAACACCAGTTTTATTTTCACTATTTTGCCGAACTACTGTTTTAGCTTATAACCTCACTTTGGTACGCCATTGATGGCATGATAATTCTTTTAAAATGATGTAAATTTAAATAAAATTAACTATTGTTTTTCAGTTTCTTTCAATATTAGTGATAGATAAGCTGTTTGAAATACTTAAATCTGATATGAACTTTAGAACTATTTTCTTTTGCTTCATCAGTTGTAACTGAAAGTTAAGCGGGTATTATTTTGTGCCCTAAACAGGGAACAAGAAACTCTGAGTTTCCAGTTCTTTACTGATTACTTTGTCAAGAAAACATAAACTCGTGAAAATATCAGTTTCTGGAGTTCACTCGTGAAATAAAATCGCTATTTCATTGAAACAAACAAACATCCTCTATTTAATGCGATTTTTAATGAAATCTTCGCTCCGTATAGTTGTGGAGGATCGAAGACACAGGACCCATCTGAGCCTCTTGCTATTGAACCAGTATAGAGGTTTTATATTAATCCGATTTATGCAATTTTTTCGCTCTATAATAAATGAAGAAAAACAGTATGTCCTTAATAATTCTAAAGCTATAATCTAGTTACACTGTTAAAGCTATAGAAAATCTTTTTTAGGAGAACAGTAAATTTTTTAAAAATGTTATTAGTTCGTTAACATTTGTAACACAATAACTGTAATTGTACCACTAATAGATAACCGCAACATAAATCAGCTTTCTAACAAACACAAAAGTGGCGTTTTTAAATTTTTACTTTGTAATTGGCAAAGAATGAGATTGATTCAGCTGTCCACAATGGAAGAAATATTTAAATAATAATTACTCTTTATATACTGAATAATGAAGCTTTATGATTAATCTCACGTTTTTACCGTTAATCATTTAATACAGTATTGGTAGGAAATTTCAGGGTTTAAAAATGAAAAATAAAAAATAATAAAACTGTATGTAAGAACGTAATTTGTAAGTTTTTGACCAAAAACTGCAATTCTGACTTGATAGCTTGATAGCCGTTCTTTGTGATTGTTTTTGTTGTGTGGGTCTGCGCAATAGCCACATCCACGACATTAATCATTTTATATTCACAAACAATGATGATTTAGAAGAGTGATATACATAAACAACTTTTCAAACAGTGTATTCGAAATATGAGAATGAGAAAAGTTCAAGATATTTTAATTCATTTCAACACCGTTCCAGATTAAACTAATGCTTTTAATGTCTTATTATGCCGATGTTTGCAGTTTTCTTTGGTGTATTTTGTAATAAATCTTGATATTTTGCAATTAATATTAAAGAAACTATTCATTATTATTCATGTTTTATGTTAGCAGATTTAGTTCTTATCTCTAAAAATTTCTGTATCAGTTTATTTTACAATAATGTATTCAAGTGGGTGATGTTGCAGAAAGTATAACACGTAAACTGAATGTGATACCGAAAAATAAAAATAATTATCATTTTGTATTAATACAATATGCACGTCAAAATTTCCCGAAGATATTACATTGCAATCTTTATTACCAATAAACATAACAGTCTGCAAGCTCAAATGGATATGATATACGAGGGCGGATCAAAAAGTTCGTGGACTTTTGTTATAGTTTTTATATTATTCAAAATACCACAAATAAAATTACACAAGCTTTAATCGGAATATGTCCAGCATAATTTTGCAAAATATCAGCAAAATACAACATCACATAAAAAACTATGAACAATTAAAATCATACACTAACCGCTATCCGGCGCACGTCAAATTAGATCTAATAACGTCAACGACGTTACTTCACGGGCGCAGCGTTAGCGAAGCGGCATATGTTCTAAGTTTCTTGAAATAGACTCCGTCACCGGAATGCGATGCCGGGGTTCCATTGATCGAACATAGTAGTGTATCATTGCTGGTCAAAGTCTCGCAAGTGGATATGAGGCGATCAAAAAAGTGGTCCTCTTCTCGCTCGTACCGCCGAAGAAACGACCGGGAATGCAATACCCACAGTATCGCGGTACTTTAGCAACGAGCGTGTAACTGTACAAACAACTTATTACAAATGTGTATTTGTTAATATATAACAAGTCTTTGCATTGTGGACACAGTCTGTGTTGCTGTTTACTCAAGTGTAATTAAAATTATAAATAACTTATTGATTCCTATTTGATAATTTATGACTTCTTTATGATTCAAATACCAAAAAATAACATTTTTTTGAAAAACATATTTGTTAATAAATTATTAACACACCTTTAAAAATGTCATTTGTTCTGCAATATCCGTTGCACGGTACCTCATCCAGTCTAGAATAGGTCGAAAAGCGCCACAATAGTTAGACTTTTGTCCGCTTCAATTGCCTCACGGCTTGACGTCACTGCCGTAACGCCGAATTTTTTTTCTTTTTTCCATACACCAGGCCTATTTAATGGCTCTTCTGACCGTAAAAAAAACACTGGTACAACTAAAAATCTAGAGCTCGGCTTACGGAAGTTTTCATTTGCGGCTGCTAAATTATTATAGCTTTTCATGAGGTAATTATCAAAGACCATGACAGACTTTTATAATAGCGCGTATTTCCGAGCGATCTGACGGCGACATTTCTGACGTTTTAACGTTGGTGATAGCTTTCTTAAATATTGACTGTTTTTAAAACGCATAGTCAGAATGACGTAAAATTTCGGCATTGCATCATTTGTATACCATGCTTTGACGTTGCGAAATTTGGCTGTGTTTCAACTAGTAGTTTTGTTTTTATTGACAGGTATATGCTTTATAAAGTACAATGGCAACGGCGTGCGCCGCCTACGTGTTACCATGGTTATTCAAATAAGCCACGCGCTTTTGAAATCGATTAAATATATGAATATTTTAGCTCAGTTTGTTACTTTTGTGTTCTGATTGAATTAAGTATATAATTTATTGCGAACGTGTTTCAAATTATGATACAATGACAAAAGTCCACGAACTTTTTGATCCGCCCTCGTATTTTATTTAAAATGTGTTTTTGAAATAAAGTTAAATTAACGCGTTTTAAAAAATCAAGAAAGACATAAGAGTAGAATATTAGAGAGAAAATTTTAGATAATTCAACATACATGTATTTAGGTGTAAATCTTACAAATATGTCCATAGTTTATTATTTATTGCTTTAATTGCAGAATAAACATATCTGTTTCAAACATTTTGCAAACTGATGTAAAAGTTCAAACTTGTGTACCGCTACTGGCTATGAGCTTCACTATTTATTTTTCCAATTTTCAATGACAAAAGGAAAAGTTATAGGCGTTTTTAGAAGATCAAGTTATGTTTCCAATGTCATCAACTCAGATAAATGTATAATCCTTTAAAATCGTAGCGTATTTGGTATTAAAATATTAAAACAGATATTATCCTTAAAACTACATTTTGTTAGCTCTCGGGGAATATTAATATTGCTTTATATAAGTCTCCTAATATTTAGAAGATAAGAATAATACCATTAAAACATTGCTGCTCTATTTAAATATATGACAAATTTGATAGGAAGGAAGCGTCATGAACGTGCATTGAACATTGTATGTAAGTATTTAATTAGCCACATTTTTGGCCAATGAGATTTAATTGTTTTGCTGTCTCGCCAACAAAATTGATTGACAGAAAATCTCATTCTCAAATTCCGTTTTAATGACAAATATCCTTTTAACAAATTTATAAAAAATGAACATTTGGTCTGCAACAGCAAGTAAGAAAATCAGCACATTTGTAACCGACTTTGTTTATATTAATGACAGCTGAAAGATCTCCTTGTAAAAAACCGATACAGTTTAAAGTATAGTACTGGCATAAGCTATAGCATGACACAAAGAACATAAGATTGAACACATTTTGTACATATAATTATCACTGATTTTAATGTGGGACTGGTTTGATTAATAGAACCATTGTTTTTGAAGTAGTCGGGTTGTCGACGTTCACGCTGAGTCCGAGATTATTTGTGCGGGTGCAAACGGTTGGTGGCACCGTTTCTACTTGGATCACCTTCTCCTCATCGTTGAAAATGAGTATACTCACTTCAATAAATGCTTCGCCGTTTATTGTCGCAGAGTCGTGGCAGAATAAATTCACACTCCAGTTGTTCTCATGTTTTCTATAGGTTATTTTCCACTCTCCGTTACGGTTTTCGGACACCACCGGTCCGGCATAGGTTCGGACATCAACTTGAATACCGAACCGTAATGTGTTTTGCATGCTTACTGAATCTACCGCAAGATCCATGTAGTTTCTCGGCTTGTAGAAGTCGCTGTCAAAGGTAACGTCAAGGGTTGACTGAGTTGGACATAACGATCTGAATCTGTAGGCTTTATTTACAAGATCTTTTAAGATTGTGTTAATTTCCGGAAGTGCAAAGAAGTCGGAACTTTCTATCCTATACAACTGGCTAACAAGCATCTGGGGGAAGCGGATCAGTGGTAGGAGAGCGTCGGCGTTACTTCTCAGGTTGTCTCGGTGAATTTCAAACTGAAGCCAAGATACTAGTCCTGTGTACAGCATGTATTCGTTCGTGACAACTAAACCAGAGTTATTTAGAATATCGCGAATGAACTGTAGATCCATATTGTGCCATTCTGGGGAACCCAGCACAGCTTCAATGTTCCAAGCTATTGTCTTGGTGCAAGACTCAACCAAATCTTCAAGGCTGAGCGCCTTAGCCCAGTTGTACCAGTGCAAAGCATTATGAACCTTTGGAGACTGGGTATTTTGAACCATATAACCGACACACAGTGCCTTCAGTGACGTAACATTGTATTTGTCTGCAAGGCAGAGAACTCCTACCGCCGTTTCCACGGTAACAGTGACTTCCGCAGTATACATGAATCTCAGAAAAACGTCAAATACTGCCTGGCACTCCTCACTTTCTGTCAGAATTAAGTCCGTGTCCTGACCCTGTGTCCAACCATCACCGTAAAGCATTGTCCGGAACACATCACTTGATTTGGCAAGGACAAACTTGTGACCGAAATATTTGAAATCCCCAACCCTGATGTTCACATCACTTAGATCCCGCTGGTTGAAAAACTGTGAAACACTCCGGATGAAATTCTCTTCGTCTCGGAGAACTTGCTGTCCGTTTTCTACGTCACTTCCGGTCTCAGAGGTACCGTCTGCTACATCCATGTCCTTGCTCTGGATTATGAAACGACAGCAAAAAACATAGTTAATCATAACTTATATTAATTTACACATTTTTTTCACATCGCTATTTAAACTTGCACTAGCGGAGCACCATTGCCGCACATTTTTAATAAATTAACATGCTGACGTCTTAAGGCTTGTAATTTTCTTAAGAATTTGATCATTTATTATTTGATTTTAACCCGCGACGTCCAGATCAATAATCAAACGCTCTTTTCAATAACAGCGGTTTCCTTTATACATGCAGGCCATTTCCTTGCAAAGAAAGCTTCGATTAATCATCATAGTTTACTTGGAAATAACGGCATATTTCAGAGAAAAACAACGATTTCACAACAAGTCAAAGACAGTACCTCTCGGGCTGGCAATAATGTTTATGATTTAAATCCAGCAGCCGACGCAAATGTAATCTTAAACCCATGTCTTTGTTTTACCAGAACAATCCAATACACGATTCATGTATATGTCGGAGATCTATTAGGAGCTATGAAAAGCGGAGAAACTAGGAAACTCGTTCACAATCTAATATTGATTGTGTCTGGCTGAGTAACCAAAATTTGCGGCAATATGGTGCAACTATATTGATTTGTCTTATGAAATCATCTGTTGTAAAATGAGGTTTAATCAGACATTTTATGTAACAATTATAAAAACATAACAAAGAAACTTCTGTGAATATTTTATCTTTACTATTTGCATAATAGCCTGAAAACACCTGTTTAACTGCCAATTACCGACAGCGTAGCTAACATCAGTAACCTATCCAAGAGGTCCCTGACCGGAAAGTTAGTAAAATCCACATATTGAATAAAAGATGTCCCTCGGCTCAGATCAACTGCGGATCGTCCGTAACACCACATATACAAATGCAATATTCAAGACAATATATAATTAAAAAACCTTTGGGTTCAAAAATGTGTGACACAAAATGTAAACTGAAAATGAAAAGATCATAAACCTGTTGAAAACGCATCAAGCTACAAAACGCTGGCAAACACCCACGATATTAAAGCTATGCAAACAGATCTTATGATAGTGGTTCTGGGTTAAATTGGAAACAAGTGCTTTTTGGGATGTTTTCAGCGTCTGTTTGGAACACGCGCTTGAAACAATTTATCAAAAGAATCGGTAATTAAACATTATGATTATTGCATAATATAGCGATCAGTGTGCAATACGCAATACACCGATACATGCAACGACAATTCTTAGACTATTCTGATCTATATACCTATCTATAACCTTAACTGAAAGAATTTTATAAATATTTTATAAATCGAAATGTCTAGTTATACAAAGAGTAAATGCGAATAGCGATTAGTAATATGAACTAACAGTACGTTAAATATCACAAAAGATCACACTTACCGAAAATATATCCAACCTATTACTGTCATTTTTCTGTCCGTATTGACATCGTTTAACAATTAACAAAAGATATCTTCACAATTAACAATAACCTACATAGTTAAAACGGCACAGACTGACGCTCGCCAGTGGCTTCATTCCGTTGGATTAACAGTCGTGTAGACTACCCGTAGTACATATATAGGAGTTTACCAATACAATGTACACGTTACAACACACAGATCAAAGTAAAAGCCAATAGTTCATTAATAGCTCAACCCGAGCTGTAAAAGTTAAATTGTAGCTAAGTCATTCTATAAATTATATTTTATTTAAAGCAGTTAGTTCACAAAGATAGCTTTTTCAGCATGACAATCGAGCCAGATGTCATACGTTTGAGACCTGTTCAGACCCAAATCAGCCTGCGAATCCGCAATCTGATTAGATTTTATAAAAGAAAAATCTCAAAATTTACATGTAATTCTCGCATATAAAACATTTACTTGTACATTTTATTTGAACAACGCAATACCATTGAATCTTTGAATTCAAGTTTCGCGGTGGCAGTCCCAGTAGCTATGCTAGAGTTCTATCGAAATATTATAAACTTTCATTAGGAGGTTCGTAGCTTTAACCCCTTTCTCCATATACAAAGATTTAATTCATATGCAAACTGTGTAGATCCAGATCAGCCAGAACATCCGTGTCGTCTGATCAGGATCTACACTGTTGGCTTTCTGATTCATTACGTTTCTTCTGACCAAGAAAGAAGCAAAAAGTGTAGATCCTGACCAGACAGCACAGATGTGCCGTCAAATCTGGATCTACTCAATTCCTACATGTGATAATTCCCGTATATATAGAGGAAGGCTTAAATAAAGAACATTTGTTAACCCGTCGTATTGTAACTTGTAGAGTCTGTATACCAGACGATTTTACATATGTCGTTTCAGGAATTGTCGAGTTATCCCATGCCTTGAGCAAAACTTGCATAAAATAAATAAATTATCTTTTATTCTATATCCAAAACGTACTTAGAACACTACCATTCATAATAACCGCACGTTAAACGTCCACACCTGTATTTATTTATAATCAAAGAAGAAAACGTAAATCAGATGTTGCATCTTAATAATTGAGTCATAATCGACTCCCCACTTCTGTCGTATGTTTATTATGTTTATATAGATATTTTAATGCGATGTCAAATAGATGCTAAGCATTAACATAATAAAGTATGCAGCCGCAAAAGTGACATGCGAGATAAAATGGTATATCATCCACATGTTCATTCATGTCTTTTGCCACTGGTCGTTTCAAGGCTTTTCCCTATCATGGTTTGATTCATTTTATCGATTGACCATATTTTCTGTTATTTCTTTTATTGTTATTTGTTTTTTAAATTTTAATTTGGTTCACTTTAAGAATGGTCTGTAATTGTGACTTAAGTATCTACTTGTACGGCATTATTTGGTCTCTTAATAATAATTAACAACAAACAATGCAGACTGAAGTGAACGTATTGAGGCACCTTTGCACGTGAGTCATACGGACGACATATTTATTAGTATGTCTGATAAGCGACATTCAAGTTAATTGGTCATACAGAAATACGCTTAGTGTACATAATTAAGGTCCTTTAAAGACTCCGTTTATTTTGATAGACAGGAGTGAACTTACTTCACTGTGGCCTTATTGTTCTCAATCCACAACCCGAAGAAATTCGGTCATAGGAACATGCTTTTAACATTAGCTTAAACAGGGGATGTATTATCTGAATATACTGAACCCAACCAAGACCAAAACAGTATAGACCGGTCAGTATGGAGACATGACCTAACTTCCATTAAGAGGGTTTAAGATTGAATACAAGTCTCCCGACCGCATGACGTGCTTAAGATTATCGTTGGATCATTCAATCATTTTTGTTATTAATTTTAATGAAAATGTTACATATGGGTGCTCGCACGAAACGAGAAAATTATAACAGTAATGAGTCTGTTAATGGTGAAATGAAATTACATTAAGTACATCATCTTTCACACCGAACTCCATTGATGTTTAATTTAATGCATCATTTTTAATTAAAATCGAAATCAAACTTACATACAGACAAGCATTCCTTGTATATTTCTGAATATTTAGCGATGTTTAACACACTGACGAATTAAACTGCAAAACCTTTAATAAGACACGTTTCGCTTAATAACATAGGTCAAACGAGCAAGTGCATCGAATAGACAAAATATTTTAAATGCAATTTGACCACTGGCAATAAAGGGCATCTGATACAAAATGTGATAGTAGAAAGTACGGTTTGACTTTAACATCGAGATCGGTATTTTCTAATAATATAAAGTCAATAAATTCCCATCCTCGGTTTGATTATTCCTAATATATTCATCCGACTGAACATGACTGTACTGATCATAATCCTTAATTTGTCTGTACATACTTAACAATACCTTCAATCATAATACATTTATCACTTGGAAATGAAGGGTATTACTAGTATATTACAACGTTAGACTACCAACTGAATAAGGAAAAGAAAGTAAGGGAGAGGAAGGAGACAGGAGTAATCCGAGACCAATCTGTGATCGCAGTATGTCCTCGGGTGGTTCAGCAAACAAGAGCAAGTAAGAGGTTTTGATACGTCGGCAAAATGGTGTGGGAAATTTGTACCGAACAAAACCAAATTGAAAGCAGACCAAAATGAAATAGCACTTCTTGTAATACTGGTTATATTTGTCCTACCATATTTGTGTTGCTGCCATATTCGCAATCTCTGGATGATCAACTTGACCTGTGTCTAAGATGGACTGTGTAATATAATCGTGCGAAAACTACGAAAAAGCAGCACACTTGTTTGCTATGTCTTCAGTTCATTTTAAAACCGCGTTTGTTGTTAAAATATACTTAGGCATTACTTTTTTAAAGTCGCTACTCTAAAGCATTTTTTTTTCAATTCAATCAACTTTACTTTAAACGCCCACTATGATCGTAAAAAATGTTCCATGAGTTATTTCAATGTTGGAAGATAGCATGTTCATTGCAAACCAACCTTTTATACGAAATATGCCTATTGAATAAGGTAATTATAAATTAAAAAACAAACACCATTTACTGCATGAAGACTGGTTTTCATATATTTTCTTTCATAACTTTCATAAATACTCTAATCTTCGCCTCTTTAATCATACCATCTTCCATTGAAACTTTTCATATGTAGAGTTTCGAAATTTTTCTTATTAAATGTGCATAAAGCTTAATATTGTGATGAAATTAACTAGTCAATACTATTCTCATCCCACCACTTAAATATCATGACCCAAAAGCGCGGGACGAATTTTGGTCATTGCTAGTAAACGGCAAGGCGACCCGTCAATAAACTCGTCTGAGGAGACTGAAACGCGCGCATAGCTAACCAAGTAAACATTTCATCATCACGATTATCTTCCAAGAAAAAACGTAGAAGAGTACAGTCTAAGAGTAAAACGTCGTAGGCATACACGACATTAAAGGATTCCGGACAAACACAGAACATTAATTGAGACTTTGAATTTGAAAAACGTGAATACAATGGTTGCAATAAAATCAGAAATAAATAACAAGTAATAGACTACCACGTATCCTCCAAGACACCGTTGAAGACTGGTGATGCTCCCCAAATGGGTACTTTGTCACAAAATCTGTTAGTTGTATCAAACTATCAAAAGCAAAAATAACCTCACTCCACGTGTTTTTTTATTGCAATTTTCTACCTAACAGTGTTATTTAACGGTGTATACAAATATGAAATTAACTCAAACTAAATCGTTTTAATGTCTTGTTAATTTTAATATTTATGATAGTCAGTCTATAATAATATAATACATGTATAATATAATATAATATAATATAATATAATATAATATAATATAATATAATATAATATAATATAATATAATATAATATAATATAATATAATATAATATAATATAATATAATATAATATAATATAACATAATATTTGCTTCCTGCTTTACTTTTTGAATGTCTGCAATTAAAGGTAATAAAACACCTGTGGGTGCGCGCACCCATTTTTTATTTTGATAAAACTAGTCAGATTGAAAAAATCGGACAGATCGCCGATTATGCAATAAGGTTGTTCACTTTAACTGATTTGATTCCCGGGGCTCTGGTATCAATTAGATCATTGAATACCCAATTTTTGCTTGACAAAGGTTTTGGTTTCATATATTTATAATGTGATTGGGCTTTTGCATAAAACATTGTTGAGGGATGGGCTGGAGATAGTTTTGCATGAAAAAATGATCATTGGAGAACCTGTTGGGTCAAATGTGCGAGGCTGGTACAACCTATAACCTGGTTTAGACCTTTCCCACCGACCGTTCCTATGCAGTAACCCCTCAGGTTCTCATTTTCGTTTATTGTTTATGGTATCTATTTTTAAGTTGATGAATCATGGGTTTTTTTCTTCTCTTATTTTTGGCTGGTTGGGAAGGCTTCTGGGTATGGCCATTCAGTATATGCATAGTTCACTATTTTCAGACTATCGCAAAAGATCCCCAAGAGACTCCAATGATTTGTTTAAAAGTTAACATCAACACAATATTAAATGTTAATAAACCTAAAAATTCAGATAAATCGACAAAATATGTGCATTAAACCAATTAGTGCCTTCTTAGGTGCATATATTACCGGAAAGGAAGTGTCTCTCCTCGACCGGCTGCCGGTCGAGGAGGCTATACAGGTATGATTGTCTTTGTGTATGCTGAAATATGATATACGCAACGAAGCAGTCTACCTGGGTCGTGTGATCTACGTAAACTACAGTACAGAATGGACAATAGTTCTGCCGGCGACGACAACAACAACACTATAAAGTAAAAAAAGAATTAAACACTGTTAAGCAGCCCTGTTTCGCACGAAATGGCTGATTCTTACTCATTTGTAAAAGGCGGGCAACTAAAGCTGAAAGGCAGCAAACATAAAAAGTAAAGATTTCTATTCTAAAATAGTTATTTGATGTTTTCAAGATTTGAACAATTTTCGGATCAAACACTTATTCGGCCATTCTCAATCATATATTTACCACTTTTTTCATTCGGTCAAACAAAACAGCAAACAAATAATGATTAAAGACAAGACCTTAAGAGAATATATATAATGCATGATCAGAAAACAGAACATTGATGGTTCAAAGTTTATAGTGCAAGTTTCTAATGTTTGTTTATCTAACATCATCAATATTCTCGATTTCGAAATTACCGTTTTAGCCCGTTTTCCGGTACCGATCGTACTTTGGTCAGGGGGGTTGCCGATAATAGCGATATATAGAGCGTATTGAGAAAAACATGTTTTACAACGGTTAAATGTTGAAATTGGCGAAAACATTTACACATTTTATTTGGTTTAACTATAAATTGTAACTTGCCGTAAAAATTATCTAATGTAGGTACTTAAATGTAAAATTTTCGCATTCTTTATCAACATTCACGGACGAGGCTAACGTCGCTATCCCAATTTTTAACTGAGAGAACTGATAAAGTTACATAAAACGAAATTATTTCTCGTGTCATTTAGTACATTTTTACATATTCAGTAACTGTCTATTGAAAAGATTTATTTATTTCAATAAAATATTAAAAAATGATTAATTTTACGCATAGCTGCAATGTCGTCATACATACGCGTACCCCCCTGACCGATTGTACGGAAATACCGACTTCCGTAGTTTAGACCCTAATTTCGAAATGGTCAATGGTATCATGAAATAAACATGATTTCAGACCTTAAACACAAACTTGTAAATATTGAAATCGAAAAGAATTACAATCAATATGAGAAATAAAGGTTCTAACACAAGATTTTTTTGTATAGCATGAAAAATAGTGATTGAATATTTTCATCATATGCTTCTGAAGTAAAGACAGTTTTCAGAACAAACTAGGATCAAATAGTCAGAGCTGGGAAGAATTTGCAGGTATAGACAATGTCGCTATGGCATCTATCTAGTGTTGTATCCAGGATTTAAAAAGGGCAGGGTGCTGTCAAAAAGGGGCAGAGGCAAATACGTGTTTTTCGCTACCAAATGGGCACTTTTCAGCATACTTAAACTTAAGTTGTTGTTGTTGTGGTTTTTGTTTTGTTTTTGGGTGGGGTAGGGGTTGGTGAATAGGTGAATATGCTTTTTCAAACAAATCTGAATCAATGAATTATCATGTGACTAACTCTGACAACAGAACAGCCAATGTACAATCTTGTTTAAATTGAAAGTGTATCCTTAGTTCAGTCTGTCACTTAGTGATACTTGATGATATTGTAGGTGAGAATTTGGACAATTTATGTGATAGTCAAAATTTATAAGATACTTACAAAAATAATAAAACCCTAGAATAATTGTGGGAAAAAAAACGTATCCAAAATTATTGCTGTCCGAAATTGATTCCACTTTCACTGGTTGTAATTTCTATTGAAATTTAGATTGTACATGATGAAAATTAAATTATATCAAGAGAACTAGATATTTCCTTGAGTTGTCCATGTAATTTGAGCAGTTTTAAGACATTAAGATATCAAAATCCAACTTACTAGATAATAGAAAAATTGGCAAAAAGTCGTACAATTTCCGTTATGAAAGTGAGCTTTTTTTTTCATTTTTTTTAAAGTTCCTGTTTTCTATGGTTTCAACCATTGAAATAAAGTTATTTTTGTGTAAACAAGTTTCCTTTCCGATTATGAATGCTTGTTTGAAAGAGTACTTTGTTAAAAACGAGTGATACCGGCAAATTCAAAATAATTTGACAAGCGAATTACTGTATAAAATTACGATGTTTAGCTTTATTTCTGTTATTTAAAAGTATCAGATAACCTGGATTTAATACAAAAAATACTATACCAATATGCTAGACAGTTTATTGAAGTATAGAAACAAGTGATGCGACAATTAATTGACTCCAAGGGGGGTTGGTCGGGACGTTTGATACGCTGCATAGGCATATGCTGTTGATTAGGCTAATGCTGTTTATGACTAACAAGTTTTTTGACACTGGGTTTCTGTGTATTTGCCTCTTGTCCAGATATCGATTAATGACTTGTCTGGACTAGATTTCAGACGGTCGCTGTAGGGTACGTATCCCTGCGTTTCTGTTAATTTCACAAGGTAACTTGGGAAAACACAGGCATTGAATAAACAAAGGCAGAATTTGTAATGGTTGACATTAATTATTGAAGACAGAAGGGTGTTTATGGGGAAAAGGGCAGAGTGTTTAAGATTTAGGGCAGAGGGGCGCTCTTCAAAAAGGGCGGGGTGCCGCGCCCCGCTATCACGCTATAGATACAACACTACTATCAAAATATGTTGCTTTTTTTCTTTTATTGACATACATTACTGTTCCTTGAGAATATTGGTTGCATTTAATTTGATCACTGTATAGTAACATTTTTGGGAGAAATTGCATAATTTTAAAGAAATTTTATAAATGAGGGTGTCCCCAGTTAACACTATGTACTATTGAAAAAAAGGAATGCCCTGTGAATGGTGTCATTGCCCACAAACCTCCATCTGCCACTTATGCTGGGATATATGTTGTTCGCTTTAACTAAGACTAAGAGCCTTTGGAATCTTGGATGTGCTGACTGATCTTGAGTTACACAGTTGCACAAATGATAAAACCTGTATGGATTAGCAAAGGTTTAATTCATGTGTGGAAATTGTTATTTCACTGCTCAACTTTAAGATATTGTTGCTGGCCTGAAAATAATTGTCAAAAATTGAGGAAATATACAAGTCCTTTATTGGCAAACTAATGCAGATTTACAAAACTGAAATACAGCATAATTTATTGATGTTCTCAAAAATGTTGAATTGATTAATGATTTGTTATAGACATAAGAAAAACAAGAAAAGAAAGCATGAAGATGAGGTTCCCTCTGGATCTTCAGGTGTGAGAGAGTCAGACATAACAGAACACGGTATGTGCACTAGCACTGATATTTTATTTCTACATCTGTAAATATTACGGTCAGTTGTTAGTTACTTATTTTTTTATATTGTTGAATCAAATATTTATCTTGCCATAATTTACTTATAGCGATATCAGTCCCTATTGTCTTTTATTTTGTTTGTGGTGTCTAACTTTTAAAATTGAATCAAATTATAATTACAACACTGTCATGTTTTTCAGAATAGCACTTACCTGAATGCTTTTTTAAACTTCTTTGTGTGTTTCATTTGTCAATGAAGCAGCATTGGTGTTACTGCATAAAAATGTAAAGAACAGAATCGAAGTTAATACAAGGAATTGCTATGTGCACAATAAAATCACAGTGTATACAACAAATGAACAGTTACTGAATTTAAAAAATGAGAAATTAATACAGACATTTTTTGTCAGAGGTTGTAATTATGAAACATGAAAAATTTTGTTTTTCTACTTTAGTACTTACCATTGATGAATGAACTGTCAAAATTTTAACACCAAATTTTATCATTAAACATTAAGCTGTAAACATTCTGACAGTCCATACATGATTTGTTTAACAGAAAAATGAATTTTTGTTCTTCAATAAACTTCTGCTTTCTCTATCTATTTGGCAGTGTGAGAAGGCTGAGTTTCCTGCATGGTTCCTGATACACATTTTTCACATTTACTCTGCAGAATGTCTTGAACTTCTTTGCTGAGGGAAAAGTTTTCACAAGTCAAAAGGATTATTCTTAAAACATAATTCAGAAATATTTTCCCTAACTACCGAGGTCAATATCGATAACTCAGAAATGTTTACTGCAGGTGGTTGGTGGGCAGTGAGCAAGTTTAGCCAGATCACAGGCAACGTCTGTATAGAGCTTGACGAGAGAAGATACATGTTTGCTCAGGATAATGGCCGTTTTGTTTTAGGACCTCCAAGAGAAAGTGAGTATATCTAGCATGATTGCGGGATGTGGCACCTTGTTGTCTTTGTTTATTCAGTTCCACCGTCGTCGAGATGATACTTTCTTGTCACATTGTATGATAATGGCTGATTAACCATTTGCTCCATATATATACCTTTATTGCATGGTGGAACATTATAGACAATTCAGAACAGCTGGCACATCCATCTGATCTGTATCTGCCCTGTTAGGGTTTGTATAATTAGATTATTTCTGTCCAAAAAGCAGTGCAGATTCTGATAAGATGGCATGGATGTTCTCCCTGACCTGGATCTACACTGGTTGCACATGCAATAAAATACATATATATGGATTAAAGGGTTAAGGGCATCTTACTTGTATTGTACATGAAAACACAACATATTATTCAATGTGATTAAAAGTTTTTCAGATGTACAAAAGAAAATAGGGGACAATAAAATTGTTCGCCATTGAAGAACCTTATCTCTTCCATAAAGGTTCAGGTCACACTTGTGGAGTTAACTTAAATATTTGTGAACAGGTCTAAACAAGACTTTACAGAAGTATTAACCTAGTGAGGCATCTAAGAGACATGGTCTTATGTCAGTGATTAAGTATACACATAGATTTTAAAGGTCAAAGTTTCAATCTTATGAGAATTATTACAGTTTTTTGAGAAAAGATGTAAAATTTGTGTAAATTTCGTTTATGTTTTCATCACACCTTGGTGGATGTGATCTGTTTTACCTAGTTTTATCATACATATCTTAACCTGAGAGCTGTTTTACCTTGTTGGTGTTAATCATTTGTAGATCAGAGCAGGGCCAAAGACTAGTCCCCATTCCATCCAATCAGATGCTTGATATTTGAATCTTGTCTCCAATCTTAGATTTATGATCTTGGGCCCTGTTTTATGTCTTTATCTCTCCCAGGTGGACCAGAACCAGAAGAAATCCTGACCGCAGTGAAAGTAGATGAGACAAAGATAGCGTTAAAGTCCGGCTATGATCAGTACCTCAGTGTAGGAAACAACAATGTTGTTATTGGTAGATCTATGGCCATTGGCAGCAAGGAACAGTGGGAGCCTGTATTCCAGGAGGTTTGTTGTTCTTCAAAGATATCATGCAGGGTTTTTCATCCTTAGATAACAGAGGCCTTTAAAAGGCCTCTTCCCAATCCAGAAAAATAGTAGTTTTTCCCAACTGCGGCAGAAACTCTTCCCAAAATGCTAGGTGAGATGTCCAAAAAAGGGTTAAACTCCTTTGATGGGTGTTTGAAAACTGAAGTCTGAAAAATGAAGTGCTTGAAAAATAAGCTTTAAGTTCAAAATACCTATTACTATTCAATTTTATGAACTAGAACCCATCTTTCAATAAATTTTGTTTTCCCAAATAAAAAATTATCACGCATAAATTTCCCAATTAGAAAGGCCAGGGCCTCTTCCCAATTTACCAATGAAAAGCCCTGTCATGATTTTACAAAATTATGGCGAAGTTTGCAGTCAACAGCATTCTTGCCGTATAATAGTCTATACAAAAGAACTTCTTCTTTTGCTCAAAGAAGGGAGAAGTGTGGTCACTTTTGGGAGACCACTTCTCCCAAGTCTCCCTCTAGTGATATAATGAACATTTTCAGGGTAAGACAGCACTGAATGGATGTAATGGTTGTTTCCTGCCTGCTGAAAGTGCACTTAATTGATATAATGAACATTTTCAGGGTAAGACAGCACTGAATGGATGTAATGGTTGTTTTCTGTCAGCTGATGAAGATGATGACATTGTCTGCACAAGTAAAACTGCTGGCGACAAAGAAATTATAAAGGTATCACATCATTTGGTTTTCATTCACAACACTAATTTTTTCTGATTAGAGAGAATGTCTGTGATAAAAGCATGCTGGGTTTTAAGGAATACTTGGTTGTTGACTAGTTTTCAAATGTCATAGTAATACATGCTGAACTAAGTACTTCCAAAATAAACAGTGATATTAACAAATAACACTAAGTAGATTTCTACCAGAAACATAAAAAATGAATTTGTCATTATGTATTCTGATTAACGTTTTGGAAATTGCCTCCAATATATTTTTAAATAAGAATAGACAGTCTACAGTGATGTGTGTGAACTTGTGTTTAACCAGTGTCATCTAATCTGAATCTACACTGGTTCTTCTTGGTCAGAAAAATTAAAGGTTGCAGCAATGTTTGTCCACCACAATTGATATGCGTAGTTCCACTCATGTGCTATCACAGTTAAACAATTATTTTTATTAATTCTTTGCCTTTTCAAATGTTATTAATCAAATTGTATGGTGAGGGCTGTCATTAACGTGAGCTCTCCACTTGTGGCCCAAACCAATTGCAAATATGTATGTTATCACATTACATATGAAAGGGCAATAAAATATGTTTAAATCAAAAATTAAATCTAAAATAAATACAGATGTGATGGCTGATCTGGATCTAAACTTTTTTGCCTAAGGATAACAGCAATATCTGTGGGTTAAAGGGCTTAATGATTTATTTAAACTTACATTCATCTGCATAGTCATGTGCATCTTCCTTGTGTATTTAAATACAAGAAGTTGCAATCATTTGTAACATTTTTTGTAAAATGAAGGAACTTGGACAAGTATCCATATTCCATTTTTTTGTAAATTAAGCTCTATTGAGCCCCAGTAACTCATACTGCTGTCCAAGCATTTTCATACCCTCCGATGAATGTGGTTTCTTGTAAGCTATATACAACCTCTGAAAAAACATGACTTGATTATTAGTTCTAACTGGTTTTGTTTTTACTTTTGGATTTCAATTCATCAATACGTCAAAATCAATCATAGAATAAAAAAGTGAACTTCCTGGATTTCGGGATTGGATCTAATGAGGCACTGGCATCAGTGATTTCCCATATTTTCAGATCTGATTTAATAATTCCCTGGTCACATATCTAAATAATTGGTGATTTTTTTCAGATCAGATCTAATGTGTCCCTGGCCACAGATCCAAATGCCTCTATACCAGTAGAAGAAAGAGGATCATTGAAAGATGCAGAAGTCAACTATGTGTATGTTTTCATGTTTGAATCAAACCTTACCTGTCTAAATTGTGTGATGCTCATTAAAATGATACATAGACTCTTTTGAAAAAATGAATTTACGAGGATAGGAACTAAACAGATGTATTTAAATAGCAACAAATATATCTTCTATTGTTTGGCTGAACTATTGCCAGGGTTCTGGGGTCAGTCTGAAACTTTGATGTTTTTGTAGCAACCATCATATTTGTACACTGTACTTCACCTTTACTGTGCCTTGTTGTGCAACAATCTATACTATGATACAATTTATATTGTTGGTGGTAATGCAATAATAGATATACATGCATTAAATAGCAAATTAAACCATGATTTTGATCAGGCTGTATGTCAGACTAAATGTCTGATAAGCCATTGAGTTATCAGATAAATTCTGGAAAATATTATTATTATAGTATTTCCTTCATAAAACATCTTTTTTTTTTTAAATTATTGACCGAATATTTCAAAGCACATATTTGTCAATGTATTTTTAGCTTGACTATTTGAAGAATATACAGTCTGTCATACTTGCCCCTTGTCCATATCCTTTAAAGTTTCTCTGCACTTGGTCCATAACTTTGAAACTATTATAGTTTCATTATAAATTGTTTATAATAAAAATTGAAATCAATAAATGTCCTAAATATGTCTACAGTTAATTGATTGGACTCTAAGAATTACTTCATTTAATTAATATTATTGTTTGAGATGATACAGTAGCACAATGTGTATAATCATGTTTTCAGGAAGAAGTTTCAGAGTTTTCAAGATCGACATCTCAAAATAAGTAAAGAAGACAAATCACAATTAAAGAAAGCTCGATTGGAAGGAAGCTTACATGAAACCATGCTTGACAGGTGCAGTTATTGTCAGTTTCATGTCATTCTGTAGCAAATTTGACTGAGCCTATGTAAATGATACTTTAACAACAACAACAATCACTGGTTAATTAAATCATTCTTTTAACTTTAGCTTGTGACTTGGTTAGAATGGTTATGGCCACATATTTCCAACATGTTTGGGAACCAGTCAGATTGCTTTATAAATTTTAAAGTTAAGCTCTAAAATTGTCAATATTTGATTAAATTAGCACTTTTAGGTCTTAAATAAACTTGTTTAGAGTGTTAATCTGCGTAAAATCTAGACTGAGTTCGGCCACTAGATTGGAGTTGGCTCATTTAAAGCCGTTGTTTAAACAAGTTAACCATGTTTGCTCTCTCTTGGAATGGCTTCAGGTCAGCCGGCACATTCATGCCTTCTGATCTACACTGATTGCTACTTGATCAGAGATTACCATGAGATTCTAAAAGCCAAAAGTTTAGATCCTGATCAGACATCAGGCTTTTCAGGAGTGTTAATGATATAAAATGGCTGGTTGATCTTTATCTGAACTTTACTTCCAAAACTTCATCAAATTATGAATTATTGCTCCCTGATGTTTTTTGTGGCTGTTTGTCACTCTTGTTTGAAATTGTTTGAAATGATGTCATAAAGTTAAATAGATTGTGTTCTTTATTATAATGCTGTTTTAACATTTTACATAATGTTTCCCAAATAATCAACTAGCCTCTCATTCATAAGAAAATAAAAAAAAAATAAAATAGTTTTATGTCTGAAAATACTATTTTCAAAATAGTATCAACTGTTTATGTCTGGAATATCACAGATGACATATGTTCTTAAGATGTGGCATGTTATAAATGTTTCTTTGGCTTTCTGTTGTAACCATTTACTCCATAGAATTACCTTTATTGCATGGGCAAACTGTGTAGATCCAGATCAGCCAGCACATCTATGCTATCTGATCAGGATCTACAGTGTTCTCTTTATGATTTATTAGGTTATTTCTGACCAAGATGGGACCAGTACATATAAAGATCAGGTGGCATGGATGTGCCAGCTGATCTGAATCCACACTGGTTTTACACACACTAAAATATGTATATACCTTTTAAAGGGTTAAGTGTTTTTATTTCTATTTCAGAAGAGAAAAAATGAAGGCAGATAGATATTGTAAATGACAGTGGAGCAGAATGGCAGAAATCTGAATGGGAACTCTCGCTGGTTAATATGTACGCTCGAACCAGCCAAGTACACAAGCACCAGGACTTTACCAACTTGATTGTTTCATGATTCTAAATCGACTACAAAATTGTCTCTCTCGCGCCAGACAAACTTGCAGGACAATCAACGTATGTCAAGATCCACATTCACTGTCGTTCATTGTTTAATATCACAAACTGACGACATTCCTTTCACACAAAAGCCATACCGTAAAGTGGGATATTTTGGCCTTGGTTACTAGTAATTAGGCCTCCCTAATAAAAAGGCCAAAATTAAACACACCAAAATATGTCACAGGTGAAAATTAGGCCCAGGCAACACAACAATACAGATTATTTTTAACACTTCGCCGACAAAATTTATCGCTTATCAAAACAACTCGCTAAATCTTATTATTTTAAATTTTAATTAGTTTATTTCAGTTTGTTGGACTATTGTGTGTTGCAATAAAGTCGTCAAACTGTGAGATTGGTTTTAATGTTTTAAATATCATATTGTTATTAGCATTATACGAGGGCTGTCCGGAAAGTTCGTAGACAAGGCTACAGAATAATTATAAGCAGTCAGATCAATAAGCTGTTTTGGTTTTTTGCTAAAGTATGTACTAGCTACATATTTCTAAATTTATAAACATGATAACAATAATATTTGCGAAACGCCCATCGCCATGGTAACATGACCGACGGTTAACGGAGCACTTTGATTCCATGACAGTAGCTACTCAAAATAAAAGTGATTAAAAATTAAAGTGTTATGCCTAACGCGTTTTTACTTACGCGAAGTTATTTGTTATCACAATTACGTAAAATCCTCCAGAAGGGAAGTCAGTTATAAAATTTATAAATAAAATACACTCTTTTTCGAATTTTCGAACTCTTGTTCTTTGTCAAGATTAATACAGAAATTATTGCTTAAGTGACATCCATGTTGAAATTGTATTGTTGTTTCTGTATTAATCTTGACAAAGAACAAGAGTTCGAAAATTCGAAAAAGAGTGTATTTTATTTATAAATTTTATTTGTTATCATTGCATGACATTTGGTGAAAATAATGACGTCATACGTTAATAAACAAGTTGTAAACGACCGTTAGACGCCTTGGGGGCGCTTAACATTTGTTTCGAAAAAATGACGTCAATTTCACGGACGGAGCAACGGAGTTTTATCAAGTTTTGTGTTCATGCTAATATGACACCAACTGAGACGTGGAAGTTTATTTCAAAAGCAGATACGACCGGTAAATGTTCAAGGCAACTTGTGTTTAAGTGGCACAGCAGATTTAGAAGCGGGGATGAAAATGTGTTAGATAGGAAACGAAGCGGACGACCGAAAGTAGCAGAGCCGAATTACGTAGAACGCGTTAGAACAGTCGGAATTGCGCGGGAAAAGATTTGCAGATTTGGAAGAACTTCGCGTCGGTGTTAGATCGGCGATATCTGGTTTTGATCGAGAATGGTACAAAGGGGTGTACCAGCAATGGGTCAGCCGGCATCAGAAATGAGTAAAATCGTGTGGGCGATATTTTTTGTGAAGGAGTGATTACATGACGTTCATTTGACGTTGATGACGTTTAAAAGTGCTCCGTGATTATGTATATTATGTTGGATGTTAGGACTGTTTTTATGTTAATGTTCATCACAGCCTGACAGTTTTTTGTAAATTTGTTTGTTAGATATGTATGTATTTGCTGGCCAAATTTGTTTTATGTATGTATTGCTTGAGTGTAAAAAATAAAGTAGTATATGAACTTTCCGGACAGCCCTCGTACTTATATAATTTGTATGCATTGGATATTTTTAATTCTGCATGTGAAGTTTTACTTTTGTATTTAAAATAATAATATGAATCATTTTATTGTCTTTTGCTGTCTTCTGTTGCTTTTTCCTAGTTGTATCGTTTATCAATATGTCTAAGATAAATGCCGACCAATCTGCTAAATTAGCGTATATGACATGACAAAATAACGTATCTGTGTTTATTTTTCGCCACACGATGATAAATAGACAAAATTACACTGGCCAAAATAAAACACAGGCAAAATGGCCAAAATATCACTACGCCAAATTATCCCAATTTATGGTATGTGATGAATTTACATAAGTGGACCAAATCCCTTTCATTAATTTTACGTATACAATTTATTATTTAATTCTTATTAATTTTTAATTATAATAAAGCGGCTTAAACAGTTTCTCATGTAAAAAAATTGAGATTTTACAAAATGTTGCAATTTTTTTAAAATTTATGTTAGTGATGGTATTACCGGTATGTGATATACATATGTCTTATACTTGATTGGTAACTCTTACATAACAAACGCTACCTTACACCACAAACACTATTGAGAGAAGTATTGGTAAATTGTATATTGCATGTGTTAAGCTGACAGAACTTTTTACAGTATTTGAAATGATAAGAAAGAGATTTAGCTGGATTGGAGCAATATTTGCAGGATAAAAAGTAAAAAAAACAACAACAAAAATGAGGCTTATTGTGTTAATTATGTGTATTAAGTGTATATTCTGATCAAGTTGCAAACTTAAACAAGCCTAAAGGATCCAATTGGTGTCAAATTTATATTTTTGGTTCAATGTACTAGGTTTTATTTTCACTGAGTGATTTACAAAACTGATCTTACAAATGCCAATAAATAGAATGTCAGTTTGGTCATTTGCAAGTAAAATAAAAACTGAAATTTTAGTAAAACAAACATTTGTTTTATTTTATGATTTCAAAAAAACAACACATGGTAGACCAGAATTTTTTCAGCACTGATATAGGTATCACGTTTTCCTTACATGCGCCTTTATTGCATGAGAAAATAGTGAAGATCCAGTTCAGCCGGCATGACCGGCACATTCGTGCGGTTAGGTCAGGATCTGCACTGATTGCTTTTCATTTATTGAACATGTATTTTAATCGATGTGGAAACTGTCAGATTACACTGAAAAAATCATGCATTCCTCAAAAATGTTTATTTTTTATTATTATTTTACAGGCTTCAGATACTTTTTTATCTGCAGACATAACCTATAAATGAAAAAAAGATTTAGTAGCATGCAAGGTACTACCTATTCCTTGTTCCCCCATCTCACCAAAAAACAATTCATTTCAAATGTTCAAATGTCTAACCTATGAACGAAAATAATTTCCCACACCATAATGCCCATTTAAAAAACTAGAATTTGATGTTTTCGGAACAGGTTTTGGCTAAAATTGTTTTTGAAAAGGACATAACTCAAAAATAGTGAAATAGTGAAGTGAAACAGGAGTTATCATTCTTGTTGTTGACAATAGGATCCCATTGTGTTTACCTGCTATTGCTGGAGACACAAGAACAATTTTTTTCTGTTATTCTGCCATGAACTCTAAATGTAAAGATGTAAATGAAATGTATAGTTTTTGCAGACTTTGTGATCCACCCCTACCCTGCCTTTTTATGCCCCCAAAGGGAGGCATATAGTAATCGGACCGTCCGTTCGTCCGTCCGAAATAATCTTGTCCTCGCTTCTTCTCCAAAACCGCTTGAGGGATTTCTTTGAAACTTCACAGGAGTGTTTGTCACCAAGCCTAGTGGTGCATATCCTAAGGAATTTCTGCTCGGATTATTTTTGGCTGAGTTATGGCCCTTTTTAGCAAAATCTTGTTCTCGCTTCTTCTCTGAAACCGCTTGAGGGATTTCATTGAAACTTCACAGGAGTGTTTGTCACCAAGCCTAGTTGTGCATATCATAAGGAATTTCTGATCGCATTATTTTTGGCAGAGTTATGGGCCTTTTTACCTAACCCTAACCCTAAACCCTAACCCTAAGGTAAATTTTGTTAAAGCAATAGAGGTTACATTTTTTTTCCGATTGTCATGAAATTTGGTATGAATATTGATATTGATGATTTCTACACAAATTATTAAAATCATGTTGTTAAATTGACCAGGGGCCCTGCCCTGGGGATTTTAATTTTATTTTTTAATTCTGTTTTTAACCTTTGATTTTCTACAGTTATCAACCAGATTTTGACACAACCTTTATACCATCTTAAAATTCAATTTTTCCTGAACAATTCATTCACTGATTGTTCAGTGATAAAATTTAAAACAAAAATTTTAGTAGCAGGGTGAAAATTTCAAGTGTCAAAATCCAATATATCTACCTGTCTTCAGCTATATTTGTTTTTACCAGTTTATTGCTCCAGCTGCTGGACAATGACCAGATGAACTTTGCTGCTTAGATCTGTGTTATGCAATATAAAGAACTTTGCTCTGGAAGATTTTATAGGTTAAATTTTGTCATTTTATGGATAGTGCCAAATAAACTTTTTCTTACTTTATAGCACTTTGAAAATCAGGCTTTTCTGAATATGTTATTCACACTCTAGCGGTCACATTTTTGCCTCGATTGTTTTGAAACTTGGTCAGGATGTTTGTCCTAATGATTTCTCGAACGCGTTCGAATATGGGTCATCTGGGTCCAAAAACTAGGTCACTTATTAAAAATAGAATTATCTTGTAAACACTAGTGGTCACATTTTTGCCTCGATTGTTTTGAAACTTGGTCAGGATGTTTGTCCCAATGATTTCTCGGACAAGTTCGAATATTGGTCATCTGGGTCCAAAAACTAGGTCACTGTTACTGTCACATTTTTGCCTCGATTGTTTTGAAACTTGGTCAGGATGTTTGTCCTAATGATTTCTCGAACGCGTTCGAATATGGGTCATCTGGGTCCAAAAACTAGGTCACTTACTAAAAATAGATTTATCTTGTAAACACTCTAGTGGTCACATTTTTGCCTCGATTGTTTTGAAACTTGGTCAGGATGTTTGTCCCAATGATTTCTCGGACGAGTTCGAATATTGGTCATCTGGGTCCAAAAACTAGGTCACTGTTACTAAAAATAGAATTATCTTGTTAACACTCTAGCGGTCACATTTTTGCTCTGATTGTCATGGAAATTTGGTCAGGACATATGTCCCAGTTATTAATTGGACGAGTTTGAGTATGGGTCTCCTGGGGTTAAAAACTAGGTCACTGTTACTAAAAATAGAAAAATCTTGTCCAGGCTGTAAATTTGTTATATCTGATTGGATTTCAAAATAACTTGGCAAAAATTTTCACCATGACAAGACAGTGTGTCAACTACAATACCCATGTCGGTTGGTCCAAGGTCACTGTTACTAAAAATAGAATTTCCTTGTTAACACTTCAGCGGCCACATTTTTGCTCTGATTGTCATGAAACTTGGTCAGGATATCTGTCTTAGTAATTTCTCGGAGGAGTTGGAATATGGGTCATCTGGGTCCAGAAACTAGGTCACTGTTACTAAAAATAGAATTATCTTGTCTTGGCTGTAAATTTGTCATTTCTACTTGGGTTTCAAAATAACTTGGCACAAATGTTCACCATGACAAGGCGGTGTGTCAAGTACAATACCCATGCCGGTTGGTCCAAGGTCAAGGTCACTGTTACTAAAAATAGAATTGTCTTCTTAACACTCTAGTGGTCACATTTTTGATCCGATTGTCACGAAACATGGTCAGGACGTATGTCCCAGTAATTACTTGGACAAGTTTGAATATGGGTCATCTGGGGTCAAAAACTAGGTCACTGTTACTAAAAATAGAAAAAATCTTGTCCAAGCTGTAAATTTGTTATTTCTCATTGGATTTTAAAATAACTTGGCTCAAATGTTTACCATGACAAGGTGTTGTTTCGCATACAATACCCATGCCTGTTGGTCCAAGGTCAAGGTCACTGTTACTTAAAATAAAATTTTCTTGTCTGGGCTGTAACTTCCTAATGAATGGAGTGATTTCAAAATAACTTTAAATAAATGTTCACCATGACAAGGGGGTTTTATTGCTTACAATACCCATGCCGGTAGGTCAAAGGTCAAGGTCACTGTTACTAAAAATAGCATTTTCTTTTCCAAGCTGTAGATTTCTTGTTTCTTATTGGATTTTAAAATAACTTGGTGTAAATGTTCACCATATCGAGACATTGGGTCACGTACAACACAACTTTGTTGTACTCAGGTGAGCGATAAAGGGCCATCATGGCCCTCTTGTTCATATTACCCACATCATATGTAGTAAGGTCCATAACTCTAATAATCATTTTCCAGGATAATCTCCCCATTAATCTTAGAATTTTCTAAAAAAAATGTAATATTTAACTTTATTTCACTATATATTTACTACAGACTTGAAACATATGATCCTTTCATCTTTCACATTTTATGCATGCAGTATGCTTTGTCTTCCACAAGCATATTTTTCATTACATATGTTTATTTATTACATATGTATACCTATTCGATTTCAAAGCTGCATTTCGGGGGCATATGTCAATTTCAAGTGACAGCTCGTTTATTTTCAAAAGTGGCATATGAATGAAGCTTTGAATGAAAAATGTGTAAATCTGGATATAGCGGGAAAACATTAACATGGGATGAAATACATTTAAATGTCTTAAAAATAGTAAATTGTAATTTGAATAAGTCCAGTATTTAAATACATTGTGATGAATTCACAGGGTTAAGGTAAGAGTTTACGGATGGTTGTCTGGCTATAAATGCGAACCGACCTTTGTCTTCTTCATCACAGCGCGTGCTGCTAGAATAAATCTGATCATAGACTGTCAAGTCTGTATAATGGTGGTCTGGTGTCGTAACATGTGGCGTGGGTCCTGGCTCAGAAGATAATGTTGTCATGGTTGTAGAGGAACCAATTCTCGGACTATAATTTTGTACATTGTTTTCGGGTTTAAGTTTCCTACGAAGAACGTAGCTGTAGATGTTTAAAGACACGCTGACCATAAAGGCAACGACGAACAAGCATAATGCGAAGAGGAGCCCAATAAAAGTTGGCTCATTTCGGAAGTCTGACTTCCCTTCATGTGTCGGACTGGTGGGAGAAGTAAACGTACATGGTTCCACTTTGCTGCGAATTGTAGACTCGGTTGTGGAGCAGACGCATTTGCAATCATCTGGACTACACGATGCATTTGAAGGATTTATCGTAGATTTGCTGTCGACTCGTATAAATAATTGAAATTCTGCCGAGACTTTTGTTGTAAGTGTACTTTGATTGGCAGGCCGTACAGTATTTTCTGCATGACATATGTACTTTCCAGCATGGCTTTCGTTGGTAGCCATAATGAAATACCTATTACCCTCAGAGAGGAAAGACTCATCTCCAGTTTTTGTCCACCAAACGGTCGGCTCCGGATATCCGCCTGTATAGCATACAAGCTCCAGTTTTTGACCTTGTGTTACCCAAGTATAAAGACCATAGTTGATACTTGTTATAACAGCTTTTACATGAAGTACAATTTTTAAAGGTCGAACGACTCTGCCAATTTTAAAATCACCAAGGGTGGGAATTAAACGATTTTGAACAATACAGTACATATATAAATTTTCATTTGGAGTAAACGTATATGTTTTATTTCGTGAGAGTATAGTATCTAGAGTACCATCTTTTCTCCACTCGTATGTAGGTTCTGGATTTGCTCTAACAGTTGCTGAGAGTGTGATTTCTTCAGGCCACAGGACTGAGGGTGGGACTTCTACAGATATAGCTAACGGTGCATATCATACATCAACGTCTACAGACATTTTGTCTGTCACTGTCTTTGAAGTGGTGTTGTCAAGTCGTATCGCTCCACACATGTATTGACCAGCGTCGACAACAATTATTCTCTCAATTTGTAGAATTGGGTTACTGGAGAGAAAACTGTCGTCCTTTGTCCAAGTAAAACTAGTTTCTCCATAGACGGACGAACAATTTAACAGTTGATTATCGAATTCGATGATCTTCACAGTCGGGTTACCCGGAAGCATGTCGACATTCTTATCATAGAAGTAAATGCTGACGTCACCTGAAACATCAAAACAAGTAATGACAATACTGAGCTAGTCACGGGATAAAGTGTAGGCCTAGTCGATTATTGTTTAAAAAGAAATTTCTTTGTAACTGTATTTGGAAATCATCTATTATTTTCTTACTACCAAACAAAAGTATTTTTAATACTCATTTGGGATATATAATGTTTTTGAGTCCCGGCCACATACACATTGTTTTCTTTTTAATGAAGAGGACATGTCTTAAAAGACGTCTTTTTATTTGTTTATATTGTCCTCCTGGGCTTTAAAGCCTTTTGGAAATAATTCTTGCCTGCCTGCCTGTCTGTCTTTCTGTCTGTCTGTCTGTTTTGAAAAATTACTGCATTTATCTCGGATTTTCCTATGTGATCTTATTCCTTATTTTAATACCTGTTGATGTTTTTCTTTGTTGTCGTTTTTTTTTTAAAATTTGATTTAAAAATGTTTGTTAAATGTAAAATTATGCATGTCATATTCTTATAGGATTTAATGTACTGAAATAACTAATAAAGTTAATGTGTTGACAGCGGAATTGTGAATGCGGATGTTGCATATACAATTTTAATTTGGTATAAGCATAATTTAATAATCAAATATCAGTTTGGATCTTTGAATGAATGTAAATTTATTGACACGCCTGAGATGACGTCGATTTTGATAGACTCGGTGTTAGTTTCTGTTTTTTTTATTGTGAAAACCCATTGAAAACATTTCACGTTGTCTTCGTTCTTTATATAATTTAAAATGTCACGAATAACACTAAATTAATTTAAATTAGCCCTGTCGAAATTTGGCCATTTTTGAAAAAAAAACTAGGTCGCTGAGTCAAATTGAACACAATCTCGGTAACGCGATAGAATTCACATTCATGTTGATAGTCTCTCGTTCCTGTTCGAAATTGAGTCATCATAGGTCAAAAACTAGGTCAGTAGGACACATTTTAAAAGCGACATTTTGATCTGTTTACGATTTAACCTTTACTTTAACAGAATGTGCGTGTTAATGTATCACACACTGACAACTTGGTCATCTCGGATCAAAAACTAGCTCACAATGTCAAATAATAGAAAAAACACCTTTTATACACACTTTTCTTCAGGTCCTCATCAAACTTTTTTTTATTAAAATTTGAATTGATGATCATTACATTTTTTTTTCTAAATCATAATAGCCCAGCTCTGTGGATTGTAAAATTGTTGTGTTTTTTTAAATTGTATATTTTAATCATTGATTTTCTACAATTACCAACCAGATAGGGTATGTTCGGCAAATTATCATTTTAAGTACAAAAATTAAGATTCAGAGCGCGCGTCGATAATGTAATGTCTCTTGTAACGAAATTAATGTTGTATGTACATAATGACGACTATATTAACAAAATTTTCCATTTTGTGAAGGAAAATTGGCGTTTTTGACTGTTAAGTAAATTTTTCACAAATATTTGAGTTTTTATTTGCCATGAGTTGCTTCATAATAAGAACATTAATTTTACATATGCATCATGTTAAAACATCCCTCAGTTAAGTCACAGCTTGTTCTTTTCACCTTAAAAACTATACACGCCGGTATCACGTGATGTTTAGCAAGGGGCTAGTTCGGCCATCGGGGCAGGGGCATGTTCGGCTAGGAGCCGAATAACCCCTTTGCTCCAGCATAGTTTTATTTTCTTGATGAAAACTTTATGTTTTTTTATAAAATGAAGTGTATTTACTATCACAGCTTAGATAAAACATGTTTTGGTTCGAAAAAAACGTCCTTTCTTATTGTAGATATACCATTATATGCAGCAAATTACATGATTTAGCTGATCGGTATATTATGAGAGGTAGGATTCTTATTCTGAGATCTACACTGACATATTCAATGTAATTTTTAAGAATTAATACGATTGGTTTTGTATATTTTGGAACATACCTAACCATAGTGCTAAATTATAAAAGAAATTTATTAGTTATTACAAGACACCAGACGTCTATAGAAAGGAGTTAGAACATTACAACAACAACCAACACGAAAACATATATATACGTTCTCATACCACAGAAACCTTAATTTCCAACAGAAAACATCCAGACATCACATATATGACATTTTACACTAAATGCCTACCTAAAAATATATAGGCATAGAGGGTGAAATGTCGTTTATGTGGTAACCGAATGTTTTCAGGTGGAAATTCAGGTTTCTGTGCTCGTACACACTAAATGCACATGCACCCATGCGGATTTATATACGTATATAACACAACAAGTTATATATAAAACATGTTTAAATTATTGTTAATAAAAGTTGATTTCTGAGCCTACATATTTGTACATTATGCTTCTAATAGTTTTAAGTATACAAGAAAATAATTTTTAAAAATCTGCCCGAAAGCCGAACATGCTCCAGGGGGTAGCCAAACTTGCCCCAATGTCGGGGCAAGTTTGGCCACTTTGACCTTATTACTTCGAAAACCAATTACCATTTCTTTTAAAGAGAAACTTCATTTAATGTTCGGGGGTAATCAAGCCCATATAATTTCTTTACTGTTTATGAAAATTAGTAGAGAATTACATTTTGAATTCACTAAAAAATTGCATGTTTTTTAAAATGGGGCCGAACTAGCCCCGGTCTCCCCTATTTGACACACATATTTTATATCATCTTACAATTCGTTATTATTTTCAGAACCTTTCATTGGTTGTTCAGTGATAAAATTTGAATTAAAAAAGTTTAGTATCAAAGTAAGAATTCTGGTGTCAAAATTTCAATATTCGCACCAGGTCTTAACATATATATCCAGACGCATATTGTTAAGGAACTGATTCAGAAATCACCCAGAGCTCTTTTAAAGTTTTTGTCTGTTTGTCAATGACCTGTTCAACAACACATTTAGAATTTATAACCTTTTTGAATTCTTTAAGACTCTATACATGAGTTAGTGTTTTTATTGCTTTGTACGAGTATTTTGTTTTTAAGATTTTTTTTTCATTTGAAAACGGGTTGTTTCAAAGTTAGCTTGTCTAATGAAAAAGGGTTGTGTATAAAATGTGAAAAAATCATCAGGCGACAATGAGGATGCCTGAAATTTTCTTTATTTAAATGTTTTATTAAAACGGAGAAATTCAAAACGTTTCGTTCCTGTGTGAATGATAAATTAATGGAACTCATGTGTGAATAGGAAAATTAATGAATTTTGACTACATGAACCTTATAAAAGACGTTGTCAGCAGGTGCTCATATTAATTTGTTATGAAAGTACTGATAACCTATCAGACGACTTGGCTATGTTTCTTTTGTAAAAATAGGCAATGTCAAAAGTTTTGAAATTATTATTTTATAATTTGAAATGTCATTGGACTCGCCATGAAACAAGTGACCACTCGCTTCCTAAGCTTGGCATTTAGACCAAAGGTTATTTATATTACAATGTGTTCAGAATAGTCAATTATCTTTGACATAACATTCTGTGTGTAGTTGTATAAAATAAAGTTTTATCAAATTGTTTCTCGTTGGTGGGGTAGTGGTGGGAAGGGAAAGTCTAAGAGCTCTGGAAAGTCTTAAAAATGAAAATTTCATAACTTTGAATATTTGACGAAATGAAGCACTACACTTCTCGTGTATTCGCGTGTACCCACCGAGATGACAAAAGTCAGCCGCGATACTCATAAGATTTTAATTAAAATGGATAATAAAATGATAATACTAAATTATTTACCTTGAGTAAAAGATAAAACACATATCCAAAATATATATTAGGTTTTCATGTTTTTACAGTGTTTTCGCGATTTTTGCACCCTTCCTGGTCTGCTGTAACTCGCATGATGGTGTGAACATTAAATAACCTATTTATAAACTGAGGTATGCACGTTCTAGTTTGCACGTTTAAGCAATTACAATTTTAATCAAAGCGCTGATAGCGTTGAAAGACTTTCGCGCCGGAGAATTACATTACGCAGCAGAATGTCAACTTTGGCTTACATCTTTTAATATGTGCACACGATAGAAACTGCATGTCAACTTAAATACTTGCTCACGGCCATTATGAAAGAGTAGTTCAACATCTGCTATAAAATCCCCACAAAATACCCCAGAATGCTGGATTTGGCATATAGATTTTCAAATTTTCCCGGACCCCCCATGATAAGTTAGGCCTCTTACAAATTAATTTGGGCCTGATAAACGGACTGATTTTCTAGCTTAGTTAAAAATTAACATTGTTAAAAATAACTCGCTGAGTTGAACCCCCCTTGCTGAAATCCTGGATCCGCCCCTGTCTACTTTTGTAAATGCAAATGTTATGTAGTGTATAAGCTGACTAAACAATACTAAATCCTGTAGAGTACTTCTAGTATCAATGAGACATAAGCTATTAATATTAATTAGTAGGCGGTGCTACTTAAACTTTGTAGAGAATGTTCATTCATAGTATCATGTTACATCTCCGATAAGTAATTTCCAGCATTTAACAAGAATTGGCCAATGTTAAGATAAGCACAACCGTTATTTCCTGGTTAGAAATAAAACGAATTCAATTAAGAGAGTAATAAGAGATTGCTAAACTGTTAATTGTCTAAAACAAAACAACATCCTGATAAAACGAGACGTGCTTCTCGCTGACCTGAATACAGTTTAGTCACTGATCACGTGACTGATTTTTTATAATTGGATTTTTAATATCCCTTCATTTTTTTTTGAACACCAACATAATATTGTTTTCTTCTTCTGTTTGTCGCACTGTCTGTACAAATGTTCGTCATCGTTCGTAATAAATTTACTTTCTTAATATGCACTACTTTCTGACGCCGCACAACTATGGAACTTGTTAGGCGTAACTAAACTACTCATGCATATTAAGCTGTTTGTTCACTAACGTAGCTGGACATGATTTCACTCAACATTTGTTTGATGGAGTTTTTGGCATGGACGCTACAAAATTACACGGACACGTACTAAAGATCACTATTCTTTCGTGGAATTGTGTTCTTGAATGTGCTTAAAACGTCTGCACTTCATTTCGGCCTGCTCTCGCGGTGACCACAAAACCCCGCTTACTTGAATACGCTCGATGTCGCAGTGATACACCGGAAGTTAAAAACTGCGCGTCGCCGTGTTCTAGATTTCTAGCTCTTCAACTGGCTTTGGACTTGATAATTTACACTTATCACTAATGTTAAATGCAAAATAAAAAGGATATCATGGCTGAACAAATGTTTACTGTCATCTGCATAGTTTATATATTTTGCATTTTTTAAAATTATTTTAGAATGACATCAGACAGGCCAGATGTGCTTTCCGTTTGCAGGAATGAAACTAACCCAGAAGTGGAACAGTGTCTTGAGAAAAGTGCCAAATCTGAACACCTGCTTCCTGACAGGCTTCCTATTCTAGGCTTGATCCTCAAAGGATGTGGTACCAGTATGAAGATTGAAGAAGTAGGCTTATTGTGTGTGTGAACTGTGGTTAAAAAGTGAATGTCCACCCATCTGTACCAAAAGCCTGTTGGATTCAGTGTGTCATATCCCAAAAAGGAGAAGTGCTAACAGTTTGTTTAGCTGAACAATATGAAATATAAAATGAAATGATCTGCCAAAACAGGTGTGCAATAATAATTTAATTTATGCAAGCATTATTGATAATCTGAATAAATTTAAAATATTTCATTTGTCAGTTAATTTGTTGCCATGGTAACTGAATCATAATATAATGATGTTATAAGATATCAACATAGAAATATCAGTTTTTTATAGATTTTTCTACCAATATATTATTTGTTATGGGACAAGTGTTGCAAAATTTGTCTTTCAAACATTTAGAACCTTTACCCAACATAAACATGTAGTTAAGTTTTTTGTGTGCATAGTATGTCAACTATTGTCGGCTATATAAATGTAAGTTATTTTATTATTAAACATTATCCACATCATGAAACTCAGTTCCTCCCTCCACCCTGCCTAGAAAAAACATCTTGCAACATTTAGTAAAACTATGTCATACATTGTTATATTACAATTTGATCATACAAAATTTAATTTACTTTGTGCTCTTAGTTGTGTAGTTGTTGATGTAATGACCTCATACCGCTTTGAAGAAAATAATACACAAATATTACCATGGCAACTATAGAACTAGTACTAATTGTGTAACATATTGTTATATTACTCAGAAGATCAAACATTATGAATATGTACATAATATTCAGGTAGTATTACCACGGTAACGATTATTGGGTACAACAACTTTCACCTAAATGATTTTGTCACTTTTAATGAAGCTTTTGTCATTTTGTTAACTGCATAGTTATAACAAAATGTATCTATATTTTCAAAAATCAACATTTCTGTGTATGGTATATCGAGAAAGAGACCAGAAAGATAGATTGTACTTAAAAACATTAACATATTATCTTTAAGATGCCAGCTACCTGAAAAAAATAGTCAAATATTTTTTTTTCAGTTCCGTTGCCATGGTAACCGAAATTTTAGTATTTCATTTTGTAAAATAAGTTACTTGATTTATATATGAAAACTTTTCATGGCAATAAACAGAGACTGAAATACTGTATTTCTTATAGTTGTCACATAAATGCACCTATTTATTTGGACATATTTTGACAAAAGTAGGCTTTTTCACACTAACGGTGGTTTCCCAAAAAATGCTGGTTTTCGGTTAAAATAAGTCGTTTTTGAAAAAAAATGAATTTGTGTACCAAAGTCAACAAGGTACCTGAAAATGATAATAACTCATTTTGGCCAAAAATTGCATTTTGGACCATTTTTCCCAGAGAGTGCCACATACGTATATTGACGCGATTTAAAGCTGTGCATAGTATACATATACATTTTATTATACTGATAATGATATATGCATTAAAAACAGGTTTGTTCGATTGTCCTTGCTTGTGTGAGATATCAAAATGATTCGTGATTTTTTGCATTTATTGATTAACAAATCATATTCTAACAGTTTCAATTAATGTACAGGTTTAAACCGCGTCAATATAATACAACATAAACCGCGTCAATATAATACAACATAAACCGCGTCAGTATAATACAACATAAACCGCGTCAATATAATACAACATAAACCGCGTCAATATAATACAACATAAACCGCGTCAATATAATACAACATAAACCGCGTCAATATAATACATTAGGATACCATATATCCACATAGTAGACAGTTATAAAGACGTGACAAACTCATTATTCTAGATCACCCGAGTTTATCCACCCAAGCCCCAAATTGAACTACACGTAATACCACATACCTGTTATCCGTTTCACCTTTTTAATGAAATTACGGTACCCATATCAAAAGGGGCATATGTTGTGTCTTTCGTTCCTTCGATATCAGTTGAAGAGGTGTGCTACGTTGTAAGTAGTTTTAAGCTTCAAAACACTATACATGGCGTTCATATTTTCTATCTTTTACCCCCGATGGAAAGCATATAGTAACCACATCGTTCGTTCATCCTTCAGTCTGTACATCAGTCCGTCGGACCGTTCCAAAATCGTGTCCGCGCCTTACCTTTTAAACCTCTCAATCAATTTTAAAATTATTTGGTTGAAATGTTTTGCATAATGACACGGTGAGCAGAACATACAGTCACGCTGACCTTCAAGGTCTAGGTCTCGCTTGGGCTTCCAAAATCACAGGATCAGAAATTATGTCCGCCCGTAACTCATGAATCACTTGAACAATTTTAAAATTTTCATTAGAAATGTAGTACATATGACACGATGGACAGAACAGACAGTCACGCTAACCTTCTTCAAGGTCTTGGTCTCCCTTGGGTTAACCAAAGTCACAGGTCCCAAAATCGTGTCCGCTCCATAGCTCTTGAACGCCTCGAACAAGTTTGATATTGGTTTGTAGAAATATTTTGCCTGATAGCATGGTGTGCAGGACATAGAGCTACACTAACCTTCTGAGAGGTGAAAATCATACTTGGGCTTGCAAAGTCACAAACCCCGAATTCGTGTCCGCTCTTAAACCTCTTAGATTCGTAAACCTCTGGGGACGCCGCTGAACATTGAATGGTATTAATCTGAAAATACCGCATTGAAGGTTCCATGTTCACTGTCATTTGCATTCCATTGTTTGTGATGGATCAAAATTGTACTATTTATTTGTGTAAATATTGAGTTGCGCTCAACCTGGGGCTATGTGGCGTGGGCAGTAATATGCATTTCCATTACTGTCCATGAACAGGCTCAAACAAACCAAGCCTGTAATATTTTCATATTTGTCGTGTTCGTTGGATTTAAAAGTTCTCTTTTCATCGATCTTAACAATTTGAAGTAATTTGGTAGCATAATGACACGATGGGGCAGACTTACAGTTATGATGACCTTCTTCGAGGTCAAATTAACAACTAGGCTTTCAAAGTCGCATGCCTCCAAATCATGTCCACTCTAAAATTCATGAACATCTGAAACAGTTCTTAAACTTCTTGGTAAAATATGTTCGGTATAATGACATGAGGGCATAATATACAATTACGCTGACCAAGGTCAAGGGTATACTCGGGCTTCCATATCCATAGACCCCCAAATCGTGTCTGCTATATAACTTATGAACCCCTTGGTAGAAGTGTTCATCATAATCACACGATGGTCAGAACATTTTTACAGCAACCAGATATATTTAATTTGTTACACTTAATTAATATTAACTTTTTTTTCATATGTCCAGTAACTAACGTGTGATTATGACCAAGAAATGTTCACTGAACTTTACTTAGTGTTTGATGTAGACATTTAAATTGTATATTTAACTGAACACTTTCGTGCACGCTATTTAATAACTTTTATGCTTTTTTATTTTGTTTAAAGATACAATGACGAATGTCTGTCCTCATCCAAGCGGAACCATAAGCCTGAAAAAAGTGTTATGTTTTTAGCTTCTTATGTTTATGTGTTTGTGTGCTTTTGCATGCAACATTGTCGAGTTGATGGGCGGGTTTGAGCTAATTCACAAAGACAACCCGTACTCCTGTATTTGTTTGTTCATATGAGAACCTTCTGTGGCAAGTGTGAAGTTATTGCACCCTAGAACCTGGTTTAAATCTTCAGTGGCAAAATCTTTTGCCACTGGCTGTTCCAAGGCGGTACCCCCTCTTGTTCTATTCTGAAATGAATCATTTTTAGCTCTGTTCCTCACTACGTTTTTGCTGTTTGTGGAGGCCATTCCTGATGTGCACATTTCACTTTTTAAATAAGTAGTAAAAGGTTAGGGTGCCTTATTCACGATAAAGGCGACATTTATAGACAAACAAAGAAAACAAAACTAAACTTTCAAAATATAATTTAGACATAGGTATGTCTGTAAAGCACACATACAAACTGAAAGATAATAAAAAGCAACAAAACACGTGCATTTAACATTATATTTTATTAAAAATATGTTTCGTTGTTTATTTATGTTTGTAACTCCCATTTGATATAAGAACTTTCAACATACCAAGTGAATTTTGGACAATCTTTACATTTGGAAATTATAGGTACTGTCTTGTTATCTATTATTTCGAAATTTAAGGCCACCCTGCTATGACCTCTCCGGCTTAATTTTACATGTGGTTTTCTAAAATGAAAATAAATTACTTTTACAGATCTGGAACGATTTTCTTTATCAGTAAAAACTGAGGCTCACGTGGATATCACTGTAAGGAAACAGCTGCTACCAACTCGAGGAAAGGGAAATCACTGTGACGAGATTGAAGGCAACAGTCTTTCGACTAGTTCTACTCTACTTATGAGGTCTTTATGTTGTAGACAGATTGTGGCTGTGCCGATACACCTATCTCGGGAACGGAAGAACATGGACTTTTTCTTAAACAGTAGTATTTGTACATTTAGACGATAAGCATCTTCTATGTCGATTTCTTTAAAGTAAATATCTTCGTTGAAAACCCATTTAGATTTGCCACTGACCATTTTGGATTTTTTATGCTTTCTATTTGCATTTGGCATAATATTTAATGTTAAGTAAAAAGATACTTTATCCTTGGTCAACACTCTTTCGTCGATATCTAAACAATGAACAGTTATTTTGAGTCTCTGTGTCACAATTAGATATTGTACCGAAAGGAAAATGGATCCGAATGCAGAATTGCACACATCTGTTTTCGTCTGGCATGCAACCGAACCAGCTAAAGTACATGTGTTGCTTCCATCCATTATATCATTCACAAGTTTAGTTGACTTGCACAGTGGGATACTTTGACAGTCAGTTGTGGATTTTTGAGATATTTCTGCTTCTCTTTCTCCGAAAGTAAATATAGGCCTCATCTTTGATTTAATTGCAACTCCATGGTGCTTCCGTGAATTTAAAGGTGTTTCCATTGACGATATACTTAAGGAGTCGCAAATATTTTGTTGCAGGTGATTCGAAGGAATCTGGTGTTCACTTCCTAACGAGTCCGGGGTGTTTTGGCTGCTCGTTAAAGACAACACTCCAAAGCCTTTGGGATATTCTCCGAACTGTTTTAAAGTACGCCTCACAATCACGTCTGAATGTGGCTTTAAGACGTCTTCACCAACATAAGGCTTTGCAAGAGAATGTTTGTTTAAATTCGCAGCCTCGGATGAATATTTCATTAATTTATTGAAGCAGGGTCCATTAGTATCGGGGTTTGATGAAACCCACTGCAGTGTCCGGTGTCTGGCATCGTTTTGGGGTACTTTCTTCTGTAAAGGAGAAATATAAGTAGGAACTTGGTTATTGTCTGCCTCTACTCTGACACAATGTGACATTTCTTTGTTCGTTGGTAGAATGGGGTGGTTCTCTGTAGAACTAGCGGTGCTTACTTCGTCATAATTTGGTTCTTGTAAACCACTTTCATTTCTATTTTCCAGTTCGTTTAATTTCTGACATCTGCTGGCATAGATATCCCGATATCTTTTTCTTCGCATGTCTCGAATCGCTTCCCTTCTGTCAGTAAACAATGTCCGTTTGATTTCAGAAACTGTTTCGCCTCCAATCGTTGACACTTCCTCTAAAAGCTCCGAAATGGACGATTTCGTGCCGGAGAACAAGGAATCAAACCTTCCGCTTATTTCAGTAAATATATTTCTCCCTTCATCTGTCTGGTCATTCGAAGAGAAACGTCTCCACAAAGAGTTGTCCTTAACGAAGGGTGACATTTGCAACCCTAATGTCCCTAATTCACTTTTAGCTCTCTCAAATTTATACATCTTTCTATTCAACAGTACGTTGGCCCTGCTGTTACAAAGGCTACTAATGCGCTCTTGTGAAAATTCTTCATTTTATTGCTTTTCTTATGCAGGGAAGAAAAATGTGATAATAGAATTGAAGTCACTGATAAATTCTAATGACGTTAATAGGGGGAATGTTCTATCGTTTGCACTATCCAATCTCACACGAACCCTTCTTAAGCATTAAACATACGATTTTAGTACTGTTTTAACGATTCCGAGTAAAGGAGCAAGCTATTTCGTTGGAAACAATGTTGAATAAAAAAGTGAAATATGCATATCAGGAATCGCCACACTCACAAAACACAGCCTGCCCACGCAGCGAAAAAGAAGACAGAAGCAGAAAGCATGTTGTTACATGTATAACTACGTCAATTCAAATAATACGCCACAAACAATTAACGACATAGAGAACTCTTGGGGTTACTGCCTTGGAACGGTCAGTGGCAAAACAAATTGCCACTGGGGGTTTAAACCAGGTTCTAGGGTGCACCAACCTCACACTTGCCCCAACAGGTTCTCATATCACAAAACAAGTACAAGTTGTCTTGGTGAAATAACTCCAACCCACCTATCGGCTCAACAATGTTGCATGCAAAAGCACACAAACATGTATATAAAACATAAGAAGCTAATAGTATTGCAAAGCCAAAGGGCGGGTACTCAATGATCTAACCGAGACCAGAGCTCCTGGAGTAAAATCAGCAAGAACACGATGACAGGGATAACAGAAACAAATCGGGCTTCTAGGTTCTTTTAAGAAAAGATTTCCCCATAAAACTTCTTAAACTCGTAAACCCCTGCCACCGTCGTGCAACCAAAGAGGAAAGCTAAACGATCAACTATAAAAGGGTTAATCAGCAGGCCTGCAGCGCGCTGTAAAATATCATGCTGTAAACCTTTCTTTTTAAATTTACAGATGGTTTTTTTACGAATAACCGGGAGAAATTAACATTTCCTTTTATCTTCTTAAGTTGATAAATTGCATGCAGGTATATTCACAATAGTTCGAACAACTCACTGAAAAAAGTGAAATAAGCATATCACGAATTGCCACACACAAACCACAACCTTTCCACTTAGCAAAGATCATGTAAACAGGAAGAGAGAACATGGTTTAAACAAAATGGTCAGTTTCAAAATAGACACCACACACAACAAAAATGAGAACCTGAGGGGTTACCGCCTTGGAACGGTTTGTGGCGAAACAATTTGTCATTGGTGATTTTAATCTTTTCAAAGGTGCACCAACATCACACTTGCCCCAACAGGTTCTCATATGAACAAGCAAGTACAAGTTGTCTTGGTGAAATAAAACCCCAAAACATCAACTCGATAATGTTACATGAAAAAGCACACGACACAAAATGGAATTACGTGTTGCAAGTCACGTACACTAATCTAAGGATGGAGACAATTTGCAGATATAGTACTCCTTGACAAGATTAACAAGTAGCCTAGAAGAATAGTTATATGCCAAGACGACAGTATCACTAAGTCATAATAAACCCAACGGTGCTAACAGCACCGACACGGCTGTCTCTTAGCCACTATTAACCTGACTGCGGTTTTGCCTAGCCATAATAACCCACCAATGCTAAACCACCGATAAAGCCTAGACACATAAGCCGACCATGTAGCCACAGTAAACCATGTCGTACATGTCAATTTTCTAGCCATCATTAACCCGATTACCTTACTAGCACTGAGTCGTCGGTACCGCATTTCCACACAAAAAACGCCATTGCTACCAGAACCTAAACGGGTATATCTTCTAGCATAAAAACCACGCTTATACCAACAACAAGGTTTGACCATACCATAATAAACTTGACCACACAACCAGCTCTGACAGGGGGGTGTTGCCTAGCCACAAGAAATATTTATCTTGAAGAAACAATCGCGCATAACCACAATAAAACCAATCGCGCTAACGGTTCGACACGGGTTATCGCTTATCCAAAATTAAAACAATGCGCAGTACCAGTAATGAGTCCCATGTCACAGTTATATATCCTAGCTATTATTAACCGACCTTGCTAATACCAATGACGCAGCGGTGTCGCCTGGCAAAAATAACCCGACCAACCTACCAGCAACTACACGTCGGTGTCGCCTAGCGACAATAAACGAAGCCATACTTCCTCAACCGACACATAGGTATTGTCATCTCCATACCCGATCACCTTATCATCACCGACATGGCGGTATCGCTTTCCCACACAATAAACCCATACTTGCTACAAATAGCCACAGAGCTTTATCTCCTGACTTTAATAAACAGGGTCCCGCTTATGACAACGATGGTATCGCTTAACCATAATAAGCACGACCATGCTACCAGTATCGCCCAGGAAACAGAACCGTGCTGTCAGTAAAGATACGGCGTAATAGCCTATGCATATTAAAACCAACCAAAATTCAAGCACCGGTAAATCCCAGATAAATTCTTTAATGGAATTTGAAGTTACCTCGTACTAATTAGTTTTTTTGTAAAATAATGGAATCAACTAACATTGTAAAAAGTTTTGAATGTAGCAAACTTGATTTAATGGTTTATGTTTATATTATGTGACGCGGTTTGTATAAAACGACCTGAATGTGTTTTTTAAAGATACAAACAGCTTTCAAATGTGTGTAGGGCGGGTTCTATGTTTTATTGATAGTGCCAACGCTGAATCGCAGCACGGAGCTGGTTGTGTGTGCTCCATATCAGAGCTTACGTTACCCTTTCCCTTATATTATCGTATTGTATATTAAAACTGCATTGAAACCAACTGCAGATAGATATTGCCTTTTTATTCTAACAATTCCAAAAAGTACTTGTATTTAGTTCTTCTCGTAATCATCATGAAAATCGTAGAGGGCCTGTTTAAAACCGGTGGTCGTCACCACGCATGTCCGTTTCAGTGAAGATACCGTTCTGATGTTCTTCATTGCCCGCGTTTGTCGAATCTATGATAGTATGATTTCCGTTGGTGCCAGTGGCAGTTTGCTCCATTTCCACAGTTGCCTCATGTTTCGTCGGTTTCGCGTACATGTCGTCCATGCTGGTAAAATCACCGGCTGGATTTTCATAACATTGCGAAATTTCGTTATCGTTAGCAACAAGTTGCTCTTCGTCAGGCTTTCTTATGGGAGAGACGGTTGCTCCCTGGTGAACGGACTCCACATACTTGTTGTAGATTTCAGATGGTTCTTTGTTTTCAAGTGTTACGCTCACCTGTCCACTTCTGTCCAGGCTTCCTATAGAATGATAATGACCCGAGTTGTAAGAAGAAAGGGTTTCGGTTTTAGCAGGGCCATTAGCGGACTCGATTGGCTTACTGTCTGCATTATAATATATATTACCACCCAGTTTTGTCATTCCCAAATCATCGGGTTGTTGTTCATTAGAGGGATTTAGCATTGGATTACATTTACATTTTGCACACAGCAACCATATACTCAGCAAGATTATTAAGGCACAACCCGCAGCGATTCCTCCAACTTTTGCACTACGCTTGATTTCATTCATATACGTAGGTCCAAAGTACGGGCCGTCAACGTTAACACCGACTCTGACCACACGTGTCCCGTTGTTCCCTGTGTCCACAATACAATAATAAACACCAAAATCATCATCGTCCAGCCAGTTAATTCTTAATACAAATCCATTATCTAAAACGTTGATATGTTTACCGGACAATGTCATGCCTGGGTGCCACACCTGTCCCGATGGAAGGATCCATGCTTGAACCGACTGTATCACTCCGTCCGATTCTTTATGAAATTCATTGCAGTGTAAATCTACACTTTCAAAATATTCAATTTCTTTTTTCCAGTCTTCAGATTTTACTCTGACATTACATACAGCCAGTGTAATCATCAAAGTCAAGATTGAATGTACAATCTCCATTTTCACAAAACGGTATGCCAGTTCCTAAATTTCTGAAAATAAGTAGTAATAAACACAACCATTAGATGATAAAAACTTTCCATACGGTATATTAATAAAACGAAATTTTGATCTTGAGAAAAAATTATATGAAAGCTTGACAAAACAAATTGATTGATAAATATGGTATAGCACACATAAATTGATAAATTAATTTTTAAAAGAAACAATGATTTAAAGCTATATTTTATATAACTAAAGCAATACTTACCATATACATGTACGTGCATCGTACTTCTGTTTAGATCGGTTCCTATCTGTTGAAAAGACATATCTTTCTTTTTGACATAGTGTGATTGTCTCCCAAACTATTTTATCGGTAAACATAATATATGGTATGGGTTTTGAGGATCTAGCGCTAACAACGAAGGTATTTTATCATGCAAACTCAGTGTATTTCAACAAAAAGTTTAAACACTTTCAAGGTTAACATTTCATTTAAGGTGAAGATGGAATACAATACAGTCGAGTCGCGATTATACGAATCGCGATTTTACGAAATAACGGTATACTACGAATAAGGCGACCGGTCCCGTCCGTATTCCTTCTTTATTTAATATAAAAAAGATGCGATCGAACGAAACGCGATTTAACGAAAAATGCGATTTAGCGAATAATTACGACAGTCCCTTAAGCTTATTTACAATGTAATAAAGATGCAGTTTTACGAATTTCGGTCATGCAGGTGATTTTCACACCTTTTCGAGCGATATCCGTTACTTTGTATTGTTGAGCAATTATCGACCCAAGCAGTTGTGACACGAAATGCTCTCTAAACAACAAGCGGACGTGTTTGGTTGTAACAAACAGTTTGAGAGATTGAATTTCAAATGTTTTAAAATTGTATAAAATCTGAAACACATGTATTGCTCGTCATTCTACTTCTGCCATTTAATTCTGAATAGACTTAAAACTAACGTAACGGCGAGTGTGAATTCAGTAAATTGATATCGGCATTCTGAGAAATTCAGTGAAGGGCCTGTTTTTTCGGGGAAGGATAGCTGAATCTGAATTTTAATTAATGGTAACATGTAACAAATAATATAACAAATGCGAACATTTCTTTACTCTGTGTTTTTATTATTTCACCTTGACATATCACAACAATAACACAATACGTCATATAACGACATTGACGATTTGCGGCGGTAAACAACCAAAACTATCAAAAATGCGATACTACGAAAAATGCGATTTTACGAATAATCGGCTTGGTCCGATGCCTATTCGTAAAATCGCGACTGCACTGTATTTGTAAAACTCGAATCCACATGCAATTTATTTTAGAAATAATTTGCCCCAATTTCTTATGACGACGTATATGATAGCTAGTCTGTAAAAAGTCAACAACAGACTAGTTCTCACTAAGATCCTGTATCGTTCTATTGAAATTCTGGACTCTGCCAATATGATCGGCTTTTCAAATTCATTTTTCTTGATTCACTGCTATATTTTGTTGTCATAAGGTTTTCATGCAATTATTTTTGGCCGGTATTCAAAAGTTCTATGATGCGAAGTCCGTTAGTAAGAACATGTTCCAATCCGCGATATAAATACATGTATTCATCTTTTCATAAGTGTCTGATGTTTTATCATTGAACAATTTAACAACAATATAATAGCTTAAATTATTCAAGTTGCAAGGCTAAGACACCAATTGTCAAAGCAAAATGGCTGACATTTTGGATGTACCTAAAGCTTCTCCGAAAGTAGCTTGGATCTACGTCATTTCAAACCTTCTCAGTACAATTATAAACAACACGACGATAGATGCTCTGTTAAAAATAAACACAAATCTAAATAGTTAATTTGATTTAACATTGGCATAATTTATGAATTAAAAACATGTATCATTTACAATATTTCATTGGTTAAAAGTAACGAAGTCAGACCATCTTAGACAGTTAAAAATAATAAAAAATTTTTTGGCAACCCCTCCACACCTGCGTTCACTTGGCCACGCTTGTTGACGCGTACCGAAAGAATGGCTGTAAATATACCATTGATACCAAATTACTCTTGGTTACAGTGCGCGTGGTACTGTATCCAGTTTCGCATACTAGGTTGAGAAACGATGTCTCTCGAGGAGAGCGTGAGACGGGAAAAGCTAGAATTCTCCTCAAAGTTTATCAAGCATTATTTATCCCTCGGGTATATACTGCTCCATCCATTGGACTACATACACGTAAGTCAATATTCTACTCAAATGATACAAGCATTGGGTTAGGTTTAGAAAAAACCTTCCAGGGTTGAATGCTAAACGCGTTATTGGTCAAACGCAGGATTTACAGGTAAACACATAAATGTATGACAAATTCTGTTTTAATTAGGCATAATGGTATCATAATAAGCATAAATATCACGCGGCATCACTATTCTCACAAACTAAAACAAAAATGCTAGCTTTGATGTTTTATCTAATACTATATTTCATGTACATGTACCTGGATATGTTTATAAAATTTAAATATTCCAAGTAAATTTACGAGCTTAAATGAGACAAAAAGTCAGTGACTAGTATTTAGAATCTTTACAAGTTTACATTTGATCGTCTTTTTCATTTTGTCCGTTTGTCTTAGGTGTTCCTACTTTCTTTATTTCTACGCCGACATCTTCCAAACCAACATTATCATAAGCTTTCAAATCAAACCCGTCAATTGCTTTATCTAGCTCATCAACGGCTTTATTCTTCTGTTCTCTCTTCTGGTACCTTAACTGCCACACTAAACAACATCCGGCGACAGCAACAAACAAGGTACCAGCTGCAATTCCACCAATTATCGCATTCCTCTTGTACTTTTCTAGCAGATCGCCATAGTATGCACCATCAATGTTCAAACTATGGACTATTCTATCGACAGTCTTATCAGATCGAATAAGAAGACAGAAATAATATCCAAAATCACTATCAATAATCTTGTGAATTGTCAGAGTAAAGTTGGAATCAATAAGGAACTGTTTGTTCGTGGTAGTGTTGTCAACAAGCGAACCGTTCGGAAGCAACCAGTACCGGTTCTCTATTCTTGCAGTGTTAGTAAAATTGTATTTAGATTCATCACAATCGATGGATACTTCGGAATAATATTCCAGGTGGAAGTCTTCGGCCAGCGACAGCAACGGTGAAACAAGAACCACCAACCAAATAGGGTACATCATCTGTAAAATATCACGTGGCTATTCAATGTGTTATTCATATGCATAAATAGTCCTCATATATGATTTGGGAAAACAAGAATTAATCAAACATTTAAAAGAATCGAATTTTATCATTTGTACAACTTTATTTCCGATGCAAAAATTGAAAAAAAAATTGGTATAGTTCGTTGCATAGTGTGCTGTGTATTGACAATGCCCCTTCATTGCCGGCCCAGCTAGGACCATGTTTTAAGAGGAAACATTTTGTGTTTAGAAGCGTAATTACATTTAGTTGATGACTGAATTGGCTGTACGAAATGTAAATGTGTTTATTCAGAACTGGTGTTCATGAACTTTGTATGATTTTGTGGGCGAAAATTCGTTTGATAATGTTTCTATTATCCTCTGAATTTCCTGAAAGCATTGTTAATTTATTGTGCACTTACATGAGAAAATACCCGAACTAGAAATCATGGATCTGTTTAACTCCTTAATGCTAACGTAGTTTACAAGCTAAGAGCTCGGTGTAACATGTTTTAACGGCATGGCTACAGGATACATGACAATGATAAACAGACATGGCAGCTGGTTACCAGCGAAGATGTTAACATGTTTTACCGGCAAGGCTACAGGATAGATGGCAACGATACTTTATTAAATAATTTACAGGGATGGCTTTTGGCTGTCAGTACAGATCTCTGATGCTAACATGATTCACAAGCACGACAGCTGGTTACAACCTGAGATCTCTGATGCTTAAATGATATACAGGCATGGCAGCTGGTTACCAGCTGAGATCTCTGATGCTTACGTGATATACAGGCATGGCAGCTGGTTACCAGCTGAGATCTCTGATGCTTACATGATATACAGGCATGGCAGCTGGTTACCAGCTGAGATCTCTGATGCTTACATGATATACAGGCATGGCAGCTGGTTACCAGCTGAGATCTCTGATGCTTACATAATACACATGCATGGAAACTGGTTACCGGCTGAGACCTCTGATGCTTACATGATATACAGGTATGGCAGCTGGTTACCAGCTGAGATGTATGATGCTTAAATAATACACATGCATGTAAGCTGGTTACCGGCTGAGATCTCTGATGCTTACATGATATACATGCATGGCAGCTGGTTACCAGATGAGATCTCTGATGCTTACATTATATACAGGCATGGCAGCTGGTTACCGGATGAGATCTCTGATGCTAACATGATTCACAAGCATGACAGCTGGTTACCAGCTGAGAGCTATGGAGCTTTTATAGACTTCAGAATGTTGCTTTGTGATTAAAGACTATGATCATCTTTCAATATGTTTGGCAAAATTGCACTTATAAAATACATGCAAACACACAGCATTACGAATAAGGTATAACAATAATCATAAAATGGAAGCCGATAAAATGAGTTCACCTACCTTTTGAAACATGTTTGTTCCCTTTCGCTCAGCATTAGAATTAAAAAGTGGTCTGAGCCAGAAGATACGATTTTAACATTCTATACAGTATTAATGGTGTAGTGTGTCGAAATAGAAAATAGATGACAAATTCAATGTTATCGAAAGTCGAAATGATTAATAGTATGCAAATAATCAAGTACGAGATTACTACCGTAAAATTCGCCAGTTTGTAATATTGATTCAGAATATTGAATAGAAATGTAACATGTACATTAATCTAGAGAGAAACAAACAACAACAATTGAGACTTTCAATTTGAAAATATCTCTTGCCTTAATTTTATACAACAAAACATACTTTTTATTAAATAAAGACATCATATAGAGTAAGTTATTAACATAAAGTGATAAAACAATAGTGTGCAGTTCATTACCAGCGCCATGTTACATCAAAAATCTAAACGCATAAACGTAAGGGATGGGGGCGTTATGTAATGTAATGTGTATAATTAAAGAGCATATTTAATTGATAAATCTTTTTTTTGTTGAATAATTTTATTGAACTTATAGTGCCTCCTCCAAATCATAAAAAACTACTCTTGATAGCAAGTGCACATGAACTTATTGACGGGACTGGTTCCTCTGTGCGGTTTCCTCTTCGCAGACATGATTGGTTATATTTTTAAGTTCACGTGTTTGGTTGCTTTATAGCAATATTTTACCTTAACATTTGAGCAGCTTAAACAATCTAACTCGACTTATTTGTCAGGTATACGGTAGTCCATTGATAACATTTAATCTGGTTCATGGGTAAACATCTTCAAACGTATTTACATAATTTATCAATTGTTTATATTCATGCTGGTTCGCGACTGCACATTTAAATGAAATAAAATTTAAATATTACTTTCCTTCCATTACAATATTATTATCGAGTAGAGCTATCAGATAATTTCTGAAATCAGAAATTCCTGGAATTGTAAAAATAAAACACATTCCTTTTTGAATTCAATAAACTGTTTTCTGATACAATAAGCAAAATTTGAAACTTTTTCTTTATACCAAGAAGTCTTTGTATGTTTTAAAAGAATTTTCCGATATATGATTTTTCTGTTGTTATTATTCAAACATTTAAAATGATATTGCCTCTACCTGGGAGCGAACCCGCACCATAACGGCGACAGTGCCTGGCCCTGCAATTCCGACGACGCAACTCATTGAGCTAACAGGGACAACTGAAAAATCTTATTTCACTTTAAATATTTTTTTAAATAAGCAAATTCGAAATAATTTATTAGAATAGTAATTAGCCTCTTGACCTTTATACAGTACCTGCAAACATTGTTTGGCGTGGACACACAAGTTTTAGAATGCGATAAGGATCGTTTAGTAAGAGACAGGCTCGATTATAATGGATAAGTGGTATTTGCGATACTATACGTAATATTTTTTAGTAAGAAGAAAAGTTCTGATCTCGATCTAGACGTCGGAAAATAATAACAGTATTAAGAATCTAATTTTGATATCAATAAATAATTTAAAATAGTTATTTACAATTTAAAATTTACATGTACAGCTTCACAAGAGGCTTTGTATCTTTGTATTTTAACATAAAATACTTGTAGTTCGCTTTTACATTTCAGAAGCATGAGCCTTTCCGTGGTTGGTAAGTCGTGGAATACCGTCGCCGCCGTGCGGTGAATGGTGTGACGGTTTTTGCTTCAAACAAAAGTGTTTCAATAATACGGCTGTTACCACGATCACAACCACGGTTACTCCACCGGCTGCTAATCCCGTTAAGAAACGCTCTTTGTACTGTTCCGCAATATTATCAGTCTCGGAGACCTGGCTGTTCACATATTCCTTCAACTCAACACGAATCACATCCGTCGCATAGTTAATTGTGTTCCAAAGCATCAGACAGTCATAGAATCCTAGGTCCGAGAATGCCAGCTCAGTGATGAATAAATCAAACGTATACACATTAGGAGAAATAATTTTAAACTTTGTATTTCCACCAAAATTGTCTTCCAGTACAGTCAGATTTGGTAGCACCCAATGTCGTTTGAAAGGCCATGGTGCCGATGGATTTGTTATATTGTGTTTGATGTAGTCGCAAGGTAGTGAGACGTTGGTCCGAAGATATACGTCGTAACTTTCAAAACCTCTTGCCGACAAACAAGCATGGAACTTACAGAATACAGCTAGAATTATAAAGTTGCAACGAACACAGACCTCTTTCTTACGGAATTTGACCTGAAATAAATAACAGATTTATGTTGTTCAAAATAAAGGTGTAGGAAAAAATATGTTTTGTTTCAAGGCAACAAGTGACCTTAATAATTTTATTTAAAGTTTGAAAAAAAATGTTGTTTTTTTTTTAAATTTCTGCACGAGAGTATGTTTCCGAGAAACGACTTAAGGCGGGAAAGCGGTATGGTGTCGTATGCCGTTCTGATGAAAAATGATCTTCGAATCAGATTTTGCATCATAAAAACCGTTCAATGTTTAAAGTAAAAAGTGCGAGTTAAAAATCCAAAACGACTCTAGGAAAACTTACCATTTTGTTGTATTAATTTTCCCGCCGGTTTTCTTCATGAATGTTGTAAAAGTAATGAAGAGAAACTGGAATGTTGTTTGTTGAAAACTTTGTTAAAACAAGTCGTAAAATGTTATGACTGTTTACAATACTTGTAAAGATTCGTAGATCTAAAACACTGCAATCTTCTTTATTGACTGTGAAATAGCTTTATGAGTTATAAGTGAACCTTGTTCAATGATATTCTGCGACTCAAGTATAACACAAACAAGAACAAGAATTTAAAGGAAAACGCATATCTTCATGTCATACTGGCCTTTGCCATCTTCTCGGGAGAATATAGAATTTGGATGGCAAACTGTAGCAGCTCTGACAATAATTTTTGAATATTTTCGCGGGTTTGAACTGACCTAACCCCTAACATAAAAACTGGCGAGTTTCGTTTGAAAGTATAACAACTAATCATTCATAGCAATTATATATTTAAGAGATAGATTAAACACTTTTTTTTAAATTCATATAATTCATAATATTAACTGTTCAGCTCACAAATTAGCCGAAATTCGCCTTTCCTACGACTATATCGGCCTGATCCAATATAACCTGTTATCAACAAACAAGCGTATTTATACCTGTATTGTTTATTTATTTATACAGCCCTTGAGGGGACTATAAATATACATTAATATCTTCGAAAAAAAATCAATATACGAGCCTAAATAATTTTACAGCCTTTTAGAGACATCCAAGTAGAATTTAAACACGTCATGTGATTTAAACTCCAAATGGGACATTTCTCAAAGTTTAATAAAAGGACAGAGATTCCTAATATTGAGCTCTGCATATCTGTATGTTGTTTGTGTGGGGAGATAGTTACGAATTAACACCGACAACAAAAGCAGATTTTTTTGCGATCATACCACACACGAACAGTTATGAGATTTCTTCAAAATGATTTTACGATATTTTCGCTCCCTCACAATACAATTCAATTTTGCAACAGTGGCCGCATGTGGCACGCCAGAGGTGTTGGTTTTTTTTTTTTTGGGGGGGGGGGGGGGGGAGTTAGTAAAGGTTCCCAGTATCTTAGGCGTTGTAAAAGGATAAATTTAACAAGTACAATACCAGGCGCGCTGCCTGTACGCGGATGAATCCAATGACTGACAGAACGCCCAGAATGCGCACGTTTGTGCCGTTGTTTCTATCTGGATTTGAGCCCCGACACCCACCATACACAATTATGAATTCACATGCAAAGAGGGCTTGATACGCCCCTGAAAACTCATGGTTTGAATACATGCACGAGTCCTTAATCGTTTTAAGGGAATTGCTAACAGTTTACTGTAACTGCTACTGAACTCAGAAAAAAGAGGCGGAAGTATGTTATTTTTTATCATTTTGCCACTATTCGTGTGCTTGCTTCAAATACTACTGACACTGTCACAAAAGAAGCACATAGACGGTCAGAATGTCAGAGTTTACTACATATTCTAAGTTGTTACCTTTCTAGCATGAAACGGTGGAATATGCATACAGAGCAGTTCAAGATTGTTTATAACACGGCGTGTGAATGCTGCCAATCACCAGAGAAAATGCTATGAAACTTTTTTTTAAATTTCTGTTTCTCAGCGGCTGCAAACTCTCACGTTTCATATGAAAATTTTATCAAACACGCAACAAGTTTCTATGTTTTGTTATCTGGTAAGCTAAAATCTGAACATGCACGAAACCGTTTCAGACTGACTTACATTGTATATATCTTAAGGAAACATAAAATTATAGTTTTCAACTTTCATACTTCAGCGTATATTTACAACTTTTTAACTTTTTACGAAAGCTGCTTTATTGAAAGGGTATATATTTTCGGATAAGTTTTATAACATACTAACTGACTAATTTTAAGTTAGCCAAAAGTAGATTTAACTCAAAAACTTACTCATACTTTCACTGCCTAAACCTTTGTCATATTGTAATTGTGTGGGTTACTGGTGTGGGGGGGATGGGGGTGTCTGATGTATATTTGAATGGATTTGGATGAATTTCGGTCCATAAATTGTTCTAAAATGATTTAAAATCAGATAATGCAGGTAATAAGGTTAAACGTGTTATCATGTACGCATTCTTAAAAACGATGCCCCAATAAGATCCCTCGCCTCTATCTCACTGCACCCTGCCTCTTACTCTTGGAAAAAACACTAAGTATAAAGTTCGTTGCTGTGTCTATAATTGGGTTTTATTATGCGCTTAGCATAAAACCAGCATAAAGCTTTATATAATACGGTATTTTTGTAGTTTTTAATAAATTTAAAAACAGTATGATGTTTCTATAGAAACTAGAGTTTGGTATTAGTTATATCACTTAAACATTTTTATGTAAACTTATGTAGGTATGAGTGTGGTTAGATCTATAAATGAAACGAAATCTAACCCACGGTTAAACATTTCAGCACTTCGCTATAACACAAATGCTCATATATCCGTTGTCATCTAGGCGTTTTTCAAGGTTTCAAATTTATAAGCAAATCAGCAAACAATAGCATTTGGTCATTTACAACATCACAAATATGGCACACAATGATAAAGTACAAAATACACAGAGCAAACAAAAAACATTAGGTGGGCATATATTATTCAGTATTTCTCTTTCAAATGTATTTCCAATTGCCATGTTTCCGAATAACATTCGGAGTTGACGTTGTTTTTGGCACGAGTAATTGTCCGCCATGCGTCAGCTTGTACGAGTACTAATTGCAGTTCTCTCTATTATGAAAACATAATTTCGTACGCATGAATTTAGGGTATGCCCGTCTGTTTTCTGTTTACTTTAAATACTTATTATGTCGATACGCGTGACGTACAACTTGTACTAGGTAGTTCCATTATCGCTGTTTTTGTAGAGTAATGAAAACTCGCGGATATTCCTAGAACTTTAGCACTAATTTGTAAAGTAGTTTAAAATAGCTGAAAAGGGAACTTTTAAAGTAACTCTGAACATATCGCATTTCGGTCAAATAGATTCCCGTTCCTTTGTTCACGTAGGTTATTATTCTGTTCAGTAGCTTAGTAGGTAGCCTTCGGTTAAGCAATCAGATCAGCTATATAGATTTTTGATTTCCCGTGGGAGAAAAAACGATCCCCTTCGAGATTGATGTAGTTTATTCAGTATGTCATTTATGTCTCTTCTGACTTGGGAATGTACAGCTTGCAGGGACCTGCCGTGCATTTAGTTACATAATATACTTGACGTCAGGTAACTTCCTATTCAAAAGGGTTGATTCCTAAAGTTTAAAAAGAAACGTGAAAAACAAGTAAAACTGTTCTATGATGCTATAAAAAGGAAGAGTAAAGGTATGTCCGACTCTAACGGCTATGCCAAGTGGCTCGTACATTGTTGCCAACCCATCCTTTAACTCTAAAGTGATTCTTTGTTAATAATGTTTTAGTTTTTTTACTTATCATTTTTTGTTTGATAATACTTCTTCTTTTTTTATGACATAATTTCAAAATAAAGTTTCAAAGTTTTCCAGAATGTGTTAAACTAGGAGACGGATACAGTGAGTTCTCGAAAACAGGAAAACATGACACCTTTCTTTTACATAAGCATTGCACGACAGCAGAGCGGCTAGGAATATGACATTACTAAGCGTCTTCTTCAACTGACAATATTTACACTTCAAGTTCATCCTCTACGATGAAGTCTTATTCATCTAACAAATCATAATTTCTGATGGTGAACAGTGTGACGTATTACTTTAAAAGGCGTGGTTACTGTAGAGCCATAACATTGTTTTTACACCCTTTTATCTACGTTTCGGCATAAAGCCTTTTTCAAGATCATTTATAGAAAATTTCTACATTTTTGTCATTGTTTCATAGCACAGACAGGAAATACTAAACATATTAACGTCAACGTCATAAATATGCGTTACGTTGCACGCCAATTTGCGAGCCAATATACGGACATGTATCAATGAATATAATGTATCATACATATTGCAATAACAATTACAAATTAGCCTTGAAAATAAATTATACCGATTATTCTATATTTATATGTGTATACGTATGATTTGTGTGTGTGCGTGCGAGTGTGTGTGCGTGCGTGTGTGTGCGAGTAATTGTGTAACTGTGTGAGTGTGTATGTGTGAGTGTCTCTGTGCGAGTGTCTAAATGTGTGTGTAATCGTTCGTGAGTGCGTAATTTCGTAATTAAATAAGCCTATAATCAATTTGAAAATAAATCAATTGGTATAATAATTGCGTAATCTTGTGAGAGTAATTGCGTGTGCAAGCGCGCGCTAGTGTGCGCGCGCACGCGTGTGTGTAATTGTGCGTGTGTAATCTCGTGAGAGTATGCGCGTGAGTGTGTAGTTGTGTAACCGTGTGAGTGTGTGCGTGTGTTTGTGTGTGCGTGTGTGTGCGTGTGTGTATGCGTGCACACGCACGCACGTGTGTGCGTGTGTTTGTGCGTGCGTGCGTGTGCGTGCGTAATCTCGTGCGAGTAATTCGTGTGCGTTCGCACGTGTGTGTGTGCGCACGCGTGTGTGATTGTGCGTGTGTGCGCGTGCGTGTTTAATCTCGTGCGATTATGCGCATGAGTGTGTGATTGTGTAACCGTGTGAGTGTGTGCGTGTGAGTGTCTCTGTGCGAGCGTCTAAATGTGTGTTTTATCGTTCGTGACTACGTAATTTCGTAATCAAATAAGCCTATAATCAATAAGACAATAAATCAATTGGTATAATAATTGTGTAATCTCGTGAGAGTAATTGCGCGTACATGCGCGAGCGTGTGTGCGCGCATGCGTGTGTGTGATTGTGCGTGTGCGTGCGTAATCTCGTGAGAGTATGTGCGTGAGTGTGTAACACACTTAAACCTGTCTTTACATTTATTCCATTTGGTGCCTCTGTCTCTAATCTTTTAATCCATTCTAGTTCCTTGATTTGTCTATAATACTTTCCTTTATCCATAACATTTTCTAACACTTTTACAGTCATATCTTCGATGCCATGGTTTTTTTCATTGAAATGGTCTGTCACTGGTTTCTTTCTTTTCAATCTTACATCCGCTTCGTGTTCCTTCATCCTCTCCTTAACAGTCCTTGAAGTCTCACCAACGGGCTTCACACGCTTTTAACAACCCAACTGTTTTCCATACCCAAATGGAAACCATCAACTATCGATTCAATCCTTAAGTGCATCCATCGATTTCTTCACTGCATGGAAAGGCGCG